>CAIIXF020000002.1:6667771-7242771 GCA_903813345.2 Owenia fusiformis
TATATAGATTTGATGTGAATTAATGCGAATTTTACATTTTCCAGGATAGGGTTAGAAGACCACAAACGAGGACAACATGTGCATTTTTTCAACACTGGTATCAAAGGCGAAAAAAGTAGATTGTCCGACAAATACAGAACGAAGACCGTTCTGGAGATCTTTCGAGAAAACAAGCATTTACACGTGAGAATCCTAATATGTAATCCTATATATGCACACAAAACGAAATCAAGTAATAAATACGAACCTTTAGGTAGAAATGGAATGTACGATTCGTATTTCGGGAGACGTTTAATATATCATCATAAGGATTTGAAAAAAAAATCAGATTAGCTTTTATTCACGAATGCAACTTTTAGCTGTCGACTACCGTTTAAACCTACTTTTTATGACGAACTCATTTTATGAATGGAAAAGTGACAGGTATTATTCATATCGAAATGAGTTGCCCATAAAATAGTATGTTAATCCGGTATCCAACAGGCGTTAGTTGCATCCGTGAATACAAGCTTAGATTGCTCGTATAAACTACAGTACTATTAGTAGTAACAAGTAGTCTAAAGGTTGATTGAAAGATGAACATATTTATGAAAAGGAAATATATGTAAAAATACCACTACCTCCATCTTTCTGTCGACATTACATGTGCAGTAACCATAATACATCGATATTAATGATTTAAATATAGGTTATTTAATGGGAGGGATGGACTATGAATTTTATTCCGAGGGAAAAATGATATTGGCCAAGGAAAATGTCATATTGACCGAGGGCATATTCCATCAATAACCTATTTATCCAATAATATTTTTTGAAACAAAACCCAAGGTTAATACAGTGTGATAATTCCCCGATGTTTTATTGTAGTTTGATTTCCATTTTAGACTACAATTGACGTGTTTAAAATAGATGTCGAAGGAAGCGAATGGGAAGTAATAAAGGATATGCACAAGTCAGGAGTCCTGTCTCGGATCAAACAAATATCAATGGAGGTGCACATTGGAAAGACAAATAATTATAAAGAGCGTTATCAAATACTACAATTGTTAGAGAAAGCAGGATTTAAGTTATTCCAATCCGAGCCAAATCTTCACTGTAAAGTTTTGTCTAAGGCTAATGCTATGAAAGAGATTCGGAGTTGTTATGAAGTAAACTATATAAATATGAACTTTTTAAAATAAAGATATAGTCGATACTATTAAACAGCGATGATGGAACTATAATTTGAGAAGGAGCAAGAAACAGAGTTTCATTTTTTCATGTTTTCTTTATTTCATGATAATACAGTAGTACAGGGTCTACGCCTAGGCATTATTGGCCCTGTTAAAATTAACTATATAACAATACAAATACAATACATGTTTGGTAAAGAAAATAATCAGGAAAACTTGAAGACAGGGTAGAGGAAGAAATATAAATATGAGTTTTGAATTGTGAGTTATTTTTTGACTTCCTTGAAGATAGCAATAACCTTTTTATTTGTAATTGAGTCAAGAGATGGATCAGCAAAAAGTAAAAGATCTACCCTGTCTTCTATGATTAAAGGAGTTTAAATTAAAGGATGGCAGAGTTCCATTGTTTCAGGCGTAATCGTATATGACTTCCCGGGTACTATTACGTATTATGTGAACTCAGATATCAATTTCATTGTAAAAGGCGGTCGCGTGCGCTATTTTGTGTATTTCAGTGGTCCATGTGCAGTACGGCAAGTGATTTTAGACGGTCATATCTTTCACCATGGGTACTTTCTGGGCATCAATACAGAGGTTTTTATTAAAACAATACGTTTTCTTTCAAGTGAAATCCCCATGATAGTAAAATATCAATCTAACCCCCATATCACACCAAACTAGTTCTTACCCGTTCTTGCCAGTCCTACGAAAACGTCGTCAAACGGGCTCAATCTGGCTGTGGTCGGGAAATATGTCTGAAATAATTAGCTTCTTCGTTCTTAAACAGTCTTCAATACGTCCATCTCGTTCGCAGTTCGTTCAGGTCGCACCACGTCGGAGTACAACGTCGTAGAACGCGTCCCTTAGTCTAGAAGGTCAACATGACCTGATTACAGAACGGTATGGTCGTCATCGATTCAAAATTCTAAAATCACATTCCCGTCTGAGAACGTTCATAAAGTTTGTAAATAGACCTTAGAAAGTTGCAGCTACGTTCATTCCGTTCGCACACAGTTTAAAATCAGTTTTGAAGAACGCAGTGGCAACTTGTTTGGTGTGATAGCTATATTTTTGCTAACTCGTTCATAAGCAGTGTTAAATACGTTCTTAATCAGTTTAAACCCGTTTGCAATTAGTTCTACCTCGTTCTCAACACGTCCGCAGACAGTTCAACTCGTTGTTAAAACGTCCCTAGTAGGATTGAAGTACGACGGTTCCGTTCGTAGTACGTCCAGCTCGTCGTTAGTACGTTGTCACTCGTTCTAATTGTAGAACGTGACGACCACGAGAACATTTTGAGCATTGTCTAAGTTCTAGAGGACCTACCCGTTCGAGTACGTTCGATGAAGTTTGTAATTAGATCCCAAACGGTTCTTAGTAGGTCCAGTCCGTTCGTATACAGTTGAAGCCCGTTTTCGAGAACGCAGTGAGAACTAGTTTGGTGTGATAGTAGGGTAACTCTCTGAAAAAAGTATGGATAAGGACCCCCACCTTGGCACTTTTAAAAAAACGTTAGGCTCATTTTATAAAAAAGGATTTTGTTTTTCTCAATTTATACATATTGAAAGTTTCTTCTGCACTATACTAATAATATCTAAAAAGGGGATGCGTATTTCCAATAAGGAAAACTCGTGCTATCCATTGTTTTCAGCATAATTTTGGTCATCAAAAATTGATATCTTCAAAACTAAGACTTTCAATACCATTCTACGTTTGAAGAAGCTTTAGACCCCTTGTTGAATAATCTTTTCATGCAATAAAAACCAGGAAAGAAGATCTTCTTTTGAGTAAATAGGTTCAACATTTGAAAGAAATGTTGACATGGGGGTCCCTATTCATAATTTTTCGAATTGTTCGATTGATATTTTTATTATCATCATGGGTACTTCGCTTGAGAGAAAACATATTGTTCTCATAAAAAACACTGCATACACGTATATTCCGAGAAAGAATTCATGGTTAAAGATACGACTATTTAAAATCACTTGCCATACTGCACATAGACCTTTAACACATTTGGAGTACCAAATGTAAAACCACTAAAGAAAAAAAACCAGAATGATTCTTGATCGTTACAGTGTTCTCATACATGAAATGCTCAAGAGTTAATCATGGAAAACCTGCCAGGGAAACTAACTAGTTAAACTAAACTAAAAATCAATTTTATGTCTCAAAAGATACCCCTGTTGAATACATTGCTGATTATCAGATTTCCCGTATGTACAGTATGGCGTCGATTAACGGTAAAAAGTGACAATCACGATTTTGTGAGTTGTTCTATTCAATATGTTCCAACTGTTTTCCCTATCTACGAAATTCCTTGAAATGTTCTCCATGTATTCAAAGTACAAATACATTGTACCTCTGAATCTTTGGTATGATAATCCAAAAAAATGTATGACTCATAAAGGAACTTGCACCCTTTCCTTTACAGATATTATATAATTCATGAGCCATATGATTGCCTGGATTTTATAAATAATGCCTGACCAAGACGATGTTAACACGTCGCCCTTCCCCACTCACACCACAAAACGTCCAATTATATATTTAAATAAATTGATGAAGATGTAGTATTCTGGGATCATGCATTTTCTCATATGCAAAAGTAAGGGGAAGTAAACTAAACATCTTGGTTGTTAGGTATGTAAAATAATGACGTAATTTTATTATAAATTACATAACAATATTTTTTGCCGACAGGGCTAACAACCGCCAATAGCTGATTACGTTGGCTAGGCCAAACATATTATATTCAGCCTTAGACATTATTTTTGCAGACAGGGCTAACAACCGCCAATTGTTGATTACAGCAGCTAGGCCAAATATATTATTTTCAGCCCCAGACAATATTTTTGCCAATAGGGCAAACAATAAGTTGTTAATCGAAATAGACTGTAAGATTTACAGGAGTGGTGGCCAGCTACGAAATCAAAAATCGGTATGGCATCGAATGGTTGTTTCGTTCACAAGTTTGATGTATAACATAAAGTTGATAGCTGGGAAACCAAAACTTGGCATGACTTTTAAAGGATGGTTTGTAAACAAGTTTGTTTTATTACATAGGACACCGCCTGCTCGTTCCTCTCTGTCAAGAGGAGGGGTGTTACTGAGCATTTTGAAATCAGAGTGATTTATTCAAACCAGTTTATGACTCATAAAATATAATTCGTATAATATTCCTAGTATTCCAAACATAAATAGTAAAGTCAAAATAATATGCTTTTGGCCATTTTAACTGTAAAAACAATCAAATTTGATCCTCAAAATAGGAAAACCGGTCCAATCACAAATATAAAAGTCGTGTCAAAAATGTGCCTAAGATTAAAAAGAAAAATGTTTTAAATCCAAATCCATCTTTTTGGTCTAGATCTGCAAGGAAAGATTGCTAAGACATGAGTCATGGCTCATTTGAAAGGTCTCTTTGTGCTTTTTAAGATAAACAAAAATCAAATCTGTGAAAAGACCCCTTTTCCCATGCCCATGGCCTGGCTCATTTTACGTTGAGCGAAGTGTGAGGATAGGTTTATGAACTTTATTACACATGGATACCCATAAAGGGTTGAGTGTACACAAAGTAAACATTAATTTTACAATATATCAATACAACAGAAAACAGTATATATAACAACACACACAATTAATACTTCATAATAAATAAATAAGTAAATAAATGAACAAATAAATTGTATCATGGAATGAAAATGACCGCAAATTCAAGAAAAACGTACATAACTGGAACGATTTATGTGTCAAAATCAGATTCCGCTGGCTGAACATACTATCAAAATAAGCCAGATCGATGGACTTAAAAGATATAGCTTCGTTTTGACAAAATCTGTCGATTGCCGCATTGGATCTTACCGTGATATTATGGAATGCAGCGGGTTACAGGAGAGTGTTGTTTGATCCCTACCTTTGAAATATTGCAGAAGTAAAACAGGGCTTCGATTAAATCGTTTGAGGATGTAGCCTTAGGCCAGAGTATAGTTGTAATTAGATTCTTTAAGAATGAACTCTCTTTAAAGAGGCGAATTCAAACTCTTGAAAAGGGAATTGTGTCACGTTTTATTTTGATTGTCTGCCAGATGTCCACGATACTTAAACAGAGAGTGGATGCCGATTAAATAACGAGATACCTCGAGAGCAATTGAAATTTCTCCAAATTTTATTTTGCTTCAGGTGAAAAAATCATCATCATCTTAGCCAAATCGTATAAAAATAGTTCTCTCTAAATAAATTGTAAATCGTTAGATGCAGAGGATCTACTGATCTGAAGATATTCATCGTTAGCGCAATTATATACTATTCCGAACATGGCTGTAAGAGGAATGTTAACAATATGCCTATTTACTGTTGGCTTGATGTACTGGGCCAATGCCGAGGAAACTGCCGCAGCAGGGGGCCCATTCCCGCCTTGCAGGGACGCAACAACGTGCACGTGTGAACCCGTCATCAATGTCACCCCACAACAAATGGGTTATTGCGATTGTAAGAATCTCACAAATTGGCTATCCAATACGACGTCTGGGCTGTCAGAGGCAGAAGAAGATATTGCAGAGTTGGCAACAGATATCGAGAATTTAAAAGGTACATTGTATTTATGTTAATGTAAATAAAATGTCAACTAAGTCATTACATCTGGTTTTAGATTTTTAATACGGATTAAATCTATTTTAAATTCTGACCTATATCCCTATTTTCCTATTAAATTCTATCAATTAGGAACTGTCGATGTGCTAAAAGCGGATAGTCACAAGGCAGAGGCTGACAGCCACGATGAGTCGGACTACATGAACTACTACGACGAGATCGCACAGGCAACTTGTACAGCCATGAATACAGTTAGGGGATGGACCTTTGCTGTTCGTAGAACCTGTGCTACAAATGGTCGAACATGCAAAACGATTTGCGCAGATCGGCAATTGAGAGCCCAGTATCCGGGTGTGGTAGCTTCGAGACCGTGAGTATATTTCAAAAATGCAATCCCTCGGTAAAGTGGACTTCAGTTAGTGCGCACAAGACCAAAACTTTTGTGAAAAAGAGTGTCTTGTTCACTTGGAAGCAACCCGGTGCCCTCACCTAGTGAGCATTTTCCCGGACCGTAAATTTTGCGTATCTCGTTCAGCCTGCTGTAGATATTTTTATTCCCTTTAAATTATTGCCCCCCTCAGACAGACAGATAGATGATAATCTCCTCATTTTTGATTACTAACTTTGCTTGAATAATATATAACTCAGGTCGGTCAAGACAAGTAACTTAGTCAACATTCGATATTCGTATGTTCATCAATATTTACTAAGAATGGTGCCACAACTGAAGTAAACCTCTGGTTAATTATTTTCAATAAACCTATCAGCGTATATGATAATTTTGATGTTCTGTTACATATTGGTGAAGCAATCTTTGGGATATGACCTAAATTTCTGATTTTCAACTCTGTCCCTGTATACCCCTACAAAAGATATATGTTATTCGTCATTTTTCATTATGAACCAACCATAAATGTATTTTTTCTTGTTTACATACAGAATGAACTTTCGGTTTTCAAATATTGCAAGACGGCACTGCATTTATTTGTTCAGGATATCGAGCAAACAAATGCGTGTCAATTTACACTGTAATATCCTACATACTTATATTTCAAGGGTAGTTTTGAAGAATAATCAAGAAAATCCATGTTTTCAAATGGATTCATCCTTGTCAAAGAACGTGAATGAGGATATGCCGTTTGAAAAACTCACAACATGTTTCAAGTTCTTACAATTCTCGGTTATAAAAAATAATTTGAAAGTTGTGATTTCGAATGTAATATCCTACTCAATGCAATTTGTTGATATTTGTGAATTTTTTCTTTCGAAATGCACATTGCTGGATAACAGAACCTTGCCATGTTCGAGATGCACGAAAAGTGTTTTGTTAATACTTGACGTCGTACGGATATTTGGATGTGATTGACGTTTTAGTTAATCTCCTACCACTGTAATTTCCAACTTAATTTTTGGAAGCCAAATGTGATAGTCACGAATTGATATTTAAGTCACACGTTGATGCATACATCATGTGTGTACATTAACTGTCGAATACATGCCAACTTACATTAATATATAAATATCCACAATTAACTCAAATCATCAATTCTCGGAACGGTTTTTTGTTTAACCTGGTGAATTTAATGTTTCATTTTTATTCATAATTTTGGTATCGGATTTGAGTATGCTATAAGTCGAGGCTTAAACAAAGCAATAAAATTACATGAAACCTTTTGTGAAAATTCAAACGATTTTTCAAGAATCCTTCTTCAAAGTGATACCAAAGTGCTCCCCGGGAGTGGAAATTTCGTCTTGTGTAATCAAAATGATAGAGCGGATGGTTTGAATTTTTGTTTGAGTTTATAGTTTACATCTATAAATTGAAAAACAAATCGCCTAATTGAGAGGTACATGCATATTTTGGCGATCTATCATTATAAAGGGCAAAATATTGTGCAAAAACAGGAGTTGACACGCTTACATTTGAAAATGAAATTTCCTACATAATCGTCGACTCATGTTTAAAAGTCATGAAAACAAGGTTGAACACAAAACATTGACCCAGTTACTGTCTATTCAGCATGGGTTCACTAAGGGAAATATTATCAATGACAATTAAATCCTTTACAGTTCAGTTGTATTCCAAGAAACTTATCAATTTAGAAATGCATTGCAAATTGTTCAATTTTGTTTTTCAATTATAAAAAATGGCACCTGTAGAGAACAACGTTTTCAAAAAATTTTAAAACGGAGATATTTACTTATGCAACATTCATTGGCATGTGTCAGGGAATAAATAGGAAGAATGTGCATTTGATTCTATATCTTGTTCCTGAAGGAGTTCGTTAAGGAGCGGTATATCTTAACGTACTTTTATCATCTCGAACTCAAACATTTCGAATTCTTATTTCGAGAACGCTTTGTTGAGAATCGATTCGAGATGTACTCAAAATTAGTGCGTTAAAATGTGTATTATCATCTAAATAACCACCTCACAAATTATTTTGGAAATCAAAGATGTACGATTTTTGAGATTTTTATTTTCGAACGTTGACTTACTTACTTGGCTTGACTGAGGTGCGTTTTCTTGCTGTGCTTTTTGGTCATGATCACTTTTGATAATTGTGCTTATATACTATGCAGCAATTTATTTAACAGCATTTATATAACAGCTCTCAACTTTTTAAATAAAATGAAGTTAGAAAATTAAACGATTGATACTGTAGACATTTTTCAGATAAAGTAGCTCAACAAAGGTCAAATCGTGCATGTAAGAGCGTTTGGGTTGGACACCGTGAAGTTATCCATGGAAAGTGTACAGTTATTGTTACGCGGTAAACACGATACAGATATATGCCATAATCCGTAACGAATATGGCATATTCACTTGCGTTGTATGACTGATTCACCTGCGGTATATGGCATACACATTAACCAATGAGAACCCGATACGGAAGTACGCAATTGTTAATTACATCGATTCGACGAACGGGTTAAAGTCTATAAATCATTATGATATTTAACTAATACAATTGAATAACATACACCAGTGGTACCTGTATTGTTTGATGTTGTTTTATATATGTGTTACACGCAAAAACACACTTCAAGGGAAACATGATTACACATAAATAAACGAACCTACGTTCGTGAAGCTTATGAGTGATATTTACAACCAAATCAACAGTTTACAAAGACCAGATAAAAACCTGAAAAACACGAGTATTTGATCGCGCTTAATACGCTACTGATACTTTCAGAAGTATCATTTACCGATCACACGTAATAAACTAACTCAATCACTCCAAGATCCATAGTTTAGTACTCGAAGCGATAAAAACAATGGTAATCCACTATAGTTTTACATTTAATGTTGATTCTCTAAACCAATCAAATTAAAGGAATTTTTGTATGAAGTTCACCGCGCGGTAAATGCCATATTCCGAAACGTGTATGTCATATTCTCCGAGTGAATATGTCATATTACGCAAGTGAATATGAGGTATTCACTATATCATACTTCAATGCGGAATATGCCATACTCACTTGCAGAATATTTCAGATATCACAGGTGAGTATGCCATATTCACTTGTACCACAAATACCGCGCATGATAAATGTATGCCATATACCGCGTAACAGTTATGGCATACGCTTGTGCACCTTATCTGTACAGAAAAAAAAATGGAGAAAGTTTTTCTAAAAATATAGGGTTCTTATAAATAATTTGCGTTGATATCACTGATATATAGCATTTTCTGTTTGTTTTTCTATTCCAGAATGGCGTGCTTCAATTCTTTACATGTTAACTCGAACCAACCAAAGTTAGCCAAGGGACGTGCGGGGGATGAAAAGTTAGGATTGACGATTCACAAGTACAATAGTTGTGAAAACGATTACTGTGGCCCAAACTACTGCTGTTGTAAAACAGACAATTAGCCGTGAAACCGGACACCACTTTACTTTCTAATAATGAATTAAAGTTAGGTACGTTAGAGCCAGGATTCGTTTTGGCCTGAACAATAATGACTCTAAATACAGGCTTTGGAATTCACGGAGCGTTTTATTTTATTAATAATGTGTGTGAGGGGCGTTTAGTCCAATTCCTATATCCATTCTATCAGTTCTAAACCATATACAACTATCTTAATCTGTTTACATTCTGTTCTATCAGTTCAAAAATGTAAAACTACCTTAATCTATTTACATTATGTTCTATCAGTTCAAATCATGTAAAACGAGCTTAATCCGTTCATAAAAGTAATAAAAGGGTGACCAGTAGTGGCGGTGTGCCTGAAATATAAAAAGCAGCAATAAATTAGAACCTTATATCTCATATGCATATCAATGTTTCATGTTTTAAAGAAATGGGGATTAAGTAAATCATAAATGAAACTAGAGCATCCCTATTCAATGCCTGAAACATAAAAAAAATATTGAATACATACGACTTATGACTTCAGGAAAATGTCAAGCTGACCTCACAAAATATCATGGTGATTTGTAAAAATGTCATAGTGACTTTACAATTACAAATACAAAATTCAATGATGAAACAATTTACCTGGCTACTGAGGCTGCTAGGCTGTGATTATGGGTTTGGGTAAAAAAAACTAGGGCTTACCTAAAATACACATTAGGAATCCTTAGTACATGGTTCATTAGACAAAGAAAACAATCAAATATGGTGGATGTTGAAATGTACAAACTATCTTAAACCTTTTCCTAATTCTATAATAACTTCAAAAATATTTTGTAGCAGCTAGTTAAAATCTTTACCCATGTCAAAGAATATACTAGTCATATGATCAAAATAGTTCACAAACCTATTGAAAGGTGTGGCATACTGGGAGTGCATGTTTCATGTTTATCTTCAGTATACAATTGGAAATTGTATAAATTGTATATGATAATAATATAGAACTGTATATACTTGTACATACACACGTAAAGTTAGGCAGGCAATTGAATTTGCTAACTTTATTTAACAAAAAATTGATATGTTTCTTCAGGTTCAACAAAGTTATAGGGCTTTAAAGTCAAAATTGTTTTTCAAAAAACCTCTCCCATTGAAATAACACAGGAGGCGAAAAATTATTTTCAAAAATTACTTTGAAGCGCTGTAACTTTAATATTCATCAAATAAACTAAACACTTAGTGTTCAAAAAAGTTAGACAATTGAATTTTCTATATTTAAATATTTTTTTTGCTGAATCTTTTACAGAAAAGATATCCTGATTTTTTTTATTTGCCCCGAGCCCTCCATTTCCCATTGGATTACATTGGAATGACGATTTTCAAAAATTCATCAAATTTATCATCCATTTTCGATCTATTGTAATTGAGAAAAAAATTGAGAAAATTTGGAGGTATTGGAAATAAAGTCAAGTTACGTTTCCATCAATATCATAAGTTATTTCATAGCCGGTTAAGTAAATAAAAATTCAAACGTAAAAAGGCTTTAACACGTAGTTCTATGGGGGAAAAAGGTTGCCAAACTTATGGAGGGTATATTGTCATTATATCCCCCTACAATCTTAAAATTAGAGTATTTGTATCTTTCCTTTCCGGACACCCTGTATCTTTAACATTGGTATGTGTTTTCGTCCATCATCCACATATTAATGTGAAAATATTATGAATATATTATACCGATTTTATTCATAATCGGTAATCATAAGCATACCTTACCCTAAGGGGAGGGGGTACAAAAAGCCCAAAAAGTGAAGTTTTTTCTCTCAAACTTTCACACATTGTCAAATTAATGGTCATCTTTTGAATGGTAACAATATAATTTGAAAAATATATGTATACTTTCATCTATATTGTTTTAGAAAAAACATCCAACACTTGTTTTGTTCTTGGTATCATGTTTCCAGAGTGAAATGAAACATCTTTCCGAAACCCATTGGAACAAAACGACATAAACACAACATGTTTAGGTCTCTCAATATTGTAATTTTGGTTGATTTTAAAAAAGTATCTTGTTAATGAAATAAAAGGTTTATCTTGGTTTTTATCTATTTTGGGGGGGGATTTTGTTTTTCGATCTTTTCTGTTCATTTCGTGAACGTGCTGTTTTTTCAAAAAAGTGTCAATAGTAATCAGCCAAGTTCAGTTTGAAAAGCAACGATTGGAAACAAAAAACAACAACATACTCCGCATGAAACATGTTACACAAATATGGTTTCAATAACTATCTTGTTCGTTGCATGAACTTTGCTTTTGAAATTTAATCAAGACAAAAAACAAGTGCAGAATCTCATGTTTTTTTCAAACTTCAAACGCTCCTACTGAACTCTCAAATTCTTATAGATATCACAACTTAAATTGGTTACAAACTCAAGTTTCGTTCTAAGAAAATCCGAAACGGATATCCTACAGGGGGAATTAGTAGAAACGCGCTTTCCTTTCTATTTGTCAATACATTTTTCTGTGAGATCCGAGCCAACGATTTTTATTCCAGCGTACAAAAATAATGTCGATGATGATGAAGACCGGTGGGTCATTAGCGATATGTATGATTGCTGTTATCGTAGGCCTACTTCAACGGGCCAGTGCCGATGACACGACTACCGCCGCAAGGGACCCATATCAGACTTGCGGGGACTCAACAACGTGCACGTGTGCACCCGTCATCAACGTCACCCCACCACAACTGGGTTATTGCGATTGTAAGAATCTCACAAAGTGGTTGTCAACTACTGCATCTGGACAATCAGAGACGAAAGAAAATATTGCAGAGTTGGCCACAGATGTTGCCAATCTAAGAGGTATTGTTCTTGAACCCGCTTTATCACTGTTTATTTCTCACTGCATAATTTGAATTAGTTATTAATTACATTTCATACATTCGGGGTAATTTACAAATTTGATAAACAGATGGCTGAATGATAATATGTTTTTTTAAAGAATTGTCTTGCCAGTTTTGAAAATTTCTATACAAATATAGTAGATATCCTATGATTTTTGAAGGATACCATTTTTATCCATGAGTGGATAAATATATAATGGTGATTTTCAAAATAGAATTGGTATAAAACAGGATCTGTTGATGAGCTGAAGGCTACTAGTCACGACGAATCAGACTTTGTTAATTACTACGATGAGTTAGCACAGGCAACTTGTACAGCCATGAATCCGAATACTGGGTGGACCTATGCTGTACGCAGGCGATGTGGTGACCGTGGTAACGGTCGGGCGTGTGATGCAATCTGCCAAGATCCTCAACTGAGAGCACAGGATTCTCAACTTGCGAGTAGATCGTAAGTAACCCCCCTATCACACCAAACTAGTTCTTACCCGTTCTTGCCAGTCCTACGAAAATGTCGTAAAACGGGCTCAATCTGGCTGTGGTCGGGAAATATGTCTAAAATAATTAGCTACTTCGTTCATAAACAGTCTTCAATACGTCCATCTCGTTCGCAGTTCGTTCAGGTCGCACCACGTCGGTGTGCAACGGCGTATAACGCGTCCCTTAGTCCAGAAGGTCATCATGACCTGATTACAGAACGACATGGTCGCCATCGAATTTTGAATCGATTCAAAATTCTAAATCACATTCCCCGTCCGGGAAAGTCCATGAAGTTCGTAAATAGACCATAGAAAGTTGCAGCTACGTTCATTTCGTTCGCACACAGTTTAAAACAGTTTTGAAGAACGCAGTGGCAACTTGTTTGGTGTGATAGCTATATTTTTGCTAATTCGTTCATAAGCAGTCTTAAATACGTTCTTAATCAGTTTAAACACGTTTGTAATTAGTTCAACCTCGTTCTCAATACGTCCTCGGACAGTTCAACTCGTTGTTAAAACGTCCCTAGTAGGATTGAACTATGGCGGTTCCGTTCGTAGTACGTCCAGTTCGTCGTTAGTACGTTGTCACTCGTTCTAATTGTAGAACGTATCGACCACGAGAAAATTTTGAGCTTGTTCTAAGTTCTAGAGGACCTACCCGTTCGAGTACGTTCGATGAAGTTTGCAAATAGACCCCAAACGGTTTTTAGTACGTCCAGTCCGTTCGTACACAGTTGAAGCCCGTTTTCGAGAACGTACTGAGAACTAGTTTGGTGTGATAGTAGGGTAACTGAACCGTTTAATGAATGTAACGCAAGGGTGACAATATCCTTGTATTCGCGAATAGAAATAACCTCTGTCGGCTACTATTTTATAACCAACTCATTTGAATATGAATGGAATAGTGACAGGTACTATTCACATTTAAATGAGTTACCCATAAAAATAGTAGGTTTATCCTGTCGTCGAAGGGCGTTAGTTGCATTCGCGAATACAAGCTAAATGTGCAATAAATTGTTTTATATAGCCCCATGAGCCACCATTGTGCATACCGATGCAGATTTTCACAAACCGACCTTCTCTATGAATGGCAATTGCCTCATTCTTTTCTGTATATTCCACCTCTTTGCCCACCGTGTTATATAATATCCTTTTTACTTTTGGCAATTCATATACAATCACATTCATATCAATCCACAATAATATTTTTAAAAAAATACACAAGTCGGACGAGGACGTGTATCGTGAACGTGTATCGCCTTTGTATTTGCAATTTTTTCATTAGACAACTAAATTATGCTGAGTCTAATATGTTCCTTTGTTTTCCAGAATGGCGTGCTTCAATTCTCTCCATGTTTACTGGGACCGACCAAAGTTTGCTCATGGAGAGGCTGGATATGAAAAACTGGGGTTGAAAATCTACAAGTTAAACAATTGTATACAACAAGATTGTGGGCCTAACTATTGCTGTTGTAGATCGTAATTTGTGTATCTATAGGGCTAGTTTCTCTGTTTATTTGTAAAATGTATGTTTCAAGAAAAAGACGTAACGTATTTTGGGCGAGCACAACACAATACCTTTACATTAAACGGGCGAACCCAAATCATTTTATCTCTTGGCCGTCATGTGCCTTATTTTTTAATTTTGGGCCAAATTATCAAAAATGGGCATTTACTCAATTATAAATACGTCGTAACACTTATCACCCATTCTCAATAACAATGCAATTCCAAGCCTTAATCTCACTATTAACATTACCAATATCAATTTATGTTGTGTATACAAATGTATTATATGACCCTCTACTTAGCACCTATGTAGTATATTATTTCTAGGTTTCACATATATTAATACTAGTACATGTACGAAAATAGGCAGATTCATCATTTATGTGACTGGCGACATTGGTTAAGGAATCTTTTTGACAAGCGGTATTCTTTTCAAACAAAGTCAATTTACGTGATCATATTTTCCAGTCAATAAGTGTCTGATCATAGTCATACTATATCAACGTATTGTATGGGAGGGGTGTTCCTGTTTATCACTATTTTTCACTAAATTGACTTTGTTTGAATAGAATACTGCCAGTGAGAGGGTATTCGTATCATTTATGACACCATCATTTGTGATACCCAGTAGTACGAAAAATAGCTGTAACAGTACCGTACTCATAGCTCTGAATAAAGTTTTTTTAAATTTAAGCATTTATATTGATTTGAATCTGAATGAGGAAACACTACCACCTTTTAAGAGTAAATCCACACAATTTAAGACATATACAAGTAACATGTATTACACCATAATAGTATATATCTTGTTAGAGGAAGATCTGGTATTAACTTGATGTTTCTATAGCATAAATACTGTTACTATAAATATGAAAATAAAATTATTTTCTATCATTCATTTTACATTGAAGCTATGGTCTTGCGTTTTTTTACTATGTAACCCCCCTATCACACCAAACTCGTTCTTACCCGTTCTTGCCAGTCCTACGAAAACGTCGTAAAACGGGCTCAAACTGGCTGTGGTCGGGAAATATGTCTGAAATAATTAGCTTCTTCGTTCTTAAACAGTCTTCAATACGTCCATCTCGTTCGCAGTTCGTTCAGGTCGCACCACGTCGGTGTGCAACGTAGTAGAACGCGTCCCTTAGTCTAGAAGGTCATCATGACCTGATAACAGAACGGTATGGTCGGAATCGAATTTTGAATCGATTCAAAATTCTAAAATCACATTCCCGTCTGAGAACGTTCATAAAGTTCGTAAATAGACCTTAGAAAGTTGCAGCTACGTTCATTCCGTTCGCACACAGTTTAGAACCAGTTTTGAAGAACGCAGTGGCAACTTGTTTGGTGTGATAGCTATATTTTTGCCAACTCGTTCATAAGCAGTGTTAAATACGTTCTTAATCAGTTTAAACCCGTTTGCAATGAGTTCTACCTCGTTCTCAACACGTCCTCAGACAGTTCCACTCGTTGTTAAAACGTCCCTAGTAGGATTGAAGTACGACGGTTCCGTTCGTAGTACGTCTAGTGTTGTTAGTACGTTGTCACTCGTTCTAATTGTAGAACGTGACGACCACGAAAACATTTTGAGCATTGTCTAAGTTCTAGAGGACCTACCCGTTCGAGTACGTTCGATGAAGTTTGTAAATAGATCCCAAACGGTTCTTAGTACGTCCAGTCCGTTCGTACACAGTTGAAGCCCGTTTTCGAGAACGTAGTGAGAACTAGTTTGGTGTGATAGTAGGGTTACGTAATTGATAAACTATGCTGCACACATTTTCTGTCGTCAAATCTTTACCGGTATGTTCATTTATCGACTTTCTTACTCTGCACGCAGAGTATGAAAAACATAAGATTTTTTCGAAAATGTTCCGTCATTTTTAAAGCAGCAGCCATTTGAAAAAAAAGTATGCAGAAAACTATTCACCAATATACACCTCTACCAAATATGAAGAAAATATGTTAACCAATATTCGAGTTATCTTCCGGACGAACAGACGAGCTACACATTCGGATGTTTATATATTCTCAGATTGTAAGACAGTCGCTTTTTTGCTTATTTTCAACCAATTTTCCTAATTGTTCCACACAGAATAGGTTGGGATGTATGTTATGCATTGGTATAAATTATTACTTAACAGTATTTGTGTGTGATAACTTAAATTTCATTCGAAATATAAATTCAAAATTTTTTGAACAAAATGCCCTTCAAATGAACATTTTGAAATTGATTTAAAAAATTCACATGGTACATTTTGATAATATTGGGTAAGAATATAAGCCAAAGTTGTTACAACTTTATATAGTGCCTTTAATACAGTATTTGATGTTTTTACCTCTTAATAATTCTTGTATGTTTATTTCGTAGACATGCTGTTTTTCAACAAAGTGTCAGTGGGGTCATGCCAAGTTCTTTGAAAAGCAACGATTGGCAACAAAAAACGATAACATACTCCGCATGAAACATGTCATACAAATATGGTTTAAATAACTGTGCTGTACTTTGCATTAACATAGCTTTTGAATTTTAATTAAGACGGAATAAACAAAAGCAGGATCCTACATTTCTTCAAACTTCAAACGCTTCTAAACTTAACTTTCAAATTTTTATTGACAACGCAACAATATTGGGTACAAATCTAAAACGGTTGTCCTACAGGGGAAATTATTATAAAACCGACGCTCTTTCTATATAACAATACAATTTTCTCTGAGATCCGAGCCAACGATTTTTATTCCAGCGTACAAAAATAATGTCGATGATGATGAAGACCGGTGGGTCATTAGCGATATGTATGATTGCTGTTAGCGTAGGCCTACTTCAACGGGCCAGTGCCGATGACACAACTACCGCCGCAAGGGACCCATATCAGACTTGCGGGGACTCAACAACGTGCACGTGTGAACCCGTCATAAACGTCCAACCACCTCAAATGCCTAGTTACGACTGTAGGAATCTAACAAGTTGGCTTTCAACTACGGCATCTGGACTGTCAGAGGCAGAAAAAGATATTGCAGAGTTGACCACAGATGTTGGCAATCTAAGAGGTAGTACCATTTACAATTGTTAATCAACATGTACCAAGACGTATTCAAATGCATTATCTTGAAGGTAATCTTTTATAAAATAGATTTTCCGATGCTGGAGAAAATGTTAGCATATACTAAACATGTAAGGAGTGAACTAATGACCCAAGGCTAGCGAAAAGCGAAGCTGAAGAAAACTCCTACGATCGTCTTAATGAACCAAGATTGCTCATCAAGTTTTTTCAACATCCCACGTGCGAAAAATGTATTAACTAAATCTTATTTTCAATGAATACTTCAATTAGGATCAGTTGATGAGATAAAAGCGAGCAGTCCGAATCCCGGTGCGGGAAATCACGGGCCACATGTTGAGTCGGACTTTGTCAACTATTACGATGAGATTAATTGCACAGGCAACTTGCACAGCCATAAATACTGCAAACGGATGGACCTTTGCCGTACGTAGGAACTGTGGTGCAGGGTCTCGTACATGTGCCATGATTTGTAGCGATCCGCAACTGAAGGCCCAAGATTCACAAGTAGCTAGTATCCCGTAAGTATCTATGAACATTGACAGACCACTCATTTATGTCAAAATGATAAATGTGTCATCATGAAATTATATAGTGACTGTCATAGAAAAACAGTGTAAAATGTTTTCCCAGATTGAATATCAAATGAAAATTTCCCGAGTTTGTCGGAAATGTGGGAATCGGTTCGTCCAGGGGCTTTCAATGTTTAAACTTTGAATGTCACATGCAATACACTGAAGCTAAACTAATTAGACCCCATTCACTCACTCAGAAGTGGAAAAGTAAATTAAGAAGAAATAAAATTTATCAGTATATCAGGACTGTTGAAATACAGTGTACTGAAGCTGAACTTATTACACACACTCACTTATAACTCACTTACCTTTAGTTTAATAGTCAATACGATGAAATCAAAATATACCTAAATTAGATCATGGACCATTTACCTTTCATATAAATCGGTGTGGGTTAAGCTAGATAAACCATTCTAACTTTTTTAAGAGAAATAATGGCCTCGGGCTTTCGGCCTTTGGCTATCATTTGAACTATAACATAATGTCTAATATTTTGGGGATTACATTCCAGAATGACGTGCTTCAAAGCTCTTCATTTATATCCGAATCGGCCACGGTTTGCAAATGGATCGCCAGGTTATGAAAAGTTGGGATTGAAGACTTTAAGATATGAATGCTCACAGACGAGCTGCGGACCAAACTATTGCTGTTGCAGATCTTAATCGTGACAAAACTTAATTTGAATTTACCACAATAGTATTGTGAAATTGTTTCTTAAGATATATTTACGAAAATGCATGATCATAAACTCACTCTGGAAAAACTCGTATAGCTAGGATTCTAGCTACATGTTGTCAAATCGTAGCAATATCCTAGCACTTCGTTCAGAGCAAACGTGCCTAGCCCTCGATCATTCGCTCATGCATACCAAGGAGGACTGGGACCCAGGATCGAAACTAGATATCTTCCAACAATGAAAACGTCAAAATGTCGTTATTTTCTGATATCAAAACCGACTACTGTATAAATTCAAAATAGACAGTTTAAAAGATTCGAACCAATGTCTCGATCATTTCTTGTGAGTTGTGGCATTTTTTTTCAGGAATTAAGACCAAAATTCACGGTTCGAATGTTGAAGTGAACAAAATGGCGGCTGTTTGAATTCGAATTTCGTATCACGACGTGCCCATATATGGGACATGTACAGAATATCGATGTTGCACTCTGGGAGCCAATCCTCCTTGCATGTATATTATCATTATCATTAAAGAGTGGAATGCAACAACGAAAGAAAGTTTATTTACATGTTTTCTACATAGCATTTTGTACACCATATATACATAAGAGAAAATATGCATATAGGCCTAGATATAAATCATTATGTACCTTAGCTACACATGTAAATATATAAGCACTAGTGCCAAAAGGGAAAGGACCAAAAGTTGTAATGGAACTTAGCAAGAAAAAGCAAACTCTAAGTGCATACCAGTCAAGAAAAACTAGAAACTAGACCTAGCCTAGACCTAGACCTAAACTAGACCTAGCCAATGTCCGTTATACCGATGACATTGTTTTCTATTTCCCGACTTTGTCTTTGTATAATAATTTTGCTATAGCTTTTATGTTCTTTATTCATTCCTCAAGAAACATTGATTGATAAAAACGACAACTAGATTAAACTAACTTACATGCCAGCTGGAGTCTAGCTCTCGAGTATACTGAGTACAGGATGACCCAAAAACCAGTCTACCAAAAACTGGAATGGTTTCTTTGAAATCCCGCCTGCATTTTTAAAGAATCAAAGAATAGTTAAGTTTAAGTTTATTGTTCCGTTCAAAATATTTAAAGACAAACATGTATTAGAGCATATATTATTTTTAAAAGGATTAAGGTCATGTAAAAGTGAAATAATTATATTAGTGAAGTATTGGAACATAACAAGTAAAAGGTTTGCACAGTAGTCACAGATATAGATAATAAGTTGAAATATCGAAATCTCATCAGGGTATACCAGGTGTAAAAGGGTAGGAGGTCCTATCAAACTATGGTCCTACTCTTCATTGATTTATATGGTGACCCTTTCTCTTATTATCTTATACACAATCAGGGCCAGTAAGGGCCGTTTAGAAAGGGGACCATAATCCCCAGGGGACCATAATTTCTTTCACACCGGGCTTGGAGCATGAGCGCCTATGAGCATTGTGCCCAATCGAAGCACCAATGGAAAGATTCAGGAGGGTAGGGATGCTTCAACGTGCATATTAGAAGCATATATGAATGATTTTTTGTGTAATGTTGCAGAAGCCCTGGTCTGTAAAATGCCCCAACAGCCGGGCAGCAAGGCCCTTGGTTTCAATTGTCTACGTTATTTGGCATTAAAATGAGGTGTTAGGCTGCCCTAAAACAACTCAAAGTATCCACAGGGCTTATGTTAGTTGAAAACGGACATCCTCAAACACCGAGTGTAATTACGTTGAATATTAAATGGTATATTGATGTAATTTCTGAATCTAAACAAAGAATGTATTACATTATAGATGTTAAAATGCTTTCAGTTTCTAAGGCGGGTCTTTTCGGGTCACCCTGTATACTTATGTCACGCTTTATACACGAACAAACTTAAATAATCCTTTCATTTTTTATATTTTCATTGGATAATCCTTAACACAGTTTATGTTCGTGTAATGGAGGATCAATATTTCTATGAATAAATAGGAAATTAAGAAGAATCTAAAGGGCGGATAATATAAAAGCAGTACCCTGTTATCGGATCATTTTCCTTAAGTGACAATAATATTGTTATAAGTACAATTTCAAAATGAAGATGACGAAAACCAGTGGAATAATAGCGATGATTGCTGTAAGCCTACTTCAACGGGCCAATGCCGAGGGGACTGCCGCAGCAAGGGACCCATTCCCGCCTTGCAGGGACGCAACAACGTGCACGTGTGAACCCGTCATCAATGTCACTCCACAACTAATGGGTTATTGCGATTGTAAAAATCTCACAAATTGGTTACAAACTACTGAATCTGGACTGTCAGAGGCAGAAGAAGATATTGCAGATTTGACCACAGAAGTTGCCAATCTAAGAGGTATTACCATTGATAAACAATTGTTTTTGAACCCGCTTTATCGCTGTTTATTTCTCACTGCATAATTTTAATTAGGTATTGGCTACATTTCATACATTTTGGGTAATTAAAAAATTTGATATTGAGCAGATGACTGATTATGAGAATCGTCTTTCCACTTATTTCACTTCTATAAAGATGGCGATTTTCAAAATAATATTGACATTAAACAGGCTCTATTGATGAGCTGAAGGCGGACAGTCACAAGCCAGAGGCTGACAGTCACGATGAGTCGGATTTTGTGAACTACTACGATGAGTTAGCACAGGCAACTTGTACAGCCATGAATCCGAATACTGGGTGGACCTATGCTGTACGCAGGCGATGTGGTGACAGTGGTGACGGTCGTGCGTGTGATGCAATCTGCCAAGATCCTCAATTGAGAGCACAGGATTCTCAAGTAGCTAGTAGATCGTAAGTAACTGAATCGTTTAATGAATGTAACGCAAAGGTGAAAATATATGTGCAATAAATTGTTTTAAATAGCCCCACGTGCCACCATTGTGCATACCGAAGCAGATTTTCACAAAACCGACCTTCTTCATGAATGGCAATTGCCTCATTCATTTAATGTATATTCCTCGCTTTTCCGTTACCTCTTCCAATAATAATATGTTTTGGGTTAGATATAAGTACAATTATCAAAGTTCTTAGATGTTAATACAGGGGCGTAGCAATAATCTAACATAAGGTAAGGCAAACTTAGTAAATCGAGTCAATTTTTTTAAATTCAAATCTCAGTGGAGTCACTTTTTGGTAAAACATTTCCTTTGAGCTTTGATTATGACATCATCAGTGAAATAAGTAACATTTTTTCTGCATGAGCCAGGAGAAAAATTCAAAGATAAACCTACATGTAGATACATGTAAAAAGGAACCTCTTGAACCTCATGAAAATTGGTTCTTCTATAATTCTGGGGTACATATTTCCACCTCTAGCTCTTTGCCCAACATGTTACATAATATCCTTTTTACTTTTGGCAATTCATATACTATCAATCCACAATAATTTTTTTTTTAAATACACAAGTCGGACGAGGACGTGTATCGTGAACGTGTATCGCCTTTGTATTTGCAATTTTTTTCATTAGACGTTCTAAATTGTTAAACCAATTATTGTAAAACATGCAAAAATTGAACTTATACAGCCTTTACTTTTGATATTTAATAAATCCTTTCAACAGGGAGTTTTCCCAGATAAACTCAAAATAGCTGAGGTAACACAAATTTTCAAAAAAGGTCAAAAACACAATTTCTCATTTCAGTCTTGCCTTTTTTTCTTAACTTCTAGAAGAACTTATTAACTTTAGGCTTTGTTATTTTATCACAGAAAATGAAATATTATACGTCAGTATGGTTTTCAGAAAAATGTCTCTACCTTTAAGGCAATCTTAACTTTTGTTGAAAACATAAGACATGCGCTGGAGAACAATGAATATTCGCTTGGTATTTTTAGACTTGTCTAAAGCCTTTGACACCATTAATCATAAAATCCGTCTAGATAAATTAAATTTTTATGGAATTCAAGAGTCTGAACTATCTCTTTATACTTCTTAAATCATATCTAAATCATATAACAATATTGACTCTGATTTACAAATGACATGTTTAAGGTCTCCAATGTTCTCAAAAGCGTAATATTTGTCGACGACACTAATTTGTTGCCCTCAGATATAGATTTGAAATCTCTAATAGAAAAGGTTTATAATGAACTTGATCTTATGGATGATTTGTCCAAAGCAAATAAATTGTCAATAAACTATTCTAAAACAAAATTTATCTAGTTCAATAAACAACAACGACAAATCTTTAGAGATGTTAAAATTGATATGTCCGGGAAACATTGCAAATTGAAAGAGTAAGATCTATCAACTTTTATGTGTCATTGTTGATGAACATATTACCTGAACAATTGGTCTCTTATATAAGATTCGCCACCTATTGAATAAAACAAGTCTTTTGGCAATCTATAAGTCCATGATATACTCACATATAAATTACTGTAATTCAATCCGGGGTGACCAGAGCAATGCTCATACAAATTAGCTGCATTCTCTACTTCTATTTCAAAAGAGATTTCTTAGAATATTAGACAACCAGCCACGTCTCTTTAAGAAGTACAACATTTTACCTGTAAACCAGGTGTATAAATTTAATGTTTCAAATTTTGTCTATTGTTGTATTTACCAGGATTATTTTAATCAAAATGAATATTTTCACAATTATCCTACCAGAAGAAGTCATGCATGACTTACATGCCAGGGCTTACAAAACAAAAATTGGGTTATATTCAATCAAAGTACAGGGTCCAAAAATCTGGAATTCTATCTCAGATCATGTCAGATTTTTGCCTTCTTCACTTCAATTTAAAATGACTAGAAAGAAAAACTTAATTGCTGAAATATAATTCTATACTGTCCAACTCATCTACCTTTCCATCCATACATTTTCCTAAACTGATATAGAGTTAACACACATTGTTGACAGCCACAACCAACCACCACAAGCCATAAGTTAGATGCATACATAATACATATGCTATCAATATGTACCGGTATACATGTAGTTATTATTGAATTCTCATTTTTGTCACTAAAACAACTTCATACACTTGTTAAAGTGTCAGTTGATGTATAATTTATGTATCATAGTTTGACAATAAAGTATAACTAACTAAAAAAATATGCTGAGTCTCATGTGTTCTTTTATTTTCCAGAATGGCGTGCTTCAATTCTCTCCATGTTTACTGGGACCGACCAAAGTTTGCTCACGGAGAGGCTGGATACGAAAAGCTGGGGTTGAAGATCTACAAGTTAAACAGTTGCATATACCAAAATTGTGGGCCTAACTATTGCTGTTGTAGATCGTAATTTGTGTATCTATAGGGCTAGTTTCTCTGTTTATTTGTAAAATGCATGTTTCATGGGCGAGCACAACACAATATATTTACATGGAACAGGTGAACCAAAATCATTATATTATAACTAGTATGCGTTAATGCATAATTTCACATTCGGTCGTCGCAAAATGTCAGCCATCTATTATCTGAATAATACACGTCAACGTGATGTTTTAATCGATATTCGAATTCGACTGTATTCACGCCTTCTATAAACTGTAAACAAAGTCAACATTTCACCCGGGGTATATTCGCGAAGAATACCCCTGGTAATACGTGTACGTGTGACGTCATAACGGCAGGTCGTAGTAATGGCGGACCATAATGAATATTCGAAACATTTCGATGAGTTTTCATGTTCGAACCGTAATATAGACCTCAGATCAGGGGTAAAATCGTCAAATACACCCTTAGGGCTAGGTACAAAAGCTTTCGAACCCCTCACTCCCTTCGGTCGTTCTGGGTACAGAAAACAGTTGTGCCTAGCCCTACGGGGTGTATTCGACAATATAACCCCTGCTCTTCGGTCTATATTTCTTAATTGAACAAATATTTTACTCCGGCTACTGAGGTGATACCCTTTGCATTCGTTCGACTTTGCTTCTCAAAAGAGAGCTTCGTCTTTAGTAGACTCGGCGCGCAGGTTATTGAGGTGAATACCTATGCATCTTTCACAAAAAAGAATCACAAATGATATTCCACGAAGCCAGAGGGCTTCAGTTGCTAGCTAGATAGTGATATAATAATAGTTTTTATTCCATGATGGTGAAATTACCTGCAACATGATTGGTCCATGTGACTAACGTCCTTAGCTTGGATTCGCGAATGCAACTATCGGCTTACGGCTACCGGATTAACCTACTGTTTTATTTGCAACTCATTTAAATATGAACCTGCCACAATTCATTCATATTTAAATGAGTTGGTCATTAAATAGTAGGTTAATCGCCCGGGGTTAATGGGGTAGACGACAGCCTTATTTGAATTCGCGAATACATGAACAAGCTTAGACTCCCTCATTCCTAATCCTCTCCCAGGACGATTACATAACCTAAAACTTATATCCTATAAATATATTCACATACATTTTTATTCCATGATTTACACAAGGTGATTTGCATCGGCGTGATTTACAGCCTGGCGTGCTTGATCAACATGTACATTGTCAATTCTCAAAAATATAATGTTTTACATCTTAAGCCCAACATACACTGACGAGACACAAAGTGCCTCATCAAAATATTGTAGAAATATATTGAATCAGATATTCTTTTCACTAAAAACTAGGATATGAATTTCAAAGGTAGTAATATACAAGTACCTCCTTTAGACATTTGCCTCGCCTATTTACATTTGCCTCACCAAATGTTTTTAACCTGGCTTCACACCTGGACATATCATCATAATTAAGCCCTAGTCCATGGTATTATTTTTAAACAGCTAAAAAAATATTCATCATTCAAAACATCAATTTGGTCACAATTTTCATTTATTATTTTGCCCACACCATTCCTTGTTTGAAGTTTTTTTCGAATGATGAAAACTAACAAGGCTATGACATGCAATATGTCACCACCTGCCATTTGTTACAGACACAGGCTGCCCAACGCTGACCACCAAATGCCATCCACAAAAAGTTGGAGACTAAACACAGCCAATATAATTCGTCGCCGTTTCGGCATCGAAAAAATCCGTACAATACGTCATCACTTGTGAACTTGCAGTGGTGATTTAAAAACTACATGCATGTAATGGAGTGTGATATCTGATTCTAAAAATTCACCAGTACCTTTAAACCTACAGATTTTTTAGACACCTTATATATATTGTGCATTCCAAATATAAATAAGAAAAAATTACTGTTAATAGTTATTTACAATATAATAAAATACCAGTCTTTGTAAAATCCATAGGCCCATATGTTAAATGCATTTATGCAACACATCTACACTCCCCTTCAAAAGTTTGGCACACACTAAATCCTGAATAATTTCATCAAATTTGCCAAATGTTTTGCCCTACTGAAATTCAGAAACAGATTTAAATCCAAACCCAAACATCCCATCTCAGGGACTTCCACTGTCAAACTTATGATGGAGAGTGTATTGATGTTTACAATTTACTTGTATTAACAAGCATTAATTAGCTGCCTTGAATCAGATTATTCAACATGAATACTGTAGTAGTTAAATGATTTTTTTTGTTTTCAAACATTACAATGGACACCATGACATCAATGCTATGACATCATAATGTTATCCTGATTTTACACAATGGCATTAACACTAAAACTATTCCCTTCCCCATTTATAATACGTTATGTCATGGTTAGCTAGTCCAAATCACAGCTCTACATACATCTTAAAATGAGTGATAATAAATCATGCCTTCAACACTTCCATGTACATTTTCTATAAACAAATCATGAATATATTTGTAAATACCATTGAAGGGCACTTAAGACTCCCACTTGGGGGAAAGTCATAGTCACTTCCACTTCAACATTATGCTACATTGATTTCAATAAAAATACTTCAATAGAGGTACTGATTCCGGTGACGCATTTGCTGCTACAGTACATTTAAGTCTAGCTAGTTCAGTTAGTACACTGTCAAATATTGAGAGGTCTTTGGTGCGAATCATACGTGGGTCATTGAATTTGGCACTCTGTGTTATTTGTTTTTATCTCCTTGGCAACTACACATGTTCAGTACATTGCTTTTAGTTAGAATTTCTTGGTGTGTATCTCACACAACCAAAAATCCTGTTCCATCAGGCCATGAAGTCTTATGACTAAATGACATACATGTAATACTAAACCTTTTTGACCAATAAATCATCGGAGCCACTGGTAAGGCACCTATGGTAGACATTAAAAATTAAAAAGTACATGTACTGCAACCCCAAAATTATCCTAAGTGGCATCTATATCAATCTAGCTGCGAATCACTCTTCCCATTGGCTAGTTCATGCAAGGATTTCTTTGCGAGTTCATATGCAAAAAATAATGCTCCAGTAGCTGGAAAAGTTCTTATCAATGTTGGCCCTAGTCCTTTGTACAGTGACTTGAAACCTGGAATTTAAGCAGATACAATTTATTCTGGTATGTTCAGTTATATCTCAATTCTGATTGGTCAATGAGAGGTCAGACGTCAGAAAAAGATCAAAAATCAATGGCATGCCTTGAAAAGTGTAATTTCTAAATTGATGGTTTATTATAAAATCATCATTGAAGAGTCCCAGTTGTTTCTCATTCTTTGGGGTTATGAAGTGTGTGCACATGCCCGTACCCAGGGGGGTTCTGGGGACCCCCCTCTGGGCAAAAATTATTTTAAAATTATTATGTTTTTATCAATCCTTACTGGCCAGATATTTCAACAAGCACTATTAGCTAAAAGTAATCTTGAGCAATTTTTTCATCAATCCTTATTGGTCAAATATTTGAATAAGCACTGTAGGCTTAAAGTAGCCCTAAGCAACATTTTCATACTTATTGGCAAATAAGTAATGTAAGCTAAAAGTAGTCCTCAGCGATTTTGTCATCAAATCAGCCAAATACATGTATGTGTGTATTCAAGTTAGCACTGTAAGCTAAAAGTAATCTAAGCAACGCTTTCATCAATCCTTGTTGGCATAAAATTAGATAAATAAATAAGCACTGTAAGCTAGAAATGATCCTAAGCGACATCTATATCAATCTAACTCCGAACCACTCTTCCCATTGGCTAGTTCATACAGGGATTTCTTTGTGAGTTCATATGTAAAAAAAAGTGCTCCACTAGATGGAACAGTTCGTATTAACGTTGGCCCTAGTCCTTTGTACAGTGACTTGAAACCTGGAATTAACACATTAAAATTAATTTGGAATTATATAGAGTCATACTTTGTAGGCAGCAATATTTAAAAAAATTGTAAGTTTTTCTTAAAGTAAGCGAACTGCTAATCCCAATTTCTGCAATAATATTCTATGAATGACATTATAACGAACAGGTGGCGTGAAGTATGTGGTTTGTCAATTAATCACTTCCATATTTGTGACGTCATGAAATCACCATTTAAGCTCATGCTCATGTTAGTTTTGGATATAGGAATTTCGATATTATAGGCTACAATAAAACCTGTCTTAGTGAATACCTCCAGGCCGATAGCCAGGGGGGGGGGGGGGGGTTTGGGGGGTTCGCCTAAACCCCCTGGCCAAAATTTCTTTCAAAATCATGCAGTTTTTCACCATTCTGACTATTTTTTGAGTGATTTTTGGCCTAATTTGCCAAAGTGACCCCCCTAGAATTTTTTGGAAAAGTGAACCCCCTTGGAAAATTCTGGCTACAGGCCTGACCTCCCTCTCGTGAGTGCCTGTGTTTCGTGAAAGCCACTTCAAGACACAGTTTACATTTACTCCTGTATAAAATCCCCTCTCTGTAGTGAAACCTACCTAATGTGAACACTTTGTTGCAGCTCCATAGGTGTTCACTATAAACAGGTTTTACAGTAACAGATTTTTTAAAATATTTCCTTAAAAATCCTGGACAAAACATTAATATAAATTACTAGACAAACTACTGTTACCAGTTTCTCTGTACACTTTCATTAAAGTTGTAAAAAACGAATCAAGCTTATGGCCATGCTGTGACTCCACCTGGTGGCGAGATTTAACAACGTCGGTCGGGAATATAGACAGCCAAAAACAGATTCCTCCAATACCTCCGCTAAGGATTGTTCGCAAGGCCCCTAGAAAATAACAAGTTTAATGTATGTCAGGTTGAATTTTATTCATCCAAATCATCATTATGATATTTTGGTTCTAAATCTGATTCACAAGACAACAATTAGATGTTGCTATCTTAATATAGCCTTGTTTTCAAATCACCAAGTGACAGTGCTATGTTGTTTTTTATATTTCTCAAAGATTTGTCATTTTTAAATGAATGATCTACATATTATGATGAATTACATAGCTAGCGAAGCGTTTGTATGGAAGTCAATGGGAAAGTTAGCGAGCTATATCCACTGAATTGCCTTCATTCTTGCCCAAATATAGAGCCTCCCAAGGTCGGCCTATATTGGGAGAACTCAGCCATATTTCACGTCATAGAGACATAACCTCTAAGTATGTTATCATTGCAATAAATCTGTAGTTCGCCATATTTGTTTCCTATTTTTAGATTAAAAACTAATCTTTGAAGTGCAAAGTCTTAGATGGCCATTTTTAATCTTCAGCATCGTGCATGATAAAACCCCATTGTTTGAAATCTGAGAGATATTACAGTATGTAATAATTTAACTCACCAATATCCTCTTTAGTTTTCCCCACTGGTGTTAACAGGTAGCGACACGTTTCATAACCCCCAAAGAAGAAGAAATAACCGGGAACTTCCCTGGCAATCGTGCTTGTCAGGCCGTGGTAAAGTCCTCTTACCCCCTCAGCTCGTAAGATCTGTCGTGTTAAACCAAATGGTCCACTGTAATGAAATGAGGAAATCATTTTAATCATTTGGTAGATCAATTTGCACCCTCCTAAGCAGGTATCCAGAATCCCAACCTCCTTCCCCCCTGCTATAACCAATTTGGAAGCACCCGATTAAACTGAATCACGTGATCTAATTATGCGCAATGACTTATACATGATTTCTGTCGCAGTGTTACGACAGCCAATCAGATTGTGAGTTCTTAATCAGGGAAATGCTAACTTTTAACGCAGGGGGTAAAAAGGAAGAATATATTCTGGATTTTGAAGCCCTGTGATCGGAGGATGATCAATTTGACACTTACAGAAAATGTAAGTGGACATTAAATGTGAAAATTCAATTCCTTTGGGGATGGTGACTATTTTTTTAATGAAGTAGATATAGGATTGCACTTAGCACCATTGACAACTTACATTTCTATCTTTGCCTTTCCTTCTTGAAGACTCATTTCTCTCATCGCCTGCAGTCGACACTTCACCAACTCTGTCGGACATAGCGTGAATGAACAGAATATTGCGGCCCCGCTTCCACTTAGCGCATTCTCAAACGAGCCTAAATCCTGAGTTGATTTTTTACCTGATAGCGACATAATACCTTTCTGACAAAGTCCGTAAAACATGAATAGTGTTGAGTTTTCTGCAATATTTGCAGTTAAGGCAGGAATGGTGCCTGCGTATAGTCCGCGATATATACCTTCTTGCCGGTAGGTTTTAAGGAAGCAGTCCAAGCCATTTTTGTAGAGTTTTGGGAATGTTTGCATCTTGACTTTTACTGTGTCTAAAGATTGACCAACGTAAACACTGGCAAAGGCACCTGAAATTATATGACATTATGGAATTAGAGGAGAGGGAGGGAATGAGTGGGACAGGGATAAAGGGAGAGACAGGGAGACATGAAGTGGGATGAAGGAGACAGGGAGTGGGATGAGGGAGACATGAAGTGGGATGAGGGAGACAGGGAGTGGGATTAGGGAGACAGGGAGTGGGATGAGGGAGACATGAAGTGGGATTAGGGAGACAGGGATTAGGGAGACAGGGATTAGGGAGACAGGGAATGGGATTAGGGAGACAGGGAATGGGATTAGGGAGACAGGGAGAGGGATTAGGAAGACAGGGAGTGGGATGAGGGAGACAGGGAGTGGGATGAGGGAGACAGGGAGTGCGATTAGGGAGACAGGGAGTGGGATGAGGGAGACATGAAGTGGGATGAGGGAGACAGAGAGTGGGATGAGGGAGACAGAGAGTGGGATTAGGGAGACAGAGAGTGGGATGAGGGAGACAGGGAGTGGGATTAGAGAGAAAGGAAGACAGAAGAGTGGGAGTGGGATGAGGGAGACAGAGAGTGGGATGAGGGAGAAAGGAAGACAGAAGAGTGGGAGAGGAGAAACAGCATAAGAGTGAGGAAGTGAATGAGAAGGGAAGGATGTCAGAGGTGAAAGAAGACTTGGATAGAGAGACAGAGAGATCTAGTAAGAAGCAAGATGGTCTAGCTAGGAGGAAACAAGAATATATACAAAGAATTGATATATAATTTAACAAAATATAGATTATATCCAAAGCTGACACAAGACTGTTACTACTGTATGTATAGAGTATTTTAAATTCTTCTAGTATCTTTAAGTTAATTCCCATTAGCAATTAGCAATCTACTCTTAACAACACAGGACATTTTACAGTTTTTTTATGAAGCTTTTGTGTTTAATGTCACAATTTCTAACGACACATTCATGAAGTTATGCCAGTATTCTGATTCGATAAAGGACTTATTATTTCCAGTTTGAAGAGTTTTAGATGAAGTCTAGCTCTTGAGAAGGGTATGCCCTTATACTGTTATATGGGCATTTCAAATTACCTGCTGTTCCGCCAGCGAGATCTATGGCAGCATCCAGCGTGTGATTCTGGGCCGCCATACTGTTGCTGGACTATGATTAATCGATGCTTGATAATGGAGGGAAGTGTCTTTAAACGTTCCCTCGAATAAGCTCTGTAAGGTAGAATGTTCAAAACAAAGGCCCCAAGAACATGTATAAAAAATCGAGTTGAATGGCTTCATATATTATAAGAGATCTCTCATATTAGGTTACTTGAGTCTCTAGCCTATACTTGGCTAGAGGTGATTTCATCTGGAATACTGTGAACTCCATTTGAAAAAAGCTGGCCGCCGTGTCATAAATTTATTGAATATTTTAAAAATCGCCAGATATATAAATCATAAATTAAATCGGATCCGACTCTGCTCCTTGATGAGATATGACATGATTTCGTCAGGATTTCGTCTAAAATTAAAACAAAATGGGTCCAAGAAAAATGGCGATATTCGAAAACTGGATGAAATTAGTAACTGGCTGTAAATTCTAAGTTAGCGATCCAGAAGATGTGAACTAATACACTGATCACTTCATGTGTGTTTTGGAATTTTTGGTGAGGTAATAAGACCAAAACTCGCAATTCAAATTGTGATGTGGAAAACTGGCGGACATATGATTTCAAATTTTATGATTACGACATGACCAATTGTTCATGCAGGAAATTATCTTTCCAGGAAGGCCACGATACAGTGGCCTTAGAAGAAGGTAAATATTAGGCCATTCAACTCGATTTTTTATACGTTTCTTGGTCATACAGGTACATGTACATGCACAAACTCCTCCTTGAGTCTCTAGCCAAGAATCTCAAGCCAATAACACAGTGGAAGCCTTGGAATAAGGTAAACCACTCCCTCTTATAATTTCTATATTCAATTATTATAACTAAAGAATATAGGGAATATTAGAAGGGGATGGGGGTGACCCGGGGGGGGGGGGGGGGGGGGGGTGACTAACTCACACTGTGGTCCAGTCAGCAATTTGGATGTGAGCTATAGTCTGAATATTTTCATTCCAAATTTCAAAAAATTTCAGAGTAGAGGTTAGACTATGAGAAAGTCAGGCAAAAGTTTCAAAAAGTATTTCAAACGTGTATCTATGGAAATTATGGGTAATGAAAGGGCTTCCATCGATCCATGTATTACTTTACTCCCTTCCGCTGTATTTAAAAAGATGTTCCTACCTTGAAATCAACCCTGATGGCTAAAAGAACATGAATGTTGTCAACAAGTGAGCTCGCAAGGTCAACAAAATGGTCAAGGGAATTCCCAGGTATTTCCCCTAAAAATGTGCATGTGATTGATAATGAATATTACTCTTGATATAAATCTTGCATAAATATATATATCAAATATAATTTTTGCTAAATAATAATTTATTTTAATTTTTCCCGAAGTACACTTTAGCATATTACAGTTAACTGTCGTTATTTTATATTTTTCCTTGAGATTTTATTCAGTCCGTAGCTAAAGCGGAAAAATTTAAAAATATTTCAGATTTCAATTTCTACTTCCTTTTCCCTTTTAAAATCTGTTTGAATAATGAAATAAAGCAATTGACGGTAAGTCATGTATATGAAACAGTAAAGAATGGTGTTGTAGCTTATAATTTGGACACAATTCACATGTAACTCGCGATGCTCATTTGGCAAATAAATACAATTCTAATCGTTCGTTGCGTAATTGGGCCTTCTATAATCAGTAGCAAATGCTTGGAAAACATTTTTCCAAAATATTTACTTCCGTTTTCCTTGAAGACATGGTTGGGTGACATGTCATTGACACGTCATTAAGTCACATGATCGATACAGTAACTAGTCACATGATCAGACACGTGTCACGTGTCAGTCACGTGAGCTTGCAAAATGGACGATCTAAATTTCCCAAAATTCTGCTTAGATCAGCATCGACATGTTGTTGCCTTCATTGCTGGTTTGGCTACGTTCCACAATGTAACCTAGCAGGAGGGATGACATAGAACAAACTGCTAAGTAGACACACAGTAACATTTCATTATTTCGTTATTTTCACCATATGAACTTATACCGAGAATTTGTGTTTGGATTCTATCTAGCCTACAATTTCATGAATTTGAATTTAGCCTAATTTTTTATATCTGAAACCAGTTCATATGCCATATGGTTAAAATAACGAAATGTTGTGATATAACCACATATCTACTTACCTATATCATATGTCCTATGTCATCTATCGGACTATGTTACATTGTGTAACTCAGCTGAACACGACACTGAAGGCAGTATTCTGAGATTAGAAAATATGAATCGAAATAATTTCCCATTTGTAGCACTTTGGTGATTTCCAGAATTGAACAAAGTAGCGAACACTGTGATCTTTCAACTTTATTTCTTTGTTTTTCATCACTTCATGTTAAGCGTTTTATTTTTGTTATTTCAATGCATAATTTATGATTCATAAGATTCCTTGTGTAATATCTTGTATAAAGTTGATTTTAAATAGTCATTAGCTTCAGCAGCCCTTCCTATGATATTTGACATCGCTATCTTGGAATATTTTCTTCTGTATTCAGCAGCAGATATCAAAAAACCATTTTCTAATAGAATAATATCTTTCTTTGAAGACATGGTTGAGTGACACGTCACAAGTCATGGGATATCAAAGAGTAACTAGACACGTGATCAGACACTTGACTGGCAAAATTGGGTTGTTTAAGAGAAAAATGAATCAACATCTACCTTGGTAACACTCGTAAATCTATTTAGAAGTATTTTCTGTTGTGCCTTTTTGAAATAGGAGTCTAGCTGGAATTTATCAATTCAAAAAGTTATGATACCAAAAATTAGTGACTTGAAGAGACTTACTGGTGGATGAATATTAGGTTTATAGTGCATTTCAGTTGGGTTGTGCAACAATAAAACCCAAAAATAAGCAATCAAAATACCACATATCTTGGCTGTACAATGTGTGTGTATACAAAAGTATTTTGCATTATGATTATAGATCAATCAAGAAAAATGCAAGACTCTGAGAAAGGGGGACTCTCTGCTAAAGGACTGAGGAAGAAGTTATATCGTAGTTTGAGAGAACGTGGCCATATTGATTCTATGAAGGTAAAGTACATCTTGAATGGTTTAATAGGCTACATTACCATAGATATACACCCCCCTTCATAAGTTTGACAAACTAAACTGTTAGATTACCACTATCTTATGTTTAGAGCATCGGTCAACATGGTTATCAGTGGTTTCATTAGCAACAGGCCATTTTCAACGTTTGTATTCACAAATTCGCCTGGTGTTTTAAGGGACTTTTCAACTTTGCCATGTTTAATTTATTATATCCATTAATCTTCACCGTTGTTTTCATTTATTTAGCCTGTTTTGAAAAATTCTAGTGAAACCCCTGGTTACATTTGCAATAAACCTAAACACGTTCATTGAAGCAAATTATTTTTCTAAATTTCAAATCAGCTGAAATAAATTCTAAAAATTGTGGATATTGTTTTGCAAAATGGAATTTTAAATGACGGTTGATACTCATTTATACCAGGTATTAATTAATCATTACTTATTTTGTGATCACCATGGCAATGCAACCACCAGGGGTTCATTTAACATTGAGTCAATGGGCCATAATAAATAGAGGTGTTCCACTTATAGAGGTGTTCACTTATAAAGACATTCCACTTATAGAGGTGTTCCCACAATAAATAGAGATGTTCCACTTATAGAGGTGTTCACTTATAAAGACATTCCACTTATAAAGGTGTTCCCACAATAAATAGAGGTGTTCCACTTATAGAGGTGTTCACTTATAAAGACATTCCACTTATAAAGGTGTTCCCACAATAAATAGAGGTGTTCCACTTATAGAGGTGTTCACTTATAAAGACATTCCACTTATAAAGATGTTCCCACTATAAATAGAGGTGTTCCATTAACTTATAGAGGTGTTTACTTATTAATGTATTCCAATTGACTTGTTCCACTGTCCACATTTGTATTTCATACCCAATTGGTGTTTTCTTCCAGAGTCAACTTCGGGAGAAAATTGTAAATGAGTTATCACTTGGCTCCCTAACAGGGACTCCAAGTTCCATCCCTCGTGTTCCGGAGGAAAGTTCTTTGTTGCTACGGGCGGCAAACAGTCTGGTTGTTGACCATCTCGGAAAATGTGGATATGATTACTCACTCAGTGTCTTCAAGCCAGAGAGCGGGTGCGATCATGAAAAGGTAAGACTGAACTGAGGGTTCTATATTTAGCAAGTGAAAAAATGACACACAAAATTGTTTGGAATTGCGATTTTGAAGAAAAATAGCCACTAAATTCCTCCAAAAAAATTTGATGAAACTGACTGAAGAAATATGTCTTTTTCAGCTGTTATGAAGTCCCTGCTTCTGCTTTAGATAAAACTAGTTCTTGAAAAATAAAAAGGAAAAAATCTGTTAGAGACCACTCAGTTGTCATATTTATTTTCATCATGTATAAAATAGTTCGTGCAAATGACTTCTGTTTAATTTTAACCAATTTCTTTCATATACCTGTATATAGGTTTTCACCACGAGAGATTTGCTTCAGCTGTTGAACATCAGCCCTCAGTCTAAGCTTTACAAAACTCTGGTAAGTTAAGTAATGACTGAAAATTCTCAATGAGCTACTACAATACTAAAGTTACAAACATAAACATACATTCAATGAACACAAATTTTCAATTTACAAATATGTTTGTCAATTTACACATAAATATTCCAAAAATATAAATAATGTATCATAAAAAATTCCAAATATAGTGTTCCACTTACGGAGGTGTTCCACTTAGATATTTTACGATATGTTAGAGAAAAATTGCAAAATCTAAAAAATCTTAAGTCATAAATGTAGTACTGTACATTTACTTATTTGGCGGTACTTAATCTGGCAGACTTTAACATATTGGCCAAATTAAAACAGCTGCAAAGTTATCATGTTGGATACATTTTTGTCTCAAACAAATTGATTTAACATTTATGATTTTTAGATTGATTTTATATTTATGGTTGATTTCTGTTCCAGATACAGAATATTCCAAGTTATCAGAAGAAAGGGTTTCTATGGCAACTGTTGTGTGAGATTTCCAGTTACCACAGCAACTCAACACAGAATGAAGCCATTCAGACAGAACCCATTCACTTAGGACCCATTAGCTCATTAGGTAAACATTCAAATAATTTTACTTTTTTTTCATTTGAAAATTTGTTCATTTTTTGTCTATTTCAACCAATGATAACATTATATGAAATGGCAAAAGTAAAATAAAATTAGATAATATTAGCACCAATTTATTTCAATAAAATCATGGGGTTTCTACCTCTAGAGGGAAATGGTGGAAAGAAAAGGTACTTCTGAGAAAATATTACTTAAAATATTTGCGGACATAAATTTTTAACATAATTTATGCTAACACTATATATGACCCAGGCCACAGGAAAAGGGGTCTTATCACAGATTTTTCAAAATTTTGTTTTTTGTTTATCTTAAAAAGCACAAAAAGATCTTTCAAATGAGGCATGACTTATGACTTAACGATTTTTACTTGCATATAGACCAAAAAGTCGGATTTTAATTTAGCACATTTTCCTCTTAATCTTGGGCACATTTTTGGCTCTGTATCACAATTTTAATGTTTGTGATAATACCGGTTTTCCTATGGCCAGGCCCATATATCTATTAACGCTCCAGATAAAAAACTGCAGCAAGTTGAATCTGCATATGAGTCTGAGGGGGACCTTGCTTATAGAGGCAAATCTCGGACAGCTGAAGAGAGGATACTGTCTTACCAACGTCAACTTGAGGAGAGGTCTCGGAATGAACGCAAAGTAGAGGTTAGTGAATTACATAGTACAAGTAAGCAAAGGAATGTAGTTATATAACTCTTCAATTTTCATTACTGAATTTTATGAATAAAAGAATTTATAGAAACAAAACATTAAAGAATATTAATGTTTTCAGTTTGAGAAGTTCAGAGAGAAAATATTTTTAGTTTTAGAGGTTAGAGAGAATTTTTTTAGTTTAAGAGGTTTGGAAAGAATATGTTTTCAGTTTGAGAGGTTCAGAGAGAAAATATTTTTAGTTTTAGAGGTTTGAAAAGAATATGTTTTCAGTTTGAGAGGTTCAGAGAGAAAATATTTTTTGTTTGAGAGGTTCAGAGAGAAAATATTTTTAGTTTGAGAGATACAGAGAGAAAATATTTTTAGTTTGAGAGGTTCCGAAAGAATATTAATGTTTTCAGTTTGAGAGGTTCAGAGAGAAAATATTTTTAGTTTGAGAGGTTCAGACAGAAAATATTTTTAGTTTGAGAGGTTCCGAAAGAATATTAATGTTTTCAGTTTGAGAGGTTCAGAGAGAAAATATCTTTAGTTTTAGAGGTTCAGAGAGAAAATATATTTAGTTTGAGAGGTTCAGAGAGAAAATATTTTTAGTTTGAGAGATACAAACAGAAAATGTTTTTAGTTTGAGAGGTTCCGAAAGAATATTAATGTTTTCAGTTTGAGAGGTTCAGAGAGAAAATATTTTTAGTTTGAGAGGTTCAGACAGAAAATATTTTTAGTTTGAGAGGTTTGGAAAGAATATGTTTTCAGTTTGAGAGGTTCAGAGAGAAAATATTTTTAGTTTGAGAGGTTCAGAGAGAAAATATTTTTAGTTTGAGAGATACAAACAGAAAATGTTTTTAGTTTGAGAGGTTCAGAGACACAGAGCTTGCTAGAATGAGGCTAGAGGAGCAGAACAATTGTAGGAAACAAATAGATGCAGCAAGGAGGGAGATGGAACAACTGTATCAAAACAAATCAGATGGACTTCTTGAGCGTGAGAGACACGCTATAGAGAGACTTCAAAGGCAACAGGAGGTAATGTTTATGAAAACATATTTAAAAAAGAAAACATGAAGAAGAACAATTAAGCGGCATAATAACACTATAAAAGATACAAACAAATAAACAAACAAACAGAAAATATAAATATTATAAGAGTCTATGAATACCTTTTAAATGTTTATTTACTTGTTATTTACTTGTCATCGGTGCCCTGATTTAGTCACTGAAATAGTCACTAACTAGTATCCAAGACAACTTGTCATTTACTCCATCTTACATTAAGTTGGTGATTGATACATTTATGCATATAGATTATCCAATGTAGCAACAATTAGAGAAATCTCATCATTCATACATAGCCTCTTGAGCTCAATATATCTCAGAGGTTATAAATGAAGGAAAACTGATTTTAACCAACACATTAACATAGCCAGGTCCACCTACAATCAGTGCTTGAGCTAAGCGTCGGTCCGTCGGTCATGACTGACAGATTCATAGAACGGACCAGCTGAGTTTAAAAACTGATGGTCAATTTGACCGGCATAGACACCATATCTCAGATTACCCCAACTTATGAATGTCCGGCACAAAAACGAAGTAGCTTCTTTAAGTACAATTTGCTTACCTTGAATACAATGATTCTGAATCATCAATTTGATGAAAAAGTTTACGAAATTTCATTTTTAGTTTCCTCTCCGTTTTCGCTAAAGCGAGTAATTTAACATGATATAATTCAAAGATTTTGATTGGTCTTAAATCAGTTTCTCGAGGAAACAGCTAGGGTATATGTCTCCAAGAATTTGATTGGCCGAAATACCGGAAGTATCAAAAATGCCCAAATTTTTGATATTTTTAATTTTGCTCAAAAACGTGACAAAAACAACACTGACTAAAACAGAAGACAAAACAGATCTTTAGTCAATATGAATATGTAGAAAGGTGCTATAATATAAGAGTAGATTAAAATTCACGTTTTTATTCTTTAATTTTGATTAACAGTAAAATATATGTATGACCAGTTCAATTTTATACGGACCAGTAACTTTTTGAAAAGTGCTGGTCATTTGACCAGTAAGTTTTTTTACGGACTACCTGATACATTAAAAGTGGCAGTCCGTATGACCAGCAGAAAAATGGAGCTTAGCTCAAGCACTGCCTACAATCTACCATATCATTGTAACTGGTATTCGGCATAGGTGTCGGATTGTCCTGTGAAGGAAGGGGGTAACATAACAATGTCATTAAACCACCCAAATATTTTACATAGTGCAATAGGCAATAAGTACTCGGTAACATCTTTTCTCCCCATGCGTGACACAGCCAACGAAATAATGCTTATTTAAAATAAATAAAAATTAAGATCAGCATTCTCATCGGATTAAATATTATCATGAATGACTTAAATATTTTTAGATTTCTGAGCGGGAAACTTTTAATCAACGACAGTCGATTCTCGAAGAAATCCAATTGGTCCGCCAAAGAGAAGCTGATTTAAAACGTCAAGGAGAAATAAATGCAAGGTCAGTATAGCAGTTTACCCTAATTGGGATGTTTTTCCCTCCGTCTGTCACCATATCCGAAATCATTTCTTTGATTTTTGCAGAAATATCACGTCTTATACATCCAACTTTTAACAAAACTGCACTGTGCCGCTTTTGCAACGGCACTGTATGGTACCATGAAATATGGTCCCATATGTTAGTGTAGACTTAAATTGTGCCGTTTTGGCCACGGTGCTGTATGGTACCATAAAATATGGTCCCATATGTTAATGCAGACTCAAACAGTGCCATATGAAACCGTGAGTGCTGTATGGCACTGTACCTGAACATTGCCAGATGATACCATACACATAATGTACTTGTTTGTATGGTACCATTTTTCCAGGGTGAAGATTGGGTGTATGAGGATTGTTTTGTATGTAAATATTGAATAAAAATACTCTCACTTCCACATTCTGATTCATCAGAATCTCTAACATTGTGAGAGACTCGGATTTATCATAAGACCAACATTTTTCCTGACCAGTGTATTCTCCCTGAAATCAGTGCCAATTACTGTATACATGTTTAATAGATTATCGCCTAGGAATGAATTATTACTTAATTGTGTCCTCCTTTATACACTATATCACCTTACAAAGAAAATTGTTATTTTCATGGCTGCAATTATTATAATATTGACTATATTAATACTCATAATATATTCAATTTGCATCAGTGAATACATGTGACACTTTTCACAAGATGATATTCCCCTAGCCCTATGGGCTTCGTGGAATATCATGTCCAGTGTAATTTCAATTTTATATATACCCAGGAGTACATTGTTATTAGATGTCACGGAACAAAAAAAATCGGAACGGTTCGGTTCGGAACATTTTGCTTCGGAACGGAACAATTTCGGAACGGTTCGGAACAGAGTGGCTGCGTGTATAAGATTAAAATAAGTTGATCATCTAGGTCTATTCGGTAATGAAAAGCTCTTCAAAACTCTTCAATGAGAAGGAGTGATAAGAATGAACCTCTTTTGGTGCAAAATATTGAAAGAAAAATGCTATTTTGTGGCGATTTAAGAGCCAAAAGTTCTGAAAGGCTAAAATGTTATTGTTCCGGAACCGAACCAAAATTCTCAATTTGTGTTCCGTGTTCTGTTCCGAGGGCAAAATTCCGCGGATCGGAACAAAATCGGGTATCCGTGACACCTCTAATTGTTATGATTAATTAGACATCAATAGTTTGTTATTCTTGACATGAATATAAGAGGAAAATGTTGGCCTGGTGACGGATAAGTAAGAGCAGTCTTTAGGTAAAAACTGGAAATGATGTATCCCCCGGGACATATACTTTAAATTTTATCACTAAAATACAATTTTAATAAGTATTATCACATGTCAACAACTTGTTAAAATTTGGTGTGAAAATACTGAATTAACTGGAGATATTGTCATTCATTGATGTATGAAAATAAAAATAGTGGTGCCAAAAGGAGCCCGTCGTCCTGAAAGGTATTGCATAATAGGGCTCCATATGGAGCCTATCGTTGTGAAAGGGTTTTGGCGCCATAATTTTTATTAATTACATACATCAATAAAATTATGATATTCATGTCAAGGAAAGGGTTAATGTGAGTGAGGAATATAACAGTGAATAATAAAACAAATATTTAATTCTATTTTTGTTGAATACCTGTGACACTTTCACAAGATGATATCCACCAATATATTATATTTATGTCAGGAAAGGGTTAATGTGAGTGAGGAATATAACATTGAATAATAAAAAAAATGAATATTTAGTTATATTTTCGGTGAATGCCTGTGACACTTTCAAAAGATGATATCTACTAGCCTTTCAGGCCCAGTGAAAGATGCACAGGTATTAATATAATTAAATATTTGTATGATATGAACCAGGGGGCCATTAACAGAAACTTCATTAAGTTATGAATATGTAAATCAATTGTAGAAACCATGGTTATAATGATGTCACAGTAGGAGAACATTTATTAATTCTTAACTTTACAAAGTTTATCTAGTTATCTACAGGGTGTCAAATGGCGTTGTGCCCCCCTTCCACAGCATAAACTTAGAAAGGTACCTACACATTATAGGTAGTGAGGTAGCACCGAAAAATGTACCCGCTTCTGAACAAATTGAAATTACTTGTTTCTTATGTATTTGTATGTGATACTTCAGAAAATTTTAGTCTGACGCGCCGTATCCGGGGCAAAAGTTGTCAAAATTGGGTTTTTGACCCTCAAAAGGAAAATTACAGGGGGTACATTATCATCATTGAATAATTCATTCAGTTAGTCTTCAATCATCATATTGATTTTATTGAGAGTTGATGAGATCATTTTAAGGTAGTATGCAAAGTTTCAATGGTCTGTCACTCATGGTTGCCATGGAAACCACAATTTTTGCTGAGAAAATCCTTAATTTTGGTAAAACCTGTACCTGTACATAATATAGAATGTGGATTATTTTTCAAATCAACAGATATCAGAACATTTTAGCACTCTAAAAATCACCAGGGCCGCCAAACATTTGTTTAAAGAGAAAGAATATTGCAATTTATATGACTGGTAAGTGTCAAAGACCATACAATTACATAAGTGGTCAAAAGTGGGCGTCGCCCTCATAATAGTAGTTGATTGCCATTCTCTATAAATACAGAGTTTTACTTGACTTTTGAGATACATTTATATTGAATTTATTTGGTTATACTTAATATCAAGCATTTTTACATCTAAGTGTTATAGTTATTGCATGGGGATACAGGGGGGAGGGGGGTAGTAACAGAATTGGGAGGGGGCAGAGCTTATCAGCCTTAAGTGTAAATCTCATCTACATGGTTCTAGATTTCATAGGGTACAGCTTCTGGGTCGTATTATATTCATCTCAATATATAAGATATTAGAATTTACATGGTTGGTAAGTGTCAAAGACCATAGAATTACACATGTGATCAAAAGTGGGCGTCGCCCTAATCATTGTATATGGTTCATTCTCTATAAATACAGAGTTTAACTTGACTTTTGAAGTACATTTACTTAAAAACATCTTTGATTTATAGTTAATGTCAAGCATTTCTGGTAAGTTATATATGTACATCTAATTGTAATATTTATTGTCTGGGGGTGGAGGATGGGGGGGGGGGGGGGAGAGTTACAGAATTGGAAATGGGCAGAGCTAATAAGCCTTAAATGTAAATCTCATTTACTTAGTTCTGGATTTCAAGGGGTGCATCTTCTGGGTCTTCTTCACATTCATCTCAATATATGGGATATTCCAATTTACATGATTGGTAAGTGTCAAAGACCATACAATTACATAAGTGATCAAAAGTGGGTGTTGCTCTAACAATAGTAGATAATTCATTCTCTATTAATATGGAGTTTAACTTGACTATAAGATTCATTTTTTAAATTAAAACTTCTTTGATTACATTTAGTATTGTAATAGTTATTCCCTGTGGGGGGGGGGCAAGGGGGTAGTAGCAGAAATGGGAGGGGGCAGAGCCAATGGCCAGTCAGTTTTAAGTATTAATATCATAGTCTGATCATTTTCATTCACCTCCCGATGTTAATATATTAACAATATCATGTGGGAGAATACTAGTATACCACTACACTAGCAGATTTGAGAGTCATTCAGTTGAGTGCACCTGTATATGGCGCTCCACCTTTGCCTTTTAAAAAGGTGCTATTGCTATTGCCCCTTCTGCATGACACTTCATCTGTGAATGTGTGAAGTGCTAGGAAGGCTGCATATATGTCAGGGTCTATATTGGAGGAAATACCACTGACATCAGTCTTCATTTGTTTCCAACTCAAGTATCCAGCAGCACACTTTCCTGTATTTGCTTTTTGTTTTCATCATCATACAAGAACTAAATCAAATCTTTAGGGACTCTTGTTTTTCTACCTTAAATAGGGCAAGGTGTCCCTCCTCTCTTTCAGGTTCCTTTATAGAATTTTTGATGTAATTATCACATACAAAAACTAATCAATCTGCAATTGTAGAATCTTGAAAAAAGTCTCCGCCAGATCCAGAAACAAAACTACCTTTCAAGTTGAATTATGATTTGGGATAGTTGGGGTTTGTTTTCCTTATGATTTGTATACATTTAGAAGTTTTCTTTTTCTTGCTAGGTTCTATTACAAATTTTGGTCCTTTCCCTTTGGCACTTGTGGGTACAAGTCCATGCATAGGGATGGGTTTCTCTGTCCTTGCAAGAGGTCCAGTCAGTGTTCCTAGAGCCCAAGGCACAGGGCTCAATAGGAACTGCAGGAGACATTCTAGGCTATAGTTTTCAATTTCATATGTTTTATTAGATCATGAAATCTTTTTTTCAACTCATCTCAGATGGTATCTCTTCATGCAATTTCCCCTTTTGACTTAAATTAGATGAGATCTGCAGCGACATCATTTGGCACAGATTTTCCTTATGATACACCGTAGAGATGACCTTCATCCTCAATGGTAAATGGATCAAGAAAGTCTTTGATTGCGGTTTTTGTCATCTTTATGTCGTTTTCTGTACTTGCTATTTGTGCCTTTCCAAGGTCATTATGGGTGTCACACTCATCTCATCTCTAGATAATTTTCCTAAGTTGGTCTTATGAAGGACTGTCTGATTGTTGTAACCAACTCATCCATATAAAGCACTTATTGTCTGTATGGCCCATATTGCAAATCCTCGTAGTGAACCACCAGATGGACTTGAATGGAAACTAAATGACTCCATATCTTTCCAGTGGGTATTGACTGATATTCTCATACAAGAGATTGGTGATATAGCAACACCAGGAGATGAATCAGAAAACTCCAGAAGATGTACCCTATGAAATCCAGAATTAAAAAGATGAGATTGATACTTAAGGCAGATGAGATCTACACATTCTAATTCTGTTACTATTCACCCCTGCCCCAATGTAAAAACTATAAAACTTAAACAGATGTATTTACCAGAAATGCTTGACATAAATTACAATAACAGCAGTTCAGTATAACTATGAATGTATCTCAAAAGTCAAGTTCAATTTTGTATTTATACAAAGAACCAATCATCTATTATTGTTAGGGCGACACTCCTTTTGATCATTTATTAATATGTAATTGTATGGTGTTTGACAAATCCTGTAAATTGTAATATCCCATATATTGAGATGAATATGAAGAGGACCCAGACGATGTACCCCATGAAATCCAGAACTATGCAGATGAGATTTATACTTAAGGCCGATTACCTCTGCGCCCTCCTTATTCTGTTACTACTCTCCCCCATCCTCCCCCAGGCAAGAACTATTACAATTCGATGTGCATTACTTACCAGAAATGCTTGATATTAAGTATAATCAAAGAAGTTGTAATGTAAATGTATCTCAAAAGTCAAGTTAGACTCTGTATTTATAGAGAATGAATCTATGATAAGGGCGACGCCCAATTTTGATCACTTGCGTAATTCTATGGTCTTTATACTTACCAATCATGCAGAATTATAATATCCGATATATTCAGATGAATGTGAAGAAGACCCAGAAGATGTACCCCATGGAATCCAGAACTATGTAGATGAGATTTATACTTAAGGGTGATTAGCTTTGCCCTCTTCCAATTCTGTTACCCCCCCCCCCCCATCAACCCCCTCCCCCATGCAATAAGTATAACACTTACATGTACATTATTTACCAAAAATGCTTCATATTTAGTATAACCAAAGAACATCATTATAAATGTATCTCAAAAGTCAAGTAAAACTCTGTATTTTTAGAGAAAGGCAATCATCTACTATGATGAGGGCGACGCCCACTTTTGATCACTTATATAATTGTATGGTCTTTGACACTCCCCAGTTATGTTAATTGCAATATCCTTTATATTTAAATAAATGTTTGAACTGCCCTGGTAATTTTGAGAATGCTAAAATGTTCTGATACCTGTTGATTTGAAAAATAATCCACATTCTATATTATGTACAGGTACAGGTTTTACCAAAATTAAGGATTTTCTCAGCAAAAATTGTGGTTTCCATGGCAACCACAAGTGGCAGACCATTGAAACTTTGCATACTACCTTAAAATGATCTCATCAACTCTCAATAAAATTATTATGATGATTGAAGACCAACTGAATGAATTATTCAATGATGATAATGTACCCCCTGTAATTTTCCTTTTTAGGGTCAAAAACCCAATTTTGACAACTTTCGCCCCGGATACGGCGCGTCAGACTAAAATTTTCTGAAGAATCACATAAAAATACATAAGAAACAAGTAATTTCAATTTGTTCAGAAGCGGGTACATTTTTCGGTGCTACCTCACTAACTATTATGTATGTCATTGGAAAGAGCATTCAATTCTGGATAAAATAAACCCTAGATGACCTAGGTCAGATATTGCTACATAGTGTCACATGCATTTGAAATGTACTAGTATAGTGCTCTATTTCATTAATTTTTGAGAAGTGGCTGACTGTAAAGTGTAGTGCCTTATTTTATTTATTTAGACTAAAGCTAGTTCACAGTTGAAATAAAGATGACAAAACAACTTTTTGATGATGATAATCAGCAATATAGAGACAGAATAAGGTGTATAACATATAGAGAATGAGGGTGCTAGGTTCATTACGAAGTATTAAAATCTCTTGAGAAAGACACAGCCCTTTTCCATTCCCTTTTAGCTTCATATCCGGCTAGATTGGCAGCGTTTAAGGCTGCCCAGGGGGGTCATACTCACTTTTAAAAGTAAATTGAAAATATATCTTGTTTTTCATCATGCATCTTCATCTTTTCACATGTTAACAACAATTATGCTCTTTCCAATGGTGTATGGTATGTGTGTGTATCTTTCCTAGTTTATGCCGTGGAGGGGGGGAGGGGCACAACGCCATTTGACACCCTGTAGTTATGTAATGTAGTTTAGTGGAAATATTGTTCAATATTTTCATTAATAGATGGGAAATAAAGAAATTTTAGTCAGTGTTTTGTTAATGAAGTAAGTTATAGTCAGCCTGATCTGATTGGACATAATACAAGCCCTCTATTTGTTGGATTAAAGGTAATGCGTATTGATTCGTGTTAATGGTTTCAAGAAATCTTAAAGGTGCGATATAATGGAAATCTCACACTAAGTGGTTTATTCAGTTGTATCATAAGCACATATAGCATAATGTAATATATACTGTAAACACATTGCATTTGTGGGAACAATTTTCGCTGATTGGTGCATTTTTTTCTTTTTGTGTATTCATGTTTTCATGATTTACTGAATAACAGAAACCGATGAAGTTTTCAAATCTCAATATATGGGTGATAATTAATTAATATGGGCCAGAAAAAAGTGTGTGGGTCGGGTCAGAAGACAGCAGAAAAAATGATATAGTACTAGCAACTGAAACAACTGGGTGAATATATGGCACATTATAAGACTGTTTAAGCCTGCATTACTGCATGCTATGCTTTGATAAAAGAAAAATTTTTACCATCAAATCATAGAGAACTGTAAATTATCTTATGTTTGTAATTTATACATAAACAAGAAATAGGCCAGCTAAAAGTCTGATTTTTTTGCAGGGAATAAAAAGCATTTTAAGATGATAATGGTATTCCTGAGTGTTCTGACCTGACATTGGTAAGGAGCTGTTTGTGACCAGATTGTGAATTAAACCTTTTATCACAGAAAAATTGTGAATCACATAATATAGTGAATTGTGAAATCGTTTTTCAAAATGTGATGAACAATTTTAAATACACAGGATCCTGATTTCAAAATTTTCACACACATGAATACTAGCAAATACAAGATGTTCGCAAATTTAATGTGTTTTACAGTACCTAATAACATTTTTTCTATCATATACATATGAGTTCTAACAAAAAAAATATTTTTTACATTTCTAGTCAAATGTTGCTTTTAGATTTTTCCCAGTTTTTGCAGAAATTTCCATTTGTTAATATGCCTTAGTTTTCCAGAGATTTTCATTTTTCAGTTATTAATTTTTTTACCGTTTTTCAAGTGTATGTTTTATGTAAATATCTGAATACATAGAATATATGGATAACATATTTCACATCACCCAAGACTTATATTTACAGTACACCTAATTTTTTAACACCTTCCTTAGTAACACAGAAACATAAATGTATACCCTCTGTAAATAAAAATGTGCATGCTCCTTGTTCATTCATAACATTTTCAATATTCTGTGTAATCAAACCAAATCCATAAGAGGAATTTGTTATGAATCAATGGAGGACGTCTCAGCAAATAAGATGACATTTAAAAATAAGATAATGTCTTAGTTATGTCTCACAAAATGCACTGACATGTCTTTTGCATTCACATAATGTCATAAATTACAATGTAATACTGACTTTACTATTTTGCCTAGGATACCCTAATAGGTTTAATGCCTAACTTTTCTTAGTGAAAACCACTTCAAGACACATTTCACATAGACTCCTGTATAAAATCCCCTGTAAACACCTTCCTACATTGGGGAATTTTGTTTCTCCATTGGTGTTAACTATATACATATGTACACTGGTTTTACTATGTGTTGCCTGTAATGACCATAAGGTGATTTGCAAGCAATTTGTTGTTAATACATGATTCATGAAATAAATAGTTTACCCTTTAAAAACAACAAAAATTATACTTGCCTTGCATATGGGAGGGACTAATATTTTTTAAACTGATCATAATATGAGTCATCTGGTTTGTGGTTTGATGATTCCTCAAGTTTGCTTTTTGATGTTGACTTAATTTCTTTCACATTTATCTCACTTGAGACCTTTTTGCTATTAATTATTACATGAACAATGCCACTGCATAGGACAAAAATCTCGAGTATTGTGATGATGGAAACACCAACGAATATACCAAGAACTCCCCCGATTTCTGATATCATTGAAACCAATGAGAAACCTTCATCTTGGATTGTGTACTTTACCTCAAGTGTTTTGAAATATACATTTACACGGAGAACATTGGCTCTCAATTCATCGCCATGGTTTTGTGCAACATTTATATACTCCATAAAACTATTGCAGTGAATACCAATGCTATTTTGAAACCTTTCGAAGAAAGACCCTGATATATTCAAATAACTTAGTTGACAAAAGAAATCTAATTCAGAGCCTCTCATTGGCCACACAGACTGAGAAGTCTCGATTTCGTAATCAACATATGTACAGTTGTATTCGCATTCACAGCTTGGGATATCCTTAGCTAGTGCTGTCCATTGGTGTTCCTCCTTTGAACATATAACCTTTGCAAGGTCCTCTTTTAGAACAGTGGTGTTTGCTTCAGTTGCCTTCAGCCACTCTTTTATATTGAATTTTCCACAGGGTTGTATGTCCAATTCTGTTGTTGCATTTATATCAACTGGGAGCAAATCATATCTACATCCACATTGACGCTGGATCACTTTCTCTATACATTTTATTCTACATGTGTTTCGGGTGTATTTGTAGTCAGTTGAGTGTAGCGTATTATGCTCAGCGCATTCACCCCATGGCTGTTTTAAAAGCTGCCGTTTATTCGCAGAAAGAGCCACACTTATTAAATGCCCAGGCTCTACATCAAATCCCTCATTGTCAGGATCAGGTAAAGTTCCCTTTTCGTGTATGATCACCCTTGCTCCTGATGCAGCTGTCATTACTCGATTTACATTATAAGCCACATAAGCGTTTTCTGAATTTTCCAAGTAAAGTGTGAGCGAAAGACCTTTTTGAGCTCCTGTACTTGAAATTATCGGTTTTGATATATTGATATCCCCGCCATTGAATGTGTAGCAATTTTTGTATTCATGATGGACTAACTTCTGAAAGTCGGCTGCTGAGCATTCCTTTTCTTGATATAAACAGTAAGGAATGAAATCACCAAACTCATGACCAATAGTGGAAACTCCACTCACGCCCAAATTCGCATAATATCCCCTGTTAGATCTTGCCACAAGAATTGTATTTGTCATAATCGACAAATATGTTTCGTTGGTAATCTGTGCCAATTCATCTACAAGAGCATACGATGAACTTAGAAAGTTGTTCAGAGATATATAATCGCTATTAGGATCAGAATAGACTTCAGCTATTTTCATTGAAGAGATACCATACAGTGGACATACAGTTACGGATGGGAATATGATATCTTCATCCACCTTTGCCTCTACTCTGTCTATTGTTTCATATTTGACGTAGCGAACTATGATAGTCGATACCCAAATGATAGCAGCTATGGTTGATAGAAGTGTAATCGCTACCCATAATGCTTTTCCAAATTTGCTACTGGTCTGATTAATCATTCCCCATCCATGCCCCGAGGTGTTGCTTGTGAACTCGTTTATTATTCGCTTCATTGTTTTATATCATATCACAAACAGCATGTCCTCTTTTAGACTTAATTATATCTTTATATAGGTGTAGTTTAGTGGCTTCCTTTTTCACAAATTTACTTATCCATACATTATTTCATGTACTGTTTTTGAGTATATTTTGTGTGATCAATTTTTTTATTAATTGTAACATATTGAGTCTGTTTCTCCTTAACCTCATATAACTTAATATTGTTAGTATGAGTCTAACTCCTTTCTTCCCCTTCCTTTATATCCATTTATACAATAATGTAAAATTGTTCAACTTGTCTAAAAGTTTTATTCTGAATCTTTGATCTCATATGAAAACACTCCCATGGAGTCTTGAAGGATTGAATGAATTGAAAATTCAATAACCTGCTCTTAATATATTTGCACTTAGATTAGTGCAATGACGTATAAAATGTAATAATGGCTCTAAGTTCTAAGTGGCTTATGGTAACCAAATGTGTATTGATTTGTGTACTTTTGTTTTTATTAAAAGACTGAGCATTTGATGAAAATACCATATACAGGATTTTTTTAATTGATATAACTTTCTCGAAAATGCATGGATTTCAATAACGTTTTGGTATTGTCAGTTATCAATCATTCAATTGTTCCTGAAGTAAGATCAATAAACCTTTAGGGGTTCTTGAATAATAAAGGTAAACAGACACTAGGGGTCTATTAAAAAAAATTCCAAATTTTAGAATGAAATTCAAAGCGACGATTTTACAACAATCATAGTCATATATCAAAAAAGAAATGTGGAGGTATTTTTTCCAACCCTGTACTGTACAGTCAATCCTGTGTATCCTAACACCTCTCTTTTCCAAGCACCTCTCAATGTAAACACTTCTAACTTAATGAAAAGTTATTCAGGGGATTCATTAGCAGCAAGCAATTTTCACTGGTTGTTTTCACAAAATTGCCTGTTGTTTTTAGGAACTTTCCCATGTTAAATTCATGATTTCCATTAATCTTCACCATTGTTTTTATTTATTTAGCCTGTTGTGAGAAATTCTAGTGAAACCCCTGGTTATTAAGAGTTCATATATGTATTTGATGTAACTGTTGTTCCTCTTATTGAAATTGGAATATTGTGGGACAATGCCCATTTTGTCGTGAACTTTCTAAAGTGTCCCTAAGAAACAATAGATATGAGGGGTCTGGTAGACCAGAATGTGGGACCCCTATTAACAATGTAGCGTGTTGAAAGATTTTCTAAGAACCAATTAGAAGTGTTCAAATATTTGTTTCATCACTAGTAGTAACACTTTACACTGGGGGGTATCGTGATGCAACAACACCGTGTTGTTGCATCAAGATGGCCAGACTTCCGGTGATAGATTTTCGTACGATGTTTTGTTTCCCCAATTTAAACCCATTTCTAGGACGAGTTGCTCAATAACCATACACGTGCAGTTAGCGCACGATCTATATTTAAAGAAACTGTCATTAGTATACATGTACCATCACCAAGAAGCAATAAGTTCACGGTTTTAATTCCTCACTATTGATGCAACAACACCAAACCGAAGATGCAACAACACTCCTCTAGATTTGAGCAATGATGCAGCAACACCAATTAATAGTATAATTTCAGAAGACCATAAATCTCGAGAGGAACAGATTTTCAAATGCTACTATTGCAACACCGTTATCCATTACCCATATTTGCGTTCTTCTCAAGGCTTTCAAAATACACGTCCTGCGGGCGAAGATCCTTTATATGTATTTTCAAAAATTTATACTTTTAAATATTATAATGTACTGGACGTTGTTCTATAACATAGTTCAATCGCCTTTAACATGGCAAGCTTTAGTAATCTATTTTCATAAACCACTGTTCCATAGCTGGATGACCCTGACTCCAGTTAGTATCATTCAAAATGGTGGACAAACATCTTTCGTTCTCGGTAAACATGAGCTATTGGAAATTATCTGTCATCCATCTGTGGAACAGTGATAAACTAGTAGATGTACGTTACCACTGTTTATCAAATTATAACTAAAACAGTTTAACTGTGACATTCGTGAGCTTATGTTGATTGGATGATTGCTTCATCTATGATATAATATGGATTCTTTATTTCCTCCAATTTGGAGAGCAAACGTGTAAAAACGTCTAATTGACTTTATTAGAGAGGCCGTTTAAGCCCGGTATACACCAATGGGGCAAAATCCCACTTGCCCCATCGAGTCCCATCTTGCCCCATCGAATCCCAATTTGCCCCATCGAATCCCACGAAGTCCCATGGGACCTTGATGACTTTGCCCCATCGTGCCCCATGGAGTCCCATCAAGCCCCATGGAGTCCCATCAAATCCCACCGTGCCCCATTGGTGTATGTCGGGCTTCACACAACACGTCATATGATCGAAAATCCCACGATGCCCCATGGAAAGAATGAACATGATCATTCTCGATGGGACTCCATGGGACTTCGTGGGATTTTGCCCCATCGTGCCCCATCGAGTCCCACCGAGTCCCACTTGGGACTTCATGGGACCTCATGGGACCTCGTGGGACTCGATGGGGCAAGATGGGGCAAAATCCCACGGAGTCCCAAGGACTTCATGGGGCAAAGTCTCAAAAGATCCTACGAGGTCCCACGCAATGTTAAGTCTATGGAGGTCCCAACTTGCCCCATTTGTGTATACCGGGCTTTAGTTACACGTTTAATGGAAATCTTGCACGACGCAGATGTAGAATTATTGCTCTCTTTGGATTCCTTCTCTCCGACTGAGTAAAAAGGTAATCAAAAGTGATAAGATTAAGGGCCCAAAAAAGGTAAATTGATAGGGCCACAGTTATCCCAGATATCCCGGGCCCTCGAGAAATATCATATTGTCTCTCATCCTATACAACTCTTGAGAACGATGTACAGTATAACTCCTGGATAGCGTAAACTCCTGAGCAGCGTATACAACTCTTCAACTTGATATATGACATCATACTTTGGGTGGGATAACAAAGGATATACAATATACAATTGTAGACCTCTCTTGAGGTCAACTGGCAAAATTGTATACCGATACTGTAATCCTTGAAAGTTCGGAGGTCGAGGTCAACAGTACTCTCAGGGTTTACTGTTGAGGTATACACTTTGGCCAGTTGACCGAATAGAGAGGTTAAAAATTGTTTGTTAGTCCGAAGAATATAATAATTTGAAGGATATAATATACAATTGTAGACCTCTCTTAAGGTCATCTGCCAAAATTGTATACCGATACTGTAAACCTTAAAAGTACTGTTGATCAAGACAAGAGGTCGAGGACACTTTTGCCAGTTGACCGAAAAGAGAGGTTAACAATTGTTCTGTTAGTCCAAATAATATAATAATTAGACAAATATATAATCGAATATCACGTGAACATATTTGATAAGTAAAGGTATCATATTTTAGCAAAAAATCCCCAAACCGTCGAATACTTGTAATTTTTTACACAACTTATTTTTTCAAAATTAAAAAAATTTCAACATTAAAAAACAATTTTTCAAAAATAGCGGTCAACAGTACCTAGTAGTGGTCAACAGTTTACAATTGTTGACCTCCCCAGAAGTCAACCGGCAAAGTTGTATACCGAGACTGTATATGTAAACCGAAAAACTACTGTTGACAGAGTCCGAGTAAACTAATAATGCACATATAGACGACAATCATCAATCGGCATGGCTTCATTTCACAACCTTTTCTCCGAACCACATTAGCAGTATTTTTTTATAAAATCTAAAGACAGTGCAAGTAGCTTAACTCTGTATTTGGCACATCACGGCGTACTCGTTAGTGAATTAATGTTAATTTTAAGTTTCTATTTGTATTTTTGCTTTACTTGTCGCCTAGTAAAGTCATTTTCATCAACGTTTACAAAATGTCAGTCTTCCATTTTTTTTTTGTGACGTCATGAAACTTTTTTGCAGAAGTAGCGGTCAACAGTACCTAGTAGCGGTCAACAGTACATAATTTTGATCGCTAATCAACCAATCAGAATCGAGTATTTCAGTTGAGGTACTAACAATACATTTTGTTCACCGCTCATCAACCAATCAGAATTGAGTATTTCAATTGAGGTACTAACAACATGCACAAAATGACTGATATCTGTTGTCTTTCCAAAATTATATTAGTTATTTGTAAACAATTTCCATACGGTAAATCAAGGGCATTTAATTTAGAAAATGTATAATCTTTATTTTTCAGATACAATATCAATGAGATTTCCTCCCGGGGATTCAGTACTTTATTTAGTTTGCCTTGTATATCCTTTTAACTTTGATATAGACAAAGAAACCAAACAAAATACGTTTCGTTCATGGACCACTGACTCACGCGTTTTATTGATGTCCCGACCTACACCTGTAAACAGAACATAAAACAGTTTCTCTTGTTGTTAAATGATACATTATATTGGCGTTTTTGCATCAGCACATTGGTGTTGTTGCATCATCGATAAGAAACAGAGTGGTGTTGTTGCATCAATAGTGAGGAATTAAAATCACGAATTTATCGCTTCTTGATGATGCTACATGTATACCAATGACAGTTTTTTAAAATATAGATCCTGCGCTAACTGGATGTGTATGATTATTGAGCAACTCGTCCTAGAAATGGGTGTAAATTGGGAAAACAAAACATCGTACGAAAATCTATCACCGGAAGTCTGGCCATCTTGATGCAACAACACGGTGTTGTTGCATCACGATACCCCCCAGTGACTTTAATGGCTCTTAATGGGGTTCCTATTGTAATGACCCTCTCTCTAACTTATGATTATCTTACATAATCATGACATAATAATAGGTTTTAGTGATGTATGATATATGTACCCTTTCATTTTGTAAGTGCAATTAGCATTTGTTTAGTCCTTAGTGAATGGGGATTCATATATAAATTATCAAAGTGAGAAACAATCTTTTTTTCACAAACTTGGTTACTGAATCTTTATCAGTCTGACTTCAACTTTCATTCATAATTTTGTTAACATTTTCACCCATGGGATAATCTGGATTTAGAGATTCTGAGAATTAAGTACATGTAAATAAATGTAGTAACCATATTTTTTGTTTTATACTATTTTACATATAACACAATCCCTGTGTAAACACAATCAGTTAAATTACTGTTATGGAAAATTTCACTTGATAATTTTATCATTCCATGATTTCTTGTAAAAAGCAGATAATTTTGTTCAATTTTTTGAATAATTCTAACGAGAATGAGCATTTTGTAAATGTGGCCTAGAGCCCTAGACAATATGAAATATGACACCCACTATGGTTTTTCACATTATTTCTCTTTTACCCGCAAAGAGAGCAGTGACACAACATCCAATATGACACCTCTTAACTCTCATTCTTAGCTGAGACTCCTCAGTTCTTTTCAGAGGCTTATGGATAACTCATCCATTAGACAACTCATCTTTGGACAACTCATCCCCCGTATAACTCATCCCTTAGACAACTCATTTCTGGACAACTTATCCCCTTGACAACTCATCCCCTGGAGAACTCATCTCTTAGACAACTAATTTCTGGACAACTTATTCCCTAGACAACTCATCCCTTATACAACTCATCTCTGGACAACTCATCCCTTGGATAACTCATCCCTTAGACAACTCATCCCCTTTACAACTCATTTGCTGGACACAATGAACAAAATGTTTTTTTTGTGTTTTTTTATTATGTACCTTGTAATCTTAAAGCTTGGCCTATACCCATTTAAAATGATTGCCCATTTTTGTCAATGTACGATTCATGAAATCAATAATTTACCATATAAAAGAGAAACAAAAAGAAAACGAGCCCTGCATCTCATGATTTTTTAAACAAAATGATCATAGTATGGGTCATCAGTCTTGTGATCTGACATTTCCTCATGTTTGTGTTTTGGTGTTGACTTAAATTCTTTCACATTTATCTCACTCGAGACCTTTTTGCTATTTATTATAGCAAGTACTATGCCACTGCATAGGACAAAAGCCTCGAGTATTGTGATAATTGATACACCTATGAATATACCAAGAACTCCCCCGATTTCTGATATCATTGAAACCAATGAGAAACCTTCCTCTTGGATTGTGTACTTCATCTCAAGTGTTTTGAAATAAACATTTACACGGAGAACATTGGCTCTCAATTCATCGCCATGGTTTTTTGAAACATTAACATACTCCCCATAATTAGTGCAGTGAACACCAATGCTGTTTTGAAACCTTTCGAGGAGAGACCCTGATATATTCAAATAATTTAGCTGACAATAGAAATCTAACTCAGAGCCTCTGGTTGGCCACACAGACTGAGAAGTCTCCATTTGGTAGTCAACATATGTACAGTTGTATTCACATTCACAGTTTGGGATATCCTTAGAGAGTATTGTCCATTGGTGTTCTTCCTTTGAACATTTGACTCTTTCAAGGTCCTCTTTTAGAATAGTACTGTTTGCTCCTGATGTCTTCAGCCACTCTTCTTTATTGAATTTTCCACAGGGTTGTATGTCCGATTCTGTTGTTGCATTTATATCAACTGGGAGAAAATCATATCTACATCCACATTGACGCTGGATCACTTTCTCCATACATTTGATTTTACATGTGTTTCTTGTGTATTTGAAGTCAGTTGAGTGTAGTGTATTATGCTCAGCGCATTCACCCCATGGCTGTTTTAAAAGCTGCCGTTTGTTTGCAGAGAGAGCCACACTTATTAAATGCCCAGGCTCTACATCAAAACCTTCATTGTCAGGATCAGGTAAAGTTCCTTTTTCGTGAATAATCACCCTAGCTCCTGATGCAGCTGTCATCATTCGATTTGAATCATAACCCACAAAAGCGTATTCTGAATTTTCCAAGTAAAGTGTGAGCGAAAGACCTTTTTGAGCTCCTGTACTTGAAATTATTGGTTTCGATATATTGATATCCCCACCATTGAATGTATAACAGTTTTTGTATTCATGATGGACTATCATCTGAAAGTCAGCTACTTCGCATTCCTTTTCTTGATAAAAACAAAGAGGAATGAAATCTCTGAACTCATGGCCAAGAGTGGAAACTCCACTCACGCCCATGTTATCATAACTTCCTCTATTAGATTTTATTTCGCTAACTGTATTTGTTAAAATAAATTCACGTGTTTCGTTAGTAACTTGTGCCAATTCATCCGCATTACCATACAAGGACATTATAAAGTTCTTCAGTGATTTAAAATCACTATTAGGATCAGAAAAGGCTTCACCTCTTTTCTCTGAAGAAAAACCATACAATGGACACACAGTCACGGATGGGAATATAATATCTTCATCCACTTTTGCCTCTACTCTGTCTATTGTTTCATATTTAACGTAGCGAACTATAATAGTCGATACCCAAATGATAGCAGCTATGGTTGATAGAAGTGTAATCGCTACCCATAATGCCTTTCCAAATTTGCTACTGGTCTGATTAATCATTCCCCATCCATGCCCCGAGGTGTTGCTTGTGAACTCGTTCAGAATTTGCTTCATTATTATTTTATATCATCACAACAGCAAGTCGTCTTTTATAAGATTTATCTTTATCATAGTTTAGTTGTTCTCTTTTTCACAGATTTACATATTCATTTTTTGAGTGTAGCTTGTTTCATCACTTTATTTTTATTCATTGTTATTGTTTGAGTCTCTGCCTTCTTGACATAACATATTTCCTTGTTAGCATGAGTCCCACTTCTTTCCTCTTGTTTCTCTATCTTCATATACAATACTATAAGTAATTGAATGATTCGAAGTGCAATTCAGGATATATTCTGCTTGAGAAATTCTGTATTGGAACTAGACAAAGTCAATGCCAATACAGAATATCGAGAGCAGAATCTATCCTGTTTTGCACTTCAAATCATTCTATAATGTTTTTATCGTACAATCTTAGGCCAATACATTTTACCTAGGAGATAATCCCTAATACATATTCTGTATTTTCTCTATTGCAACTGAGATTGTCCCCTCTGTACCCTTTTTTCTGAATTGCTCTGGAGATGATCAAAGAGAACAATCTTAGTAGCAATACCAATCAGAGGGCTTCATTTTATAGATCATATGATAATATATGTCTAAATTAATAATATCTATTCATATAAAAGCCAAAAGGTTGCATTACTTGCTTTAACGTATTATTTGGAATCTTTGATCTCATATGAAAACACTCTACACTGTAGAGTCTGGACGAATTGAATGAATTAAAATCTTAATAACCTGCTCTTTATACATTAGCATCTAGACTAGTGCAATGACGTTTGAAATGTAATAATATTATATAAGTGGATTATGGTTACTAAAGTTTATTGATATGTGTACTTTTGTTTTTATCAGAATGACTCAGCATTTGATGAAATTACAATAAAACCTGTATATCTGAACACCTCTCTAATATCCATACACCTCTCAATGTGAAGACTTCTTCTGTGTCCAAATTTTGTTTCCTCTCATTCAAAAAACTTGATATGTGAACACCTGTTATTTATTGACTGCTTTTGACTGCTTTTATTGGTGTTCAAATTTCAATTGTTAATCTGAACACTTTTGACAGCTTTAGTTTTATTAGTGTTCAGATTTCACTTGTTAATCTGAACACTTTTGACTGCTTTCACTGGTGTTCAGATTTCACTTGTTAATCTGAACACTTTTGACTTCTTTTAGTGGTGTTCAGATTTCACTTGTTTATCTGAACACTTTTGACTGCTTTCACTGGTTTTCAGATTTCACTTGTTAATCTGAACACTTTTGTCTGCTTTAACTGGTGTTCAGATTTCACTTGTTAATCTGAACACTTTTGACTTATTTTAGTGGTGTTCATATTTCACTTGTTTATCTGAACACTTTTGACTGCTTTTACTGGTGTTCAGATTTCACTTGTTAATCTGAGCACCTTTGACTTCTTTTAGTGGTGTTCAGATTTCACTTGTTTATCTGAACACTTTTGACTTCTTTTAGTGGTGTTCAGATTTCACTTGTTAATCTGAGCACCTTTGACTTCTTTTAGTGGTGTTCAGATTTCACTTGTTAATCTGAACACTTTTGACTTCTTTTAGTGGTGTTCAGATTTCACTTGTTTTACTGGATGTATTTACTTAAAAGGTTTTGTTTCTCTGATGAACCTTTCACAAAAACTAAAGATTTTCTAAGGATTTTATTGACAATTATGAGTAGAAGATTAAAATGTTTTAGAGATGAATGAAACGGCAAACTCCTAAGAATAGCAAATCTCAATGAACAATACATACCACAGCAAATACGTGGGAGATATCTTAAAATTTATTGAAATTCCATCAAGCCCGTCACACACAACTAGACAAGGGTTTCAATGACACTGTAAACATAAATAATGTTGACCAATGTAACACATTTGTTAATTGTTTGGAGCAATTGAGTAATGTATATTGATTTAGCCCTCCTTATTCCATATGATTGTAAAAGATTGCATACTCAGTGCTATATACAGGATGTCACAAAATTGTACTGAGACATACAGGGAATAACTTTGATGAGGTTTATTGGAAATTTGGTTATTTGATAGACAATTTATATAGCATAAACAGTTGACACTGTTTTACCTTGTAACTGTATTTTAAAACTATAGTATCATTGTGACACCGAAATAAACTATTAAAGTGCCCGATAAACTATAAAATGCGCATGCGTCCAGGTGTTGATAAACTATAAATAGCGAAAATCCAGGGTTTGTCACCACAAGGTAAGCCAGGGCGTGTTGAGAGAACAGCTAGTGTTGATATTGAATTTACATGTAGCCAGATAAGTTTCCTTATTGAAATTACATATGGTTATTAGCAATACTTTGTAGGTGCTAAATAATAAAATATTTAGAGTATATATGAGGGAAATTGGCCATTTCGAAGCTGTTGAAAAGTTTGTGGCTCTCGGCTACACCGGGGAATTTACTTCCATGAGTACACAAATAAATGTGGGGCTCCCCAAGAGGTACGCGACAAGGTGACCTGGCATCAAATGTGCTACTATCGAGAAGATAAAATAACGAATACGACAATAAGTTATTGCATGTGACAATTCCGAGCATTCATCTCACTGAAGTATTTTGAAGTGAAAATAAGATTTTTGTTTTGATACATGGATTCAGATGAACGTAACTTTATTCTGACAACTAATCAAAACTGAACAAAATTGATTGTACGTAACAGACAATTTATTGTTTTACAATGTTTTGATTGGCTAAACGAATGAAACCAACAAATTATGACATGTAAAATGACAATTTTGAAATGTAAAATTTAAAAGTGACAAACACAACCTCCCTATCCACTCTTTGGGAGCCCTACTAATATGTACATGCAGCAGTGGTAGTGTTACAGCTTATTATCACACTACTGGGCTTTGTATTCTAAAGCCTGTTGTTTGTAATAACACTGTTCACTCAACGTATGTTTTGTGTGTGGGCAGTCAACGATAATCATTGTTTCATCCCGGTTATATGACCTCGGCAATTATAACAAAACCGTACTAAACGAAAAAAACGCAAATAAGAGAAAGCTTTCACACACATATAAAAAATGAACTAGTCTAATCCGCCAGTATAAACTCTGTGCTATACGTAGCCGGGTCAGGCGCACACTTTAAACTTAAAACTGTATTTAGGTTTAGAGAAAAGCTTGTTTTAGTACCATCTGATCAAATTTTTCTATATTCAGAGCGCTTCAATTCTGCTTTAATCATGATATGGTCATATAAACTGTTAAATTTCCCAGTAAATAATTGACAAATTCCTTTGAATTTAACTGCTATTGCAAAATAAATTCTAGTAATCAAGTGAAAAGTTGAGAGCATTTCTTTGATAAAGTAAATAAGAGTGTAATATAATTTTGTTTAATAGGTATACTTATTTTTGAGACACCCAGTATATAGTTTTGAATTATTGAGAATTATATATTGTGGGATGCCTATTTACAATATTTACAGTGTGTGGGAAGATTTTCTCAAAACCAATTATCTGTATCCAAATATTTATTCATCACTAGCAGTCACTTTAATGTCTCTTAATGGGTTTTTATGGTAAGGACCCTCTCTCTCTCAAACTAATATGCTCTTACATAATCAAGATCATTAATGTCATTAGTATTTGTTTGGTCCTTTTAATTAGGAATTCATGTTTAAATAATCAAATTGATGTTTAGAGACAGGAAATCCTATGTATCGTTTTGTATGTAATATGTTGATGTCAAACTTGTAATGTATCTTTGCTGTTAAAACTAGCTTTCATTTTGAATTTACTAGCTACAGTAATCAGCCGTTGTTTATATATTTGTCAATTAAAAGCCATTTTATCCATTTGATATGCAGAACCATATTGTTCTGTATTGGCAATGTATCTTAATTTAGGCTGTTGGGACCGTTCGCCATTTTGGAAACTTAAATTCAAACTGAAGGTTTCTTATACATTATAATATTATTATTCTGAAATCTATGTTTAAACCCAGAAATGTGTTGCACCATTTAAAGATTTACATGAGACACCCACATTGAGAGGAACAGAAATAGAGAAAATATTTGAGTTTATTACGAGAGAAGTTGTACTAAAATTGATAATATGAGAGCAAAACTTTGTGCTCAGCACAGAAACCATGAAAACAGCTCCAATTTGAGCTTCTTTATATGGCAGCTGAGCTTGACAAAATCCTATGTCTTTTTCTGGCTCTTATAGGCATCAATACTTAAGGCACAAAACCCCATCCTTCAGGATACCTCAAAATATGTTTAAGCCAATCGAAGTTCCCTCGGTTTAGAATTAAAAGCCTGAGTGATGTCAAGAGACCGTGATGTCAGTAAACAAACAACTATGTCAAAATACAGTTGTATTAACAAAGAGAGAGGATTTTCGAGAAATATGTCAAAATAAATTAATATTGAGTTCGCACAACAGTTTTTGTCAAGTGAAAATGATGTCATTGTTAACTAGAAAAATCAAAAATCAATAAATGATGTCAGCTTACTTTTTTTCAGGGAGAAGAGACTTCAGGAAGAGAAACTTGAAAGTCTCCAAAATACGCTTCGAGAGAGAGAAAAAGCTGTAACCAGACTAGAATTAGACTTTGATAACAAGCTTGAAGACCAGATAAACAGGTATACACGTCAATTGATTTATTTTCTATTTTCGCAACATTTATGGTGTTTATGTCACCTCAAAAATATGGTGACATATTGCTTTTATTTCCCATCAATATGTTTGTGATTGACCATTGCATGTGGTTTTGGTAGTCAGTTTCTACCTATATGATTTATTTTGTCACTCCAAAATTGTGGTGACATATTACTCCAAAAATGTGGTGACATATTGCAATTAAAGCCAATGATTGCACAGCGTTGTTTTCTTTATGTACAGGTCTCCTTCTGGGAAAGTTGAAAATCTACATTTTTGGAAAACTAGGATTTTAGAATTCCTGCAGGCAGAAATGTGCTGAACTAAATATATTTGATCAACAACTGGAAAAATGTATTAAAGAATTAATATGATGATTCGGAAAAATCGGGAGAAAATCAAGAATGTTAAGAATAAATCTTGTTTTTGTTTTAGGTACAAGATTCAAGAACAAAGCCGTCTGCTTGAAAAACAGCGCCATCTGGAGGCACAAGAGGCTCGACTTACTGGTAAGCCTTAGACATTATATCTAAATAATGCAGATCATGGAAATTTTGAAAATCACTATGTATCGAGTCGCATTGATAATCTCGACTGCGTCTGACTTTTCTTTAAATTGTAATTTCAGAGGAAACTAGAAGCAAAAGAGCTACAAGAAATTTTGACATTACTTTACATTGTAATTTCAGAGGAAACTAGGAGTCTTGCAAATGAAAGACTCTCCATAGAAAATACAACTAAAGAGCTACAAGAAAAGAGGATCCAAGTCAAAGAATTTGAGGTAAATTATAAATGAATGATTTTCTGATACTTATTTTCAACAATATAGAGTCTTAGTATGGGAGCAAAGGTAATTCCGTGTCCTTTTTAGAGGCGAGCTAAGCGATATATATTTTTATGAACTATATGTGATACTTACCAAGAAAAATGATGTTGGCAATTCTGAATCCGCGACGGCGTTGCTATGGTAACCAAGTAAATATGCCACGCCCACTTTTAGGGGCTCTTTTCAGTGTTTGGCCCTTATCTCCTTCATTATTGCTCAGATTTCGATGAAATTCACACCAAATGGAAGGTAATAGATAACGCACTCAAAATATATTAAGTTGGCAATTCTGAATCCGCGGCAGCGTTACTATGGTAACAAAGTAAATATGCCACACCCACTTTTAGGGGCTCTTTTCAGTGTTTGGCCCATATCTTCGTCATTATTGCTCAGGTTTCGATGAAATTTGCACCAAATGAAAGGTAATAGATGAAGCAATCATACAGTTCATAAAATATGCAAATAGGGTGATTTGCATCTTAATTATGACGTCATTTCTGTTTGTTTTTGTGTATTTTATTTTAATCATGATGTATAAATCTGCGAAATTATTATGTTTAAAATGGTCAGTAATGCTTTTAACTAGTTAATTAGTTGATTTCTTTTAGTTGAGTTTATTAGTTTATTACATTCATACATGTATGGTCATAAAACATTGAATAAATGTAATGAAAGTGTCCAATTGACGCTGTTGCGATGGTAACAGCAAGTAGCAAAATGATCCGCTGTAAACAAGAGAATTCTTTAGGAAATGTTACAATTTGACCATTTGACTGGCATGTATTCTTTTTAAAATTTGGTGACAGAAAATAACCTAATAACTATAGAAAATTATTTAATTTGGATTGTGTTATATTATGATGTCATAAGGGCAATTGTTAATCAGGGTCGCAGCAAGCTCTCAGTCGGGGGGGGGGGGTTCGACACAATTTTCTTTAAAGATTTTGTTTAATTTTACAAAAATTGTTGCAACTTCCTTCAAAACTGAGCTAGAAGCTTCGAGTCAAATGCATTTCAAAACCCTTCTTCTATCTAATGGTTCTTTTTTATTGGTTACAGGGGGTGCACTCATTACACCCCCTGGCTATGCCTATGTTAGCTATGGTAACCAGGTGAATATGCCGTCCCCATTTTTCACGACTTTTCCTAAGTTTTTCTTCTATCTTTGTCATCATGATAGCTCTGGTGTATATGAAATTTTCATCAAATGGAAGCTAAAGTTTGCTTTTCTTGCTGGGTTTCTTTACAGTGTCTGGTTCTTTCCCTTTGGCATTTGCGCTTAGATATTCATACTTGTAAAGAAATGGAATGAGAATCAATCATAGTTTTCAGCTTTGACCTCATTTTATGGTGAATGTCAAAGGACAAGGTACCATTTTGGAATCATTTTGAGCAATTCTACCTAATTTCAAGAAAATAATCACAAAAGCAGCTATGATACCATAACGAGTATGCCAGTCAGTTAATCTACATTATCCATGCATTTTCTGATTCACCTGGCATACTCACCTGGTTACCATAGCAACACCATATTGGATTAACATAACCCCCCTCCCATAAAGAATAAGATAGAACCATTAGATAGAAGAAGAGCTTTAACCCATTAGTGTCTATGTCCCGAATATGGCACGTTTTTTGAGTATATTGGAAGATGTCAGCACTGTATCATTAGTACTTTATATTTCTTAGAAAAGAAGATACTAGAATAGTAGATTTCTCCAAAGTTCAAGGTCATTTTGTTTTTGCAGACATCTTTTGAATTTTTTCACAGGAAAGGGCTCAATGTCCCTCAAATTGATATATCAGTCCATAGGCCATAGGGGGCCACTACCATGCTATTGAGGGCCACTTGCATGTTTTGGATGCCATCTGGGCCACTTAAATTTCTTTTTGGACCACATGGGTCTACTAGGGTGCATTTGGGGTCCACGGGGGTCCACTGGAATACGTTTGGGGCTTGGGGGCCACTGGGATGCTTTTAGGGGTCACAGGGGGCCACCAGGGTGCTTTTGATGGCCATGAGGAGCTATTTGCATGCTTCTGGCGGCCTCAGGGGGCCACTAAGATGGTTTTGGGGGCCACTGTGGGCCAATAGGTTGCTTTCAAGGGCCACTTAGATGCTTTTAGGGGGCATAATTGGGCCCTTGGATGCATTTTGGGCCACTGGGTGTCACTAGTATGCTTTTTGGGGGCAATTAAAATGATTTTGGGTCCACAGGGGCCCATTGGAGTGCTTTTAGAGGCCACCTGGGCCCACTGAGATACTTTTTGGGGTCACAGGGGGCCAATAGGATGCTTTTGGGGGCCACTAGGATGCTTTTAGGGGGCATAACGGGGCCACATTGGATGCTCTTTGGACCACTGGGTGTCACTAGTATGCTTTTTGGGGGCCACTAAATGATTTTGGGGTCCACAGGGGCCCATTGGAGTGCTTTTAGAGGCCACCTGGGCCCACTGAGATACTTTTTGGGGTCACAGGGGGCCAATAGGATGCTTTTGGGGGCCACCAGGATGCTTTTAGGGGGCATAACGGGGCCACATTTGGGGCCACAGGGGTCAATTGGATGCTTTCATGGGGCCACTAGGACGCTTTCAGGTGCCACTAGGATGCTTTAAGGGGGCATAATGGGGCCTTTTGGATGCTTTTTTGGGCCACTGGGTGACACTAGTATGCATTTTGGGGTCACTGGGGGGCAACTGGGAAGCTTTTGGAGCCTCTAGAATGAGTTTGGGGCCATTTGAGTGCTTTAGGAGGCCACTTGGGGCCACTGAGATGCTTTTCGGGGAAACGTTTTGGGGCCACAGGGGGCCACTTGGTTGATGTCATGGGTCGCAGAAGGGTACTAAGGATACTACTTTTGAGGGCCTCATACCAGCAATAATTTGTTTTTTGGGGCCACTGGGAACAACTAGAATGCTTTTGAGGACCACTTTGGGGCACTGGAATGCTTTTCGGATCATATATTGCCACTGCCGTGCTTTTGAATGTCACTGGGGCCTATTTAGTATTGAATTATAACAAACAGACAAGTTTAAGTTAATGACAGTGTTAAATTCGAGTTTGTTAAAGTTATGATATTATAAATAGGTTTTACAACCACGAAATCATAACCTCTTAACCCAAAATGTTATCATGGGCACTTGTGTCTATGTCCTGTATTTGGGATGCCTCTAGAACAAAACTAATTGTTTCTTAGCTACCCAGGTTAGAAGAACATAAAAATTATTTTAAAAATACTAATGCATTCAATCTGTTGTCATTATTGGGTTAAAATGCTTTTGACTTGAAGCTTCTAGCTCAATTTTGAAGGAAGTTGCATCAACTTCTGTAAAATTCTTCTTGAAAACATATTTGGGTTGCTTATGCCACGATCGCTCCCCCCCCCCCCGATTGAAATCTGGCCGCACCCCTGATTAAATAATTGCCCTTATGACATAATAATATAACACAATCCAAATTAAATAATTTTCTATAGTTATTAGATTATTTTGTCATCAAATTTTAAAAAGAATACATGTCAGTGAAATGGTCAAAATGTAACATTTCCTAAAGAATTATTGTTTACAGCGGACAGTTTTGCTACATGATGTTACCATAGCAACAGTGTGAATTGAACATAAAAATTATTTGAATAAGGCATCTTTCATTACATTTATTCAATTTTTTATTGACCATAAATGTATGAATGGAATGAACTCAACTAAAAGAAATAAACTAGTTGAAAACATTACTGACCATTTTAAAGACAATAATTTCACAGAGTTATACATCATGATTAAGATAAAATATGCAAGAACAAACAGTTATGACGTCATAATTAAGTTGCAAATCACCCTAATTGCATATTTTATAAAATATATGATTGCTTTATCTATAACCTTTCATTTGGTACAAGTTTCATTTAAAACTGAGCAACAATGACGAAGATATGGGCCAAACACCGAAAAGAGCCCCTAAAAGTGGGTGTGGCATATTTACTTTGTTACCATGGTGACGCTGCCGCGGATTCAGAATTGCCAACTTAATATATTTTGATTGCATTATCTATTACCTTCCATTTGGTGTGAATTTCATCGAAATCTGAGCAATAATGAAGGAGATAGGGGCCAAACACTGAAAATAGCCCCTAAAAGTGGGCGTGGCTTATTCACTTGGTTACCATAGCAACGCCGTCGCGGATCCAGAATTGCCAACATCATTTTTCTTGGTAAGTATCACGTATAGTTCATAAAAATGTATGTCGCTTAGCTCGCCTCTAAAAAGGACACGGAACCTCTTATTTGGACTTTTGCTCCCAGACTATCTACCTGTATAGGCATCCATGTTTTTGTAAATGCTTTTCATTTATGTAAAATACATGTTATCATCAAAGGCAAGTCCACCCATATAGCTCAGCATGTCCCAGATTAGATTGCGGGTTCAGGCACTTGCTTGTTGCGTAAAGTATTTCAGGGTGTTTGACTGAGTGATCCACTACTTGTAAAAAGGCTGTGGTGTGTACTTGTATGCGTATGTATGAGTGCGCATAAAGGAACACAGGGCGGCCTTCAAGGAAGATCTGCCTTCCATGATTATGTGTTAATTACGAGTTACGACCATTTATATACGGGCTATACCCAAAATGTATTGCTCCCTTTTATTTGTGGTAAACAAAATACAACAAAATACCAATGTCCCAGAAAGTTAAACATAAGGCACATTCCATTTTTCTCTGAATCACTTATATCCAGTGAATAGATAAATAGATATTTATTTGTACATTTTTGTGTTTTGGTTTCAGTCCCAGTTGCAACAGATGAGACAAGAGACTATAACTATGCAGAGCCAGAAAGATGTACTTAATGACAAAGTTAGACAGGTAAACACACTATAATGAAAAGTACATGTATGTACAAAAGGAGTATACAGTGAAACCTGTCTAAGTGAACACCTTTCTCTGGTAAACACCTGTCTCTAGTAGTCACTTTTCCTCTGCACATACTCTACTGACTTCTGTTTAAATTACCCTCTCTCTAGTGAACACCTGTCTCTAGTGGACACCCTTCCTCCGCACATGCTCTACTGACTTCTGTTTAAATTACCCTCTCTCTAGTGAACACCTGTCTCTAGTGGACACCCTTCCTCCGCACATACTCTACTGACTTCTGTTTAAATTACCCTCTCTCTAATGAACACCTGTCTCTAGTGGACACCCTTCCTCCGCACATACTCTACTGACTTCTGTCTAAATTACCCTCTCTCTAGTGGACACCTGTCTCTAGTGGACACCCTTCCTCCGCACATACTCTACTGACTTCTGTTTAAATTACCCTCTCTCTAATGAACACCTGTCTCTAGTGGACACCCTTCCTCCGCACATACTCTACTGACTTCTGTTTAAATTACCCTCTCTCTAATGAACACCTGTCTCTAGTGGACAACCTTCCTCCGCACATACTCTACTGACTTCTGTTTAAATTACCCTCTCTCTAGTGGACACCCTTCCTCCGCACATACTCTACTGACTTCTGTTTAAATTACCCTCTCTCTAGTGAACACCTGTCTCTAGTGGACACCCTTCCTCCGCACATACTCTACTGACTTCTGTCTAAATTACCCTCTCTCTAGTGAACACCTGTCTCTAGTGGACACCCTTCCTCCGCACATACTCTACTGACTTCTGTTTAAATTACCCTCTCTCTAGTGAACACCTGTCTCTAGTGGACACCCTTCCTCCGCACATACTCTACTGACTTCTGTTTAAATTACCCTCTCTCTAATGAACACCTGTCTCTAGTGGACACCCTTCCTCCGCACATACTCTACTGACTTCTGTTTAAATTACCCTCTCTCTAATGAACACCTGTCGCTAGTGGACAACCTTTCTCCGCACATACTCTACTGACTTCTGTTTAAATTACCCTCTCTCTAGTGGACACCCTTCCTCCGCACATACTCTACTGACTTCTGTTTAAATTACCCTCTCTCTAGTGAACACCTGTCTCTAGTGGACACCCTTCCTCCGCACATACTCTACTGACTTCTGTCTAAATTACCCTCTCTCTAGTGAACACCTGTCTCTAGTGGACACCCTTCCTCCGCACATACTCTACTGACTTCTGTTTAAATTACCCTCTCTCTAATGAACACCTGTCTCTAGTGGACAACCTTCCTCCGCACATACTCTACTGACTTCTGTTTAAATTACCCTCTCTCTAGTGGACACCCTTCCTCCGCACATACTCTACTGACTTCTGTTTAAATTACCCTCTCTCTAGTGAACACCTGTCTCTAGTGGACACCCTTCCTCCGCACATACTCTACCGACTTCTGTCTAAATTACCCTCTCTCTAGTGAACACCTGTCTCTAGTGGACACCCTTCCTCCGCACATACTCTACTGACTTTTGTATAAATTACCCTCTCTCTAGTGAACACCTGTCTCTATTGGACACCCTACCTCCACACATACTCTACTGACTTCTGTATAAATTACCCTCTCTAGTGAACACATAAACCAACACTGAATGTTCAATTTACACAGGCTTTACTACATGTATGTAGGAATTGTACTGAATGCATTCTATATTTAATATCTAATATCAGTTATTAAAGTGCCAACAAAGTCTAGAGATCGTAAAATGTTCAAATCAGCTTTCTTAATACTCAAAAAATCTTTGATGTTTTCCTCACTTTTCGAAAAAAATACATTGAAATATTTTATTAAACATAGAAGTTATTGATGATTGAAGGACAAGGTGCTGAAGCCTGAAATGCTTTGTATTTTTTAACAAATTTATTAATTTAACAAAATAAATTGATTTAAAATTCTGCAGATGCTTGATTACCCAAACCTAAGATCTGAGAATGCCGTCCTAAAAAATGAGATCGAGGCTACGAAAATGAGGCTTGCCGAGTCCAAATACGAAGTCGAACAAGAGAGGAAAAAACATGAAGATTTGTTGCGAGAAACGAGAGAGAGGCTAAGCATGCCATCACCAGAGACAGTTTTATTGCAAAGAGAGCTGGATCGTGCACGTGATCATGTTAAACAGGAAAAAGCTGTCGCTGAACATCAAGTACAGGAAATTCAGCGCCAGTTAAAGGAAGAGGTATGATGATGGGATAGATTTTTACAGAAATGCCAGACTTGATGTTAAAAACTCCGTTTCTGAAGTAGTTGAGCAATTTAAACTATATTGTTATTGAGATATTCAAGCATACATTGCCTTTTTACATTGGATGCATTGATCAATTTTGAAAAAAAATTGTGTAGTTTTTAAGACAAATTATCACATCTCTTCCAAATCTTGTTTGATGACGATGAGACTCGAATTCTTGATACATCACTTATCGATATAATTCACAAAGTATCATCACAATTGCTGCATCTTCAAATGAGATAATGCATACTCTTAAACATGTTCTTCAGGTTGCATTATCAAATCACAAAATTTTTTTTTAAAATAAAGGTTGTGAAAAGAAGAAAAATATTTTTGTGAGATATTGCATAGTTTTATAACACATGGTCAAACCTCGACTTTAAGGATAAAATTTGCTGACTCAGCATGTTTGAGCCTGATTTGTAACCTGTGACTCCAGAATCGTGATTAAAAAGATTAGAAGAGGGGGAATTAAGGTGAATTAATATGATTCTGACTCAATTTCAAAATATTGCATAGTTTTATAACACATGGTCAAACCTCACTGACTCAGCAAGTTTGAGCCTGATTTGCAACCTTTCGCTCCAGAATCGGGGAAAAAAAAATTAGAAGAGAGAGGGGGAGTTGGGGTCAGACATTTATATAATTTTGACTCATTTTCATAACAGCTTGAGAGGAACAAAGATCTGATGTCCAAGTATGAAGAACAGAGTTTACAGAAAAAAGAGATGACAAGAGAACTAGAGGATCTGAGACACCAGCTACTACAGACACAACAGGCTTTGAACAATGAAATATACAGGAATCCTAAACCATCAACAGCCCAAAGGTTAGTTAATGATCACTTTAATGTCACCACCAAAAAGTGGTGACATATTGCTATGGTCTCCGTTTTTTGTGACAGTGGTTGTCCATAGGTCTTCAAATCCATCATCAATTTTCAGAAAAATGAAAACTGACATTTCTCTAAAATCGTCCTCAAATAAAGGGCTCAACATATTAGGTCTTCTAGAATAATTTGAGTCATTGTTAATATATATTATTTTCAACTTGCAATCTTGTCAAGTTTTCACTCGCATCATTGAAAATGGCTATATACTTTTTTGTTGGGAGGGATGGATCCAGTAAATGTAAGTCTCAAAATTATTTTAGCCATATAATGCATAATTTTTACATATTTTTTAGGTCCAGAGTAAGATTTGATCAAGATGAAGTTCCAGTACATGACACAACACAGCATCCTACAGATCTATATTTTGACACATCACTCAGAAAAACATTAGTTGAGCCGGGACTACTTTTAGAAATGGACCTCGATTCCTACAACTTGGATAATAGTGCGCCACCTTTTGTCCAATCACAGCATGTACTGGATGACTTTGATAGAATTCTGGGACCAATGTAAGTTGAAATATATTTTTATTATTACACTTTTGTCATCTTCTGATGGGCATGCTTCCATCTCGAGGAAGCTGGGTACCACAAAAAAAATCCAGTCATCAAAATTCTAAGAAAACTGCCCATTCAGTTTGAAATTTCTGCAGATGCTAGAGTAGCCTAGTGCCAAGATCTGATTATGTTTTGGGGATGTTGATGGCCATTTTAAATTTTTCAATAAAATGAAAACTTTTGGTATGGCAAAGAAAGGCACTGTTTTGTGACTGGCAATTCTCTCCTCATGTTTGAAGACCATGTTTCAGGCATTGGTATCTGTAACCTGTAACATATTGTCACTATTGTAATAGCAACCAGGTGGTTTATTCTGTCAAATTGATGTTGTTTTTTTGTAGTTTAAATAGTATTTTATTTTGACTGGCACAGAAATTACAAAACTATTTTTACATATCTTTATACTGTATTGTTGTAATGCAGTCCTGAATTCATTGAAATTTAAGGTTATGTACATGTATGTACAATCTAATGATTGTTTTTAGCAATGGCTCAGGGGGTCACTCCAGGCACTTCTCCACCCAAGACCCCCAAGACTCTAATGATGTGTCGAAGGATGTTGTTCAGGAGACACGAGAGAGATTGCAAGACTTAGAAAGAGAGGCAGAGGTAAGAATCTTCTTAACTTCTTGAATCCCATGTTCTAAAATAGGTTGAAACCAGATAATTTTTCATTTTTGCCAGCTTTCGACATTTTACCACATACATATACAACAGACGATGTTCAATTTAGTAAAATTAGACGACAAAGATCATTTCTAGACATTTTAAAACAATTTTTGTGCAAATTGGATAAAAATTGTTCCAATAAGAGCAATTTTAAGTGAAAAATTTTGTGACGGATTATCCCATCAGTCTGGGTTTCAGGGTCATTTCTGAGGTGACGAGAAATCTCGTCTCTCTGGGTAGTCAAGAGGTTAATTTCTTGAATGCCCATAGCATTAAGAAACTTATTGCAGTCATTTTAAGTGCATATAAATTGCTCTAACGTTATCAATATTTATCAATTTAAAAGTTATGTGTAATGGGTAATGGCCTATGGGTATAGTACGAATTGCTTACCATATTGTAAATCTCAAATTGTGATTTTACAGGTACTAGAATGGCAAAAGAAAAAACTGACCCTCATATCCAAAAGGTTAACGGCCTTGAATCTAGGTTCAATTAGTTGCTAACGTAAACAATGCTCATAATATCAATTCAACAAAACAAACCAAACAAAAAAACTGCCCTCTGTGCATTGCAAAGTATTTGTATTCTATTAAACCTGATAAAGTTGTTTTCTAATGTTGACATTGATATTATTTTCTAGAACCTAGAAGCGAATTACCGGAGATTTCAGACACGCATAATTGATGCAGATGGACTTGATGCCCAAGCTCAGTATGCAAGCAAGAACAGAGACACCTTTAGGTCCATTATGGCAACACATACACCTGTTTCAAGTATGTTACATTGCAAAATACATTGCATCTAAAATACAGAATAAATAAAAACACTACTTCATTTTGAATACTGTATGTGACATTCTGATTTTTTCTCTCCTTGTGAGTCTCTCCCTGTGAGTCTCTCTTTGTGAGTCTCTCACTTGTGAGTCTTTCCTTGTGAGTCTCTCACTTGTGAGTCTCTCCTTGTGAGTCTCACTTGTGAGTCTCTCTGTGTGAGGCTCTCGCTTGTGAGTCTTTCCTTGTGAGTCTCACTTGTGAGTCTCTCTTTGTGAGGCTCTCGCTTGTGAGTCTTTCCTTGTGAGTCTCTCATTTGTGAGTCTAGTGAGTCTCTCACTTTTGAGTCTTTCGTTGTGAATCTCTCTTTGTGAGTCCATTTTCCATAATCAGTGCATTTTAGGGGAATATTATAATTGCCTTGGAATATTATTGGTTCATTATGCAATTTGTAAATGTGAACTATTTTTTCTTACATTGAATGAAAGTACATAATTGTACAGTAATTGGCTACATTACAATATTCTCTTTTCTCATAATCTTCATATTTCAATTTTAATTCACTATCACTGTGCCAAAGTCAACATTTCAATGTCCCCAACTTGTAGTATGCACTTCAGTAATATTTTTTCAGGTCCTCCTCGCCAGACACTGACCCAGCATTCTCCAATTAGATCTACATATCACTCTCCAAGCAGAACTCCTTGGGCAAGTGCAGGAAGACCTTTGTCTTCTACACCATATAAAGAACGAAGAAAGATAGGTATTCTAAATTTAATGTTATCTACTTATAGCTTTTACCATAGCAACTATTCTGCATACATCTTTTTACCTGAATGAATGAAACTGAATAGTGAATACAATTACTGTATGATGAGCTATGTTTCTAACATTAGTTTTCTATAACACCAGCATCTAATACAGGGATCGCTAGGACAGTTTTCACAGGTGGGTGGAAAATTCTCAATTTCACAATTAAGATCAAAATTGGTCAATTTTTCATGATTTTTCTCATTCTCAAGTGAGTGCAAATGGATTTTTAGGTGGGTGCAAGCTTTTTTTCAAAATCTCAGGTGGGTGCTGGGCCCACTTGCTTTAATGCTGGGGAGAACACTGTAATAGTTATGTTTTTTATGTCACCACCAGAAGTTGTGACATATTGTGGCCGGTGTTAGGTTCTGTAAACAGGATTCATCAGTCAGCATCTGACAAATGGTAGGTGGTGACTTTTGTAAAGGTAGACATGTTATGACATTTTGTCATGTTAATGCCTTGTTAATATCTTGTCACTTTATTTTAGATGTTGAGTTACATAGTCCACCAACATTGGACCCTCAGCTGGAAACACATGCTACAAACCTGCCATCTTTTGGCCTGTCCGCACTCACCAATGTATCCTCGCCTGAAAATAGGGACATTAGGGAAAGGCCACAATTTGGTGATTTCCCAAAAGATAGAAAACAATCTGATGATGGACAGAGGACCGAATCAGATGATTTCACCAAGCAGTGGGAACAACCTGATTTTAGAGGAGGGGAGGATAAACAGCCTGGTGATATAGCACTGAGTGACTTAGATGCAAGGCCAGGTTCTCCCAGTGTGATGGTAGTCCATGTAGCCGGTAGTCAACATTCAGGTCTGTGAAAATTCCATTTTTGCTTGATATAAATTGGTTATGGCATGATCAAGATGTTAACATGCTCAATTCTTCATACAAACCAGGAAAACTGATTTGAAAAAAAAGATTTGAGTTTATTTATGAAGCAACTCACCTCTACATGAATATGTGAATTTTGGTGAGGCAGTTGCCTCGCCTGCCTCAGAGTTAGCTACACCAATTATTGGACTTTTGTTGAGACTAAACATTGCTCAATTCTTTACATGTCATCAGCCTTTGTACATTGCACAAGCTTTGGGATAAAGACCACGTGGCACATTAGTCTATAACAGAGTTCTGTGAGACTTGATGACCAGTTGTACCAGGAATCTCATATATTATTCCTTATATTTCAGATGAACTCGATAATCAAGCTGTTAAAGGGGAAGGAGATAGAAGAAGTGGTATTCTTGGTGATCACCAGCCCATCAATCTACAGGGTATTTATAGTATATTTTATCATGATTATCAACTACAGGTAATAAGTTTGCTCATCATTCCCACTGAATATCAAACAGCATTTAATACAGTGCTGTTTAAGCAACACTCATAACAGTATGGTTTACATCTCCAAAACAGTACTGTAAGGCACTGTCGTAACATACCGTATGTACAGCCCATGATTTTTTGCTCAATCTTTTCATGATATTGTCTTACAACCTACAAAATAATTCAGGCGTATATGATATTTTAGGTGAACCTGCAGAGCCAGATGATAAACAAGGACAAGCTTCAAAGAAATCTGATGAATTTTTTGATTCCATCGAACAAAACAAACAAAAAGAACAAGAGGAAAAACGTAGACAGGTAAGATGTCTCTGCTATTGGTACAACTACATATAAGGATTGTTCAATAAATACTGATAAAAATGCTCTGTTTTCATGTTGATAAAGGGATTGAGTTGAAATTTTGGAAATTTTTTATTCAAGTTAAGACAATATCAATGATTGCTGTATAAACGTGAAAATGGGAGCATCTGTATTTATTGAGCGACCCTCGTATAAGTTAAATAATAAAGGGAAAAATGGAATGTGTAATTGGGATCCTGTCTTCTGTTTGATTCTTGTGATTAAGGAAAATTCAGGACACAAAAAACTTGTATTCGCGAATGCAACTTTCGGCTACTGGATTAATCTACTTTTTATAGCAGACTCATTAAAATATGATTGCAAAAGTGGCATGTACTATACTATACAGTGGCATGCACTTTTTAAATGAGTTGGTCATGAAATAGTAGGTTAATCCGGTGGCCGGAAGTCGTTGTTTGCATCCATGAATACAAGGTTAGTGAAAAGAGAGAAATGTGTTTAATTGAATGTAACTGGCAGTCCATATTTTTTAATATATCTACAACAATTTAGGTTCAAGTACAGGATGACTCAAAAATGCAAACATATATTGAAACAAATTTTGATAAAATAATCTTGAATTGACTTGTAGATTTATCTCCAAAGGAACAAACAGTAAGATTTAGAGAAATAAAGGAAGTTATTCCAAAATTAGAGGGTTGCATTATTTTGGGGTCACCCTGTACACATACAATGTAAAGGTCAAAATAACATGCATTTATTTTTAATTAAGGAAGAGGAGGATCGGAGATGGGAGGAAGAGAGGAGACAGCGCCAGGAAGAGAGGAGAAAAAGAGATGAGGAGGAAAGACTTAGACAAGAGAGGGAGCTTGCTGAGTTGCAGAAAAAAGAGGTATAAATTGTTCATCTGCTTTTTTTATTAAGATATATTTGTTGCTTCATAAAAAGATCATAATATAAATCCCTTCAGTCATCTGATACACTTAATTTGGCTCCCGTTTTAATTTGACAGATTGGCAGATTCAGAAAATCCACCAAATTAAACATCCGTCAAATTTCAGTTTGGATTTTTTGTCCAATGCACTTCAGAAATTAATCTCCAGGGGCCCCTTTTCCCGTCAACATGTCATTAATTCTACATTATGCCAAAAGAAATACAGAAAATATCTTAGTAAACACCTGTCCTAATGACATAAACATCTACCAAAATTAAACTTCAGTCCTGAATCCGCCAAATTAAATAGCCTCCAATATTTGAAATTGAGCAAATCCGTCAAATTAAGTAGCGTCAAAATAAGTATTCTACAGTAAATTGTTCATCTGCTTAATTTGAAGATTTCACAAGAGAAAGAGCAGATTGATGCTAAAATCTGGTTAGGTTTTCGGCATGCTGGGTAATTAATAAGGTAGCCATTTTGAATCCCAAGGCCAAAACTAAGAGGAGGAAATAACCCAGATTTCAAAGATGAACTTATCTTCATGTAAATACACATCTTTACATGAAGAAATTTCTTTTTGATTTCTGGGTAATCTACTCCTCTGCAATACTCTATGTCTTGTTTACCAGGAGTCTAAAGAAACAGTACCAGTAACAACAACAGAGAACAAAGTTGAACAAGAGAAAGATGGAAAAGATATTAAGAAAGATGAAGAAGCTGTGGGGATGGAGGAGTCAGGTATTGATCCAGTTATGCAGAAATACATGCAGATGGTCCAGCAACAGAAAACGCAGGAGAAAAAGGTTGGTATGCATTTTTTCTTATGAATTTGATTACAATTCCCTTTCTTCTTGATTGCATATTAGTACACTGTTTTAACGTTTGCTGCAGGTTGCCACCAAAGCAGTTGGCTTATGGAAACAAAATAGCAAGGAGAGAATGAGCCCTCCTACATCTGATCATGATATCTCACTTGTGAGTGAGCCCAAGAGGTATGCATCACTACCATTAATTGTCCTTTTCAGAGTGTTGTAATTATTACTAGCCCCTGACCCCCAGGGTAGCACCATACTAATTTTTTAATTATGAATCTTGAATGTAGCACACAGCTAGGTGAAGTGGAAGGAGTTGCATCTTAAGACTGGGTTTTACTGTGGGGTCTGTTTCCAAACTGTAAATTGTATCATGATAGTGTAATACATACAACAAAGATACTGCATCCTCCTAAGCAGGTGTCCAGAATCCATACCTCCTTCCCCCCTGCTATAACCAATTTGGAAGCACCCGATTAAACTATATCACGTGATCTTATTATGCGCAATGACTTATACATGATCTCTGTCGCAGTGTTGCAACAGCCAATCAGATTGCGAGTTCTTAATCGGGGAAATGCTAACTGCTTATCGCAGGGGGGTAAAAACAAAGAATATATTCTGGATTTTGAAGCCCTTTGATTGGAGGTTAAGATACAGTGATTGACTGTTTCTTACAATGATTGACTGTTTATGGTCTCTTTGTGGCGTCCTTGCAGAGCATGGATTCAAAATGTCACATGTATAATTGCTTCTGTTCTGAATTAAAAAATGGATTTTATTTTAGATGTCCATTTTATTTGTCACATTTAGTTAACTTATGAATATCATTTGGTTGTTTTGTATATTGCAGTATTGGAGGTGGTTCTGATGATGACTTTGAATGGTAACTATGACAATGGTAACCATGGCAATGGTAACCATAGTTAGTAGTGAGATACCATACAAACAATGTGCCAAACAGATGCTACCTCTAGGCTTCAGATGATGACATTGATGGGAATTATTCAGCATCAGTTGAAAAATTGGACCTTAGAAAGACTTACTTGTGAATTTTCGAAACTCAAGTCAGACAATTAAAGCCATGAGTGGAGCAATACTAGCAAGGCTGCCTCTTCAAAATTCAATTTTTCAGACATTTTTTAATTAACACCGTGAAAATGACATAATATTATGATGGCATTATTTCCCCTTTCATACAAATTAGCCTCACCAATTTAAATTTGCCTCACCACTTTTTCATTTTTGGAAACAACAGCTAGAAAAAAGTCTAAATCATTCAAAGGACTGTTATTGTCATTGGGATCTGGGACACAACGGGGTAAAATTGCTTCATTATGAATTTTTGGACATTTCACAGATACAAAATCCTCAATAACAACAGTTTTATGTCAAAATACTTCAGTTTAACCCAGCTTTGGTAGATGGACCATTTTTTCCTTGCTGGCTTCATCTGAGAAAGAATGGAATATTGCTACAGATGAAAAAATAAACTGTAAATAACATTGTCATAGACTTATATAGATTTTAAAGTTTTAGGCTCTACATATCAACACAATAAAAAGATAAACTGTTCTTATCTATGTAGTTTTGGGCTTCTGCATATACATATATTTTGTATTATCGTCTGATCTGTAAAATGAAGCCTTCTGATTGGTCAGTTCTTGTAATATTGTGCTGTACCAATCTCTATTGCTACTGAGATTGTCCCCATTGATCCTCTCTGTCGCAATACAAAAAATATTGGTATGGAGAAGACATTTTCAGTAGCAATACAGAGAATCACACGATAAAAACGTTATAGAATGATTTGAAGGGCAATACAGGATATCTTCTGCTCTCGATATTCTGTATTGGAACTCGACTTTGTCTTGTTCCAATACAGAATTTCTTGAGCAGAATATATCCTGTATTGCTTTTCAAATCATTCAATAAGTTATAATATAGTAATGCTGTTTAATGTTATAATAGTCTCATACAATGTATAAATGTAGAAGATCTTTCCAAAATGAATTTATTGTTAAATTATTACGTAAAATACATTCAATGTAAAACAATATTGTTTATATCGTTTTGTGTGCATCTTTCCCATGAGTAAAGGGAGATATGTACTTTTGGAACTTTTGCAGTGCTCATTGGAGTCGCACGTTATTTAAAGGATTAGATAACTCATTCCATATATAGTCTACATCTTTCACCTAAAGCCTGTAATCCTACCAACATAGTTTAAAGGGGATATAAGAAAGCTCTCCATCCACCCAACCGTTTGTGCATATGTCCCGGGGTTAACTCAAATATCGGTCAAATAGTTTTACGCAAAAACATAGCACATGGTATGGCTCACAGCTCTTTGCATATAGTGTCTGTTCTAAACAAATGTCTTTATGCCAATGTCCTGTTATGATGACCTTGATCACTGCAATATACTCAGAAGGTCTACCATTTTGTGAGAGCTGAAAATATAAGAACAATACCTTTTTAGCATCGATACACTAAACTCTATCATTATAGTACAAAATTATGAATTCAAAGATTGCAACGTTTCTAATATGTGTACTCGTAGTGTCTTTGGAATAATGTAACTGATAAAAACAATAACTCCATGTGCTCTCTGAATAGTTTGCCAATGTATCTGTTATGATATTATATCCCCGGGGTTTATGTACACTAAAAGTATTTCGTTCAGTATCTTCATCCGGGTACTTACAATAAATATGTCTACCTAACTTCTGCTTGTCTGTCATTTAATGGACCATAATATATCATAACAGTATCCTCTAACTTGTGTCCAAGAAAATTTCAATTCTGTATACACTCATTGATCCTAGGTCAATGTTTACATTGAATGGTTTTTTGATGATCAAACTTTTTAGAAAACTTTTTAATCAACTCACGATGCAATCTGTTTTCCACCTTTCTCAGTCACTATCTTCTTTCCCGAAGAGCTCCACTTAACAATCTGTGTTAGCATTGATTCATACGCCATCTTTGTTTCCTCATCCATAGAGAATAGCTTATCATCACTAAGCAACTTGAGCACGCATGGTATCCATCCACTACGTAATATAGTCCCTTGTAGTACTGGGAAGCTAGGAATACTTGCGCATAGCACTGAAACATAGAAAAAATTCCATGAGTCATTACTACACCTTGGATGCACATGCTATATTTTTCTGTTCTATACTATTATATTTTATGTGGTGTGTCATTCAGGTAGATTTTCTCAAAACCAATCATAAGTGTTCAAATATTTGTTTCATCAGCAGCTGTCAATCAAAATGTTATAAGTGATGGTATATCTAGCTTATAAAATCATGATGACGATAAGTCATGAACATGCGTTGTAAAGCCTTTGGAACCTCTAAACAAGGCAAATTCCTGGATGAGATCATACCAGATTAGAATTTAGGATCTAAAAAGGATACAATGCGTTTCACTTCCGAAGTACTTCACCTTGAGTTCATAGAATAGCATATCACCGAGCATTATAATCAAAGGAACAGTGATAAATCTTGAATGCACACCAGATTAGAGATTTTATGATCTTAAATAGGATGCAATTTGTTTCACTTCATAAGTACTTCACCTTGAGTTATTAGAATAGCATATCACAGGGCATTATAATTTAAGTAAATAGCCTAGTTAAGAAATTTGGTAAATCAAAACTTCAAACCATAATTACATTGTATTTCAGAAAAATGTCCATCTGATGTTTTTTATGAGACATATCAAGGTAATTAAAATCTTTGGTAGCTTTTAAGTTAAGACGATAATTCCATTGTGTTCTAAGAAAATGTCAATCCGATGTCGTTTTTTCATGAACCAATGTTTAGATTATTCTCTTTCATTTAAATGGTGTTCACTCAGTTGTCAGAAGAGAATGAAGGCTAATCAAGATCTTAAGTAACTTAAAACCAATAACTTTGTATTTTTACATTCAATTTACAGCCATGCAAGAAAATGTCAATCTCTTTTTACCAACAACAAATGAATCATATATGAATGTCCTAAAAGTTGAACTTCGATGTTAATTGGGACTTAATATAAAATCATTACCTTGCATTCCTAGATGCCAGAGCTCTGCTAAATCTGACCAGGATTCTCTGTAAGGCTCAGATAACACTATAACGCAGCCTCGTTTTGATTTCTCCATCACATGGGCGCGGCTGAGAAAGTGAACAGCGGCAGTGAAGAATTTGGATTGTTTTGATTGGTCAATTTCTGAAAAAGTACCAAGTTACATCTTTAGTCAACATTTCAAAACTCATCATTTAAATACAGTTTTTTATGGTTTATGTCAAATATTTAACCTTGGATTTATCGACATAATCCAATGCATATACTTTGAAATATGACAAAGCAGGGAACAAACTTAGAAATAGAGTACTTGCTAGGAATTAACAAAAACTAGATCATTTTTAGAAATAAATTTTCAAGTCCTCAAACAGGAAGTCCCGGATAAACTTTCATGGTATTTAGATTTATTAAGTTTTCGACCCGACATCAAACTTTTGATGCCTCCACTTATTAGCTCATTACGGGTTGTCATCCCAAACTAAATACTGTAGATTGGGTTAATTTGGCGCCCGCTTTAATTTGGCGAATTTGGCGAAATTGAAAAATTCGCCAATATAAATCTTCGCCAAAATTTAGAATGAGTCCCCGGGAATCATCGTATTAAGGTCACTTCCAGTTTATTTTTTCAAAAAAGATGAAAAAATGTCTCTCATAAATTGGCTCAGAACTGGTCAGTCACTCATTAATACTCAGGGAAAACTAGAAAGGAAAAGCACGGTATAGTAGCAGCATCGATTGAGGTGCAAAATGTAAAGGTGCTCTCACAAAAATGTACAAACGTGGTGAATATCGCCAGTGGTCCTCAAAAGAAAAAATGAACATAGCCAAACATTCCCATTTACATGGTAATTCGCAAACACCGCGTAGGTTTAACATCTTTTGCATATCCGCCAAATTAAATAGCCGCCAATATGCCAAAAATGGCAAAATCGCCAAATTAAGTAGCGCCAAATTAACCCAATCTACAGTAACTAAATTCAAGTCTCAAGTTAAATAGTGTGGAAACTATTGACCACTCCGTGACTATTCCAAATTACAAATGTGTTAAAAGTGTACCTTGACTACGTGATGAAGTTGTCTGATGCCTCAGTAGCATGAGCCCCAATACTGTCAGATTCCCACTGAACACCAACAGTGGCTCGATGTTCACTAGAAAGAAATCAAAACAAATATTCAATGTTATTTATTTATTGTTTATCTGTCATTTACTTATTTATTTTCTATTATTTTTATTACATTGTCACAACCTTTGGATGCAATGAAATTATTTTTATTTCATCTGATTTCTAAGGATCTATATTTCAAGACTGGTTTGAAGATAATCTTACCTAGGCTTGGCATGTTCTTCATGATGAAATGCAGCAGTTCTTTAAAGGTGGTATCCTTGGTAACCATCCCTGACTCAAGTACAGTCAAATTGAGGTATATGCCACAAGCTGTTGTCATGGTAACTAAACTTTCCTCAGCACTGGTTTCCATAGTAACAGTCAAATCTTTGTGTTCCTGCGTGAATGATTCCCATTGGAATTGAAAATATTCCCATAGCAACTCATGAAAATTATTCTCAAGGAGCAGTCCTCGACTTTTATCCTCCACAGATAAATGGCAAAATCCAGGGAGTAAAAATAGGAGGATAATTGTCCCTTGATCCATCTGTGTATTGAATGCTTCCTTTTTTACTTCTCCAAAAGTGACTTTTTTACTTGCATTCTTAGAGTCAGTTTTTTCAATTGATTTTCCGGTTGAATCACTAGATGTGTGATCTGCTGTTCCATTATGATCTTTCCCCGTTTTTTTGGTTTCTGTATCGGTGGAAGATTCATTTGATTGTCCAGCCATGTTGTCGTTCACATTTGAGGGAGATTTGCTGGGTGTTGCTTCACCCATATTATTCAATGGATCGTCAATAGCCAGTTTATTTAATGACAAATCAGCATTTTCTGTCTTCTTCATAGCTTTATAGAACTGCTCTTTACTGGAATGTAACAGGAAAACATTGAAAGGGATGGTATTCAAATCATAATGTCAAAATTTGTTGATAAAGGGTTTCTATTATTTAGGGGGAACTGTAATATGATGACCTCATACAGTAGCTGAAGTGAAAAATGTTGATTTCTGATGAATAAAAGTGAAGGCAAATCAAATTCTCAAATTTCATTATTCTGGGATGTGAGAGGTGAAATGTCATTGAAATTAATTTTTCAACTCTTTATACGAAATGTATGAAGATGATCAACTTTAATGCTTCATTTGTGTAAGTTTTAGTTAAGAATAATTCAATTAAGGACAAAGATTTCAACAATGACTAAGGTGATGCAAGAACTGGCATTAATTATTTTGCTTATTCAGGCTTGTTCAGATTTAGTCCTAAGCCTAACTTGTATTCAAAATGTACTATGATATAACTTAGCTTGCAAATAATACAAAAAATCTTGCTCATTCAAGTACATGTATTGTTATACATGTAAACATCCACTACCTTGCCCGTATAAGGAATGGTATAAGTTTGTTGATTTCTTTATTTAGCGCCAATGTTTCCTCAGCCATCCATGATCCAAGTACCCTTATGGAGGCATATGTCACTGGATGGCAATTCTGAAATAATACAAATTGTAATGTTTTTTTTTTTTTTTTTTTTTTATCCATCTATACTTCACATTTACATATTCTTTACACATCTCGGCTTGACATCCTCTTGGATGTATATAGCCTTTTTTTTATATAAATATTCAAATAGATAGCTGTCCCATATAAAACAAGGCATTAACATGCGAAATGTCATCATCTGTCATTTGTTATAAATATCAAACACCAACCGCTGAATGGCGAACACCAAACACAATCAACAAAAAAGTTGGAGACTATAACAATTTAATATAATATATCCCCATTCTGGTGATGACATTGGTGACATAGCAATAATAAAGATGTAATTATTATTCATTTTTATTTATTTACTTATTTATTTGGGTCTATCTACTAATAAAACATCTACTATTGTCCACTACTATAAGATGTGGGATATAAAAACACTATGGAACATACAAAGTATACGACACATACCTTCTTTCCCGAATCGTCACTTGCGACATCCATTAGGAAACATGTGACAGCATTAAAGGCCCCTAACATAGCAGAATGTAACTGCATAAGTGTCTTCTCTTCCAGCAACATGGTGGGTCCTGTAGTCATATAGCCAATAATCCTCTCAAGAAGACTATAGCAGCCTGATAGAAGTGGAGAATGTTCTAGAATCTGAAATGGGATACATTTCAGCATTAAAGGCCCATAAGGCCCCTAACATTACAGAATGTAATGTCTTCTCTTCCAGCAACATGGTGGGTCTTGTAGTCATATAGCCAATAATCCTCTCAAGGAGACTATAGCAGCCTGATAGAAGTGGAGATTGTTCTAGAATCTGAAATGGGATATTTAAGTTCAGCATTAAAGGCCCCTTACATTACAGAATGTAATGTCTTCTCTTCCAGTAACATGGTTGGTCCTGTAGTCATATAGCCAATAATCCTCTCAAGAAGACTAAAGCAGCCAGATAGAAGTGGAGAATGTTCTAGAATCTGAAATGGGATATAGTTCAGCATTAAAGGCCCATAACATTACAGAATGTAATGTCTTCTCTTCCAGCAACATGAAGGGTCCTGTAGTCATGTAGCCAATAATCCTCTCAAGGAGACTATAGCAGCCAGACAGAAGTGGAGAATGTTCTAGAATCTAAAAATGGAATAAGTAAAATAAAGGGGACCATGGAATTAAAAATTGATTATATCTAGAATTTGAAAAGTAAAATGCAAGTCTCATTTTTGTTGGCTATCCAATTAACAGGTTTTCTCTTACTGTATTACATTTCTGTCATGTTTCACTTGAAGAAGAGGGGGAATATCGCTGGGTTCAGAGAAGACCCTCATCTTCAATGGAAGGTTATACTGTATAGGGATGACCCATCGTCACTGATTGGTTGTTTGACAGGAAGTTGCGTAAACAAATTTCAAAATTCAAAATTTTTCAAAAATGCTTTGAATAATATAATGTTAATTTCTGGCATGTTTACCAATATTATAGCTGTTATCTTAAAGATAAAGAAAAATGGTGGAAATTCAGACACATGAAGCTGGTAAGCAAGAAAGGTAATTATGGGCCATTTTTAAGCTTTAGTGTTTTCCCTCCTCTTACTTGTAAGGCTCAGATGGGAGCATACTTGACTTCCAATACTTGACAAGATATGTAATAAGGCTTAGATGGGAGCATACCTTTGTCCAGTCTTCATTCTCAAGAAGCATCCTGACCTCAATACACACTAGGTGAACTACCATCAGCAAGAACTTTGGGGATGGAAGTTCATTCTGATCAGTGTCTTGAAAATCGAACGCCCACTCAACACCAAGATTATCCACCAATAGAGATGCTAGCTGAATGGCTGGGCTTCTCATACCTTGTGCTGAAATTAAATGAATGTACATTGACTTCAAATGTCAGACTTCTATTCAATATTTGTCAAAAGTTTAAAATCAGAAAAAATCCGTAAAAATTCATGTTTTTAGAGCCTAATCTTATTTCTGGTAAAAATGAGCTGCTTCATAAGTTCAATATCTTATAGATACGAAATGTGGTGAAATATGTAAAGAACCCAAAAAATCCAAACACAACATAGGGTGTGTGATGACTAAATGATCGCCCATTGATTGTTCTGATAAATGATCAGAACACAGTACTTCATACTTGCCACACATTAAACAGCCCTGACTTTTTTCTAAAGAGAAATGTAAAAAATATACTCCTCAAAAAAAGTTAAGGACCTCATAGGTTTACATGTTAACCCCCATATTTGTTTGAACGACTGTTTTCTAAGCGGGGAACAAAAGAAATCCCAATAAAGTAAATAAATCTGTATCTTGATTCTATTCCCTATAAAGTCCGCAACGTTTTAATGTTATATCTCCATTACATTCTGTCAAAATTTGATGTCAAAATTGATGAATTTCATGAAATGTAACAAAAATGGCAGATCCCATGTTAAACAAATGGGGAATGGTGGCTTAGGGGCAACTCAGATTCAGAATATCTATTCAGCAATACATTTATTAAAAATACTTTTTAAGTAGAAAATTGAATGATTTTACATTTTACATGCTAAATGTCCCGCTTATGTTGTTAAAATTAGCGATACGGAGCGTTAAAGTAATTTTGACCACCTCACTGAACCACCTGTGTTATTTCAATAAGAGGTTCATTAAAAAATTATTGAATTTGAAATCATTAACTTTTGTAAAGCCTGGACAATTAAATCATATTTTTCCTGAGTGGACAATTTAGCAAATTTAATTATCTCTTACAATTTACATTTTGAGAGCAATCGGATGGATGGATCGTTCCTCATATGACTTATGGCAACCCAACCATTCCATCAAATTTTGACCCAATGTAATGGAGATATAACATTGAAACGTTGCTGACTTTATAGTGACTAGAATCAAGATACAGCTTTATTTTCTTTATTGGGATTTCTTTTGTTCCCCGCTTAGAAAACAGTCGTTAAACAAATATGGGGGTTAACATGTTAACCTATGAGATCCTTAACTTTTTTTGAGGAGTATATTTCAAAACAAGGCATTAACATGACAAAATGTCACCACCTAGTTACTCTCAATATTGTTACAGATGCCGATCGCCAAACACCGATCACCAACTGCTGTTCACCAACCAGTCACAAAAACACGGAGACCATAACAATATGTTAACACTTTTTGGCGGTGACATTGGAAGATTTTATCAATATAAATCAAAACTGATGATTGATAAAACACTTACTGATTTTACTGCCTAAAATGTCTTTCAATGATTTTCTCATAGTAATGCTCCAGGATGGGAAAGTTAGTTTGTTCATATCTGTTTTATTTACATCTGCCTTGTTCATATCAACTGTTGACTTGTCAATGGATACCACAATTGTACATAGTGTGGAACACAGTTCAAACTTGCTAGAATCCTGAAAAATTTAAAGCCATTTAAGGTCGTTTTACATCCGGAAGAGTAGAGATTAATTTACAATTGATATGTATATAATTTCACATTTGTGATGATCCTAATAGCTCAAGGCCACTTAAGGTAGTTATAAACCTCCAGAGGAAATCATAGTTTCTAATAAAGTGTATATAAAATGAACAATAGTTTCATTAAATAAGTATTGTTTCATAATCAAGCAAAAGGTTGGTGTAAATGTCTGTATTTTACTTTAATATGGACATAATTGAATCACCCATGTTGATGAATGGGAAAGTAGCAATTAAGAGGATTATCTCCAAACCTGAACTCACCTTAGCATTATCAAATTGTGTTGCTAAGTGATCCAACAAGGAATTGAGCCCCTCCTTATTCCCTCGCCAGGTCCCAGCTTTATTGTAATGTAGCATTGCCAATAAGATGGCAAATGATCTCTCACAGCCTGGAAAAGTAAACTTGTGAAACAAAGTGATTGTGTGTGTAGGAGACTATAACAACATGCCATCACATGTGGACATACGTCATTCCAATTATGTCTTACCTAAGAGACAAATTATGACTTTTGATTGGAATCAAAACGATCGATAGAGAGTATTGACATTTTAAATATTATTTTATATCGTTTCGGGAGTTTGATTGTCATTATGTTTTCCAATGTTGTTGTTCATTTTATTTCATTTTATTTCACTGATGTAAATTTTAAAAGATTAACTTCTGACCCAATCAAATCAATTACGAAAAAAGTGCAAACTCACCATATTTCTTTTCAATGAACATGTGACATAGACATGTGACAGTTTTCTGATCAATCAGGTCTTCTCGAGTCTCTGGTATATCAACCATCGCTGCGATAATCTGAAGACAGTCATCTGTAATTGAAACTTTAGAAGGTGTGTCTTCATCGTCCATCTCTGTGGAGCTAAAAAAATGTGAAAAAAATCTCCAGTTTTTATTGAGCTCGTATATAGTTCATGGCCGGTTTGATTGGGAATTTCTTTCATGACTTAGAGTCTGCAGTTGATATGTATTGTTATTAATCCCAGAAGAAGTGAGAAGCTCCCATAATTCTTTCATATTCTATCGTATTCGGGGATTCCCCATTACGTCATCTCCTGCATCATCTCCAATCAAATTGCAGGATGCGATCACATGAACATATCGTGGAAATAGCGTTAACATCAGTTCAATATCACCATTTTAAACCTACAGTAATACTATTGAAGTTACTCAAGCCAAACTTGTAGAGAATACTCATAAAACAACAGCGAACATTGGGAGATTCAGTTCAATGGCAAATGAGGCCTGTTTATAAAATTTGTTTTCGAACGTGCCAAAATGCAAGGTCATCTTTGGGAAATCTCCCCCCCCCTCCCCCTGTATTAATCCTTTATTAAAAGTGTAATCAAACAGTGAAATCTTAAATTAATACAAGAAATGTACATTTAATAAAGTCCAAAATATTTTCCGTACGTGTGCTTATGTAACCTTTTTTACTATGGTTACCCACATTATCCAACATCATACTGAATTCATATGAAAATAGTTGAAAAGTACTTTAAACTTTCAAAATAAAAAATTACCTTGGGGCAATAAGGAGTAAATCGTTGAAGACTTGTAGATTTCTCATCATGTCTGTCGAAGTCAGCTGAAATACACACACAATGATTATTGAATGAACTTTTATTTTTGTTCCAAATAATGTCAAAATTACATTATTATTTGCAGAAAAAATTAGAAAAATCATTCTTGAACAGAGCTTTTACATGCCTGGGTACCAGCACATACAATTTGAAAAAAATCTGTCAACTGGGATATGAGTTATAAAAGATTACATTTAAATTACGATCTTCATTTGCTTGGATAATTAATCCAAATGCTAAGTGTAGAATTATATGAAAGTTCTTATTGGATATCAGCGTTTTAACCTCTTGAATCCCAGGCTTTAAAATTGGTTGAAACCAGAGAATTTTTCATTTTTGCCACCTTTTGACATTTTATAGCATTACCTATACAATTTTAGATGCTCAACTTGGTGAGATTAGACGATGGAGATAATTTCTACACATTTTAAGTTATTCTTTCCAAACAACATTTTTGAAAAAAATCCTATACCTGCACATGTAATTTTCTGGTACAAAATAAAGTACGAAGGCATGTGTGTATTTCCTTGGTTTTTTTCAGGAAAGTATCCTTGCAATGTCTTCTTTTAGTATTTTGTCCCAGAAAATAACATGGGCAGGTATAGCATTTTTTTCAAAAATGTTGTTTGTAAAGAATAACCTTAAAACAATTTTTGTGCAAATGCTATATATGAACAAATTTATAACTCTCTCCTGCACCATGGGTCAACTAATGTTGAAATCATGAATGCTCAATTTATATTCTACTGTATACCTTGCATTTGATGTTCACGAGCAACCTATTTGGCTTATTAGTAATGATTATGTAATTGATTTTATTTGTCTGTTCCTTAATGGTTTATCGGATGACTGTTAGATGTTAATAAGGTACTTATACTCAACGATACAATTAGAAAAACAGAGTATCTTATACATTTCTAGGGGTTCAGTATAGTAGAGTGATCTAATATAATCAACAGCCTACACAGTCTAACTGGACAACTCATTTTTCAATTTCTATTATCCTGAGCGAAAAAAGTAATTAGCCAGCAGAGTTTCAAAACCCTGTGTCCATCAATTCCTTTATTCTCTGCTTAGGTTTCTTATTCGCTTGTCATTTTTTAAACAATTCATTTTTATCTCCTTTGGTTGTTAAGAAAACAACCTAATAATCTTTTGTTACAGAAGGTTTAGATTTAGATTGATGATAAAAGAAGATTAATTTCTTTAGTACTACATCCTAATATGTATTTATTTCAAATTTAGTGCTACATCCTAATATGTACTTATGTATTTAATTCAAATTTCTCATTTGGTTAGCAATATGGCAAGCCAATTACATCCCCCATCCGCAACATCATCTTGCAGCACTGTACAGCACTGCAAACAGTACTGAACAGTGCAGTTAGAGTACTGCACTGTACAGCGATGTACAGTGCTATTCAAGCATCACCTATTTTGAACAGCGTGATACAGAACTTTTTACAGCACTGTGCAGTACTGTTTTTGAAAACAGCGATGTACAGCACTGTTTTAACAGCGTCATCCAGCACTGTTTCATAAACAGCACTGTTTGAGATTGGTAGTGTATCTTTCATTACATTAGGGGCTAGAAGACAACAAATCTATCTTCAGCTCTACACCTTTTCACAAACTTTTTTGGGGTAGAACATAGTATATAATGATTTTAAAAATGTTGTTTTTTATTATCTCTAAGGAGCATTTCAAAAGATTGATGTCGGAAAAATAACTGTATTTGAGCAGTGAGGGGAGGGGAGGGGACAAAGCAATAAAAGTTAGCAATCTGACATCATTCGAAGGAGTGCTACTGCAGGTGCAATAATAGCTTTACAGGCTTCATACGTGCACATTGTCTCAAGGCAGTCTCTGTAGCTTAGCTTTGTGTCAATTATGAAGTCACTTATGTATTCATTTATACATGTAGTAATTTTCTGATATTGATCTTTTGAAATGCTCCCTTATGTATGTTTAAAGATAAATATTGCATATTACCATGACAGTATCAGTAGCATAGCAACCAAGTATCACCATGGCGATTTCTTTGAAAGCAAGCTTACAACATCCTTCAGGTACTGCTTCTAGAAATACAATAGATAAAAAACAATGAATGCAAATAGAAAACAAAGAAATATAATGTCAATGAATATACATAAATTCCAGAGAAATAGAAATGAAAGCAGAAAAATGAATGAAATACAAAGCATGAAAATACAATAAATAGAAATAAATAAATGAAGATCCGATGAACAGTTCAAATATAAGGAATGGAAAAACAATCAATATGAATACTATAAATATAATAATTACAAGAAAATACAATAAAAGGAAATACAATGCATGGGTAAACAATAAATGGAAATACAATAAAGGAAAATGCAACAAATTAAAGTATAATGCTTTCATACTTGGCTAAAGGATACCCTTGCAGCGCTCTCAATTTCCATCAATTAAACATCCCTATAAGTCACACGGAAACACCCTGACAACGGTACAGTCGGATACCGTTGTCACAAATGACGGGTGTAACTGTCGCTTCAACTCTTTCATCACTTGCTTCTCATTTCATGTGACCATATTGTTGCTAATGTGCAATTAAGCTCTTATGAAGGTGTACGATTATGAAATCCTAATTTCGATCAAATGTCGTCACAAATCGCCACAATTACTCAGATGCGAGTTGGTAGTTACCAGTTTCGCCACGAGGTGGCTGATTCCGGGGAAATAACATGGCAGGGTATTACAAAATTCCCTTAAACTTGAATATGCATCAGTTTTAATGGTTCACTTTTCATATTACCCTAATGTATCTGATAGTTATACAAATGAAAATATGTCCAGTAAAAGAAAATATTATCTGTCCACTAAAAGAAAAGATATTTCCATTTTTGTGATTTTACAACATGGGGGCTATGGGGAATCTCCTCGACCTAGAAGTCACATTTTCAAAGAAAATTAAATTTTCAAAGTTGGTAAACTCTTTTTAAAACCATGTTTCTAGATGTAATTTTACATGTAGATTCCAAATATGACATCAGTTTGACTTAATTTTTAATGACGTAGTTAGATTATTTCTACTCAGATCTAGGCTATTACTGTCTCTCATATCATCTATGACAACGGAATCTGAATTTCAAATAATTAACAGGGACAACAGCAGATGGTTAGATGTGGCAATGGTCTATGGTGGATGTATTGCTTTGGAACATAGGGAAATGACAATGTGAACTAGACATGTAACACCGTTGTCTGTATAAATACCAGTGATCTCCCCAGCATTAAAACAATGGGCGCAGTACCCACCTGAGATTTTAAAAACAGGCTTGCACCCACCTGAGATTCCATTTGCACCTACTTGAAATAGAGAAAAATCATGTCTATTGGGCATATTTTGACCAATTTTGGACTTAATTGTGAAAGTGAGAATTTTGCACCCGGGAGAACGCTGATAAATACCATTGTCAAATGTTAGCTTTGTCATTCAGATTTAAGGCACATCTGACCCACATTCACCGTTGTCATTTATACAGTAACCAATTACCATTGTCCCTTGTCATATTTTTATCAGTAAAATTAAAGGCTTCATTTCAATGGTAGAACATATTTAACCATACCATGAGTACAAAAACACTTTAAAATCAAAATATCAAGTGCCATTAATGGGACAGGTTATCATATTTATTATCAATTTTAGATATGAATGTTATCTGAGCAGTCATCAGCTGACATTGTTATAAAAGAGGATCTGGTGTCAGAAATCATGGTTTTACCATAAAGGCCCCATATAAAGTTTAAACCACTTTGACTTAATATATTGTAGTCTTACACATGTAATCTGAAAATGTGATATGCAATTATTTGTTTAAATTTCAAAAGTTGGTTTTGATATACTTTCAAATTTTGTTCGAAAAATTGTGAATTTATTTAAGGAATAAATAATGATAGGCCATTCAATATGGTGAAATTCAGCACGAGTTGGACAGAATGTTGTACAAAGCACGAACCAAAGGTGAGTGCATTTGTACTAACATTCTGTCCAACGAGTGCTGAATTTCACCATATTGAATGGCCTATCATTATTTATTCCGATTCAAACATAAAAATTAGTAAAAGCCGTGTCTGTGGAACGGGCATGAAGGAACAGCTATCCCCGGACAGAGCCCCAGATGTGCAGCTGAGATGTGACGTCACTCAAAACAATGCAAATTGCAGATTTAATAGAGCATGGTCGTGCATCTATGGAGAATTAGAGAACGTTCTATATTGGCTATGCTGCATTCTGATTGGTTGAGAAATTGGAATAGAGCACGGTCATGTTTGAATCGAGATTAAAGGATAGGTATCTATATGGTGAACTGAATTCAACAATGTTTTTCTCCTAAATCAATTATTGAAAACATTCAGTAAAAAAACATGTAATGTTGACTGTTTGACAACAATTTAATGCGAAAATTATTTATACATATTTTCTATAACTGTTTTTGTTAACATTTTTCGTTTTCTAGTGCAATTGTTTTTTTTCCTTTCTACCAATTCTTGAGAATGAAATAAAATGTCTTTCCAAACCTTGTTGGAACAAAATAGCATATACAATATTTTCTTGGACCTCTCAATATTATAGTTATACAAAGGAACACAAACCCCCAAAATAGATAAAAATAAGATAAACCTATTATTTAATTAACAAGATACTTTTTTAAAATCAACCAAATTTTCATTCGTACAATTACAATATTTAGAGGCCTAAAAACGTTGTGTTTATGATGTTTTGTTCCAATGAGTTTCGGATAGATGTTTCTTCTAGAACAATATAGAGAAAAGTATATATTTTCAAATTATATTGCTACCATTCAAAAAATGACTATTAAATTGACGATGTGTAAAGTTTTCAGATTTTTTTGATGACTGGTTTAAGAGAAACATGTGTTCAAAAAGTTCACCATATCAATACCAATCATTTCCCAATTAATATTTTTCCAAAAATCTTCAAAATATCTAAAAATAAAATGTCATGAAAAATAGTAAATGAACGATATGAACTCATTTTCAAACCTTACATGGGGCCTTTAAAGATCTAATAGCAAAGGTTTTGCAAAAATGAATCAATGTAGTATAAAACAAATGTATGTAGAAGAAATAAATATATAATGAAAAAAAATAGATACGTGCTTGTAATATTGGTATTAACTTATGATTAAAAAGTGTCACTATCTCTTTCATTTTTCAAAAAATATAGGCTCACGTGACATGTGACGCGGGGCAGGCAATTTTGATCTATCGTAGACCATATCAGTATCAAATTGCCAATATTTCAACCTCGTCTTGCGAGGCCATTTTGATTTGAAACATCTTGAATTTGGTGTCAAAATAAAGCTGGTCACGCCCACTTTCATAGTTATCAATGAATCATTTACTACGACTACTATATTCATTTAGAAGGCGTGTAAAGTTAACCAATCAGAAAGACAATTGTTCCATATATGGCAGTTCATTAACATATTCAGTGCTTACTACTGCTTTTCGCGTCATGACAACATGAGGGAACGTGAGTAGTAACCAATCAAGATGCCGTATTTTATCACATGAGTTCAGACTGACAAGTACATGCGTACGACATGTAGTCTGAGCTGATCGTGATGTCGAACAATTTCTTCTCGGAATTTGTCCAGAGAAATCAGCGATTCTAAATTAAGGTAGGATCTGCCATTTCTTCCTGTACAAGTTATAACTTATCTCTAATGAATACTAAAGTTTTGGATGAAGATATGAAGCATACGTTTAAATACGAAGCGATTAATTTGACGATCTGATTTTGCAATTTGCAATGGCCAATTTACAGCAAGTCTGCGTGTATTTGACAAGAGATAGCCAAGTCTTGTATCTAAATGCTTGTTAAGCCTTACTCAAAAACAAGATCCATATTTTCTAAAGTTGATAACTTTGCAGAAAACCTGTTTTCATAACCTGATTTCCGCGTCAAAAATTCAAACTGAGTAATAGGAATGGATCGGTGGGATCCTCAGTCTCCTCGGGTCTTCATTCCAGAACTCACATTTTTAGTTGATTCTCCGACCATAACTTGTCTAAAGTATCCATATTTGCTCTCTTACTGGTATACTTGGACACATTTTCCCCAGTCAAATTACACCCTCTCGCCGATTTATAATAGCCATTTCTCAGAACCCGGGAATCAGAATCGCTGATGTTTGCCATATTGAACATGTTGAAATATGTACTGTAATATCTGTATTGCCTGCTACGTGTAAGGGTCACGTGACTAGCGCGATACAGGAAAAATGGGGAATTTCGAAACAACAATTTTTGGGCACTTTTATTGCAAATTTCAGGTATCTATAAGTGTTTGTGGTATAAAATATCATTCCCAGACATAAATGAACATCCAAACTACATATTTTATTAAGTTTTGGAGCCTTTTTTACTCTTAAATCAACATCTTTAATAAAAGTAGAACATGATTTGTATTCCACATTTAAGCAATTTATTCTTGCAATTTATCACTGACCAACACAATATTTATACAATTTTAACTTCATATTTCACCAAAATTTTGACTCTGATATCTCCTAATTTAGTTCATACTCACTTACATTTTGAGTCAGATGTCTTCTAATTATTTACCAATATTTTGAATATGATATCCACCAACAGTTTACTTCACATTCACTAACATTTTGAGTACTACATCAAAGAGCAAAATGATATGCATTATTTTTATTTCATTGATTTTTTTTAAATCGGGTATTAAAGTCTATAAAAATCAAATACACACTTAATCCAATTACAGGTCTCCCAGACTTCCACCAACACAAACTTCAGTTCTGACCTCGCAAACTACGTTCCTTACGCTCGAACCACGATTCGTATTATTACACATAACAAAGTGTTTTTATTTGGAATTCAGAAGAAATACTTTCCCAGTTTTTCATACATACATGTTATGCTTTTTATGATAAGTACCTTCAAGTTCATGTTTTTATATTTTTTCAGTTAGAAAGGTATTGTTAATATATTGTAACAAATACATTCGTAAAGTGAAATTAACTCCCTACAATCCATTTCCACACTATTTTATGACATAAAACATGCAACGCCAATTGCTTTTCAGATAAGCAATTATTTTGCTGTAATCTATAAAACAAAGAAAGTTCACTGTCACAGTACTAAGAATAAGAATAACATGGGGAACACTTATCTTAAAGAAATTAAGTTTTTCTTTCAAAAACTATTTGATACATCAAAATAAAGAATAGTAATGCACTAAACATTGTAAAAAACGATTGCATTTTTGGTGAAAATGGGGTCAACATCTTTGAAAAAGTGTGTTGATGGGTTGATTGCCCGGGGGGTTCACTATATATAAACCTTAACGGGGATCCTCGGCAGGGGCGGATCTGGGAACCAACAAGGGGGGGGGCCCAAACTTCTGGTCTGAGAAAAAAACTTCCGCGCTTGCGCGAAAAAAAATTTTGGGCCCCTAAAACCCAAAAGTGGGCCCAAATTTTGAAATTTTGAGGCCCATTTTCTTCAAAATTTGGCCTTATATTAAAAAATAAGGCCTTAGAGGGCCCATTTATGACCAAAAAGGCCTACTTTTTGGGGCCTTTAGGCCTTTTTTGGCTCAAAATTTTTTTTGGGCACAAATTTTTTTTTCTGGGCCCACCCAAGGGGGGGGGTCCCGGGCCCCTGGGCCCCCCCCCCAGATCCGCCAGTGCTCGGCGCATGTGGGGTACCTTTTTCAACGTTTGGTATGGCAATGGACCCATATTTTAGGATTTGGTATGGGAATGCCCGGCAATTTCTGACTTCTGAGGTATGGCAATGGTCGGACTTTTGCTCTTCTGGTATGATTATGGTCGTTGTAGATACGTTACCTAACATCCGTGGTATGGCATTGGTCCAGTAGTTGCAAATTTGAAGTTGTTTGGATCGTTTCCCGAAGTATCTTCTTTTCCAGGGCCTTCTTCACTTTTGAATTTTATATGATATGGCATTGGTCCTACATTTTGACATTTGGTATGGCATTGGTCCCATAATTGGGCATTTGGTATGGCATTGGTCCTATATTTGGACATTTGGTATGGCATTGGTCCTATATTTGGACATTTGGTATGGCCTTTGGGCGTTATTTTGGTTGGTATGGGAACGTATTGAAATTTGACAGATTGGTATGGGAACATATTGATATTTGAGGCTTCAGCCTAGGACCCCCGTCAAGTTTTATATACAGTGAACCCCCCGGGGTTGATTGCTAGTTAAATATCTCCAATTTTGTTTGACTTTATTATTACTGTATATACTTTTCTTTGAGATAATGAATTGATCTAAAAGATAAACTTGTCTTCACTGTCAGAAAATAGTCACTATCCAAGATATAACCTTCTGAAATTGTTTGCGATAACCTATGTGATCCTTTACTCAATGAGTGTGAAATCAAGTGAGTGAAAATACCTTAATAAAGGCATCTGAGGCCCCAAATGTGTTTAATCTATTGTCCAGTCCTTACATGTGAGACAATCTCGCTGTAGGCAGAGCCCTACATTGCGCTTTCGTTGCTCTAGTCTCAACTGATCTCTGTCGACAGCACAGCGAAGTCAGCTCCTTGTGGAATTTAGACGAGGAAACAGAGTAAAGAAGAAAGTTTATCGCACTATTCAGGTATAGCAGCATGTTCACTATGGCGAAGTGAAGGTTTCTGCTTGCAAGATTTCGGACATCATTAACGTCATACCATAAACCTTTGGACGCTGCAACATAATAGTAGTAATGCGCCATAGGTGCCGTCAAAAGCAAGAACACGACTGTTACAATGAATAATGTAACAGTTGCAGATGTTGGGCCAACAGGTCTTGTAGATCGCACTGCAGATTTATGCTTTAATAAGCACAGCCTAAAGATGATCAATCCATTCAGTAATGCCATGATGATGAATGGCACAAAGGATCCAGCCCACATGTGGATTTGTCTCCAAAGAAGTCGGAAATCTTTATCCTTCGGTTCGCAAAATCTGATCTCTTTGAACGGAGGGTAAAGTAGCTTCTTGATGCTCAGCTGATACGTCCAGAAAAAGTGCCCGTTGAAGATCAACAGAAGAAAAGCGGTTGAGAGCAGACACAGGAAAACGGTTAATCTGGTACAAATTTCCTTCAACCTGAAGGGGAAATAGACAGCGATGACACGTTCCCATGAGAAGCATATGAGAATGTATGTCGACATATGCTGAAAATAGTACAGCATGAAAATGTGGAATTTACAACCAGCCTCGGTGAATGCTCGAAGATCAGTATACACATACTCATTGGAATCATCATTCCAGATTCCAAATCTCCTTAACCACTGTCTGGGTAGTCCGGTATAGAGGACACCTAGGTCGCTGAATGCCAGGCAAATCATATAAATACTTGACGTGGATATGCGCATTTGTTTTCGTGAAAGAACGATGATGACGAGTATATTTCCGACTGTACCAATCAGAAGCAAGACTGGTGAGACATAGAGCCATATATTCTCTGCCAGAATCTGATGAGGCATGTCTTCGAGCTTTGACCCATTAGACATCCTTTAAATTAACTGTTTTAAATTTAGAAAATGTTTGTACTTCAATGTTCAAATTGTCAGTTCATGAGACTGTGTGTATACCTTTCTCAAAAATCAAATCTTTTTGATTATTTCTGCAGTAGTTATTATCTTACAAACTTCACAAATCTTCTTCGGCTATTCAAATGTTCCTACTCCTCATTCTTGTATTAATCATGAGCTCTATGAGTGAAGCTACTTTATATATGCATGCAGAAGATATTTAATAAAGAACAGTATTGTAATGACACCTTTCAGAGGTGTAGCCTTTCACTGTTCAGATGTGTGCGAGCCTATTTTCAAAATATAAGGTGGATGCTACACCCACTTGATTTAATGCTGGGGAGATCACTGTTAAGTATATAGACATATATGTCTTGTAATGAAGAACAGTTATTCAGAAACCTCATAAACACGGTTTATTAAGAAATATTACAAGGAAAGTCTAATAAAAAATATTATGAAGACAGTTTATTAAGAAATGTAATCAGAGACAATATTTTCACACCCTGTTATTAAAATTATGGATAACAACAATGCTTATCAACTCTGCCAAGATACACAAATTGAAAAAGACAAAATAACTAAATAAGTGAAACCAAAAACTTGAGACAAAAGCCTTCTTTAAGACTATTTAACATCTGTAAGAGTAGACCCATTATTTCCAAAAGACCAGAAAGCTCAGAAACTGATGAAGAAGGAATATAAAAATATAAACTTAAATGTAAGGGTGTTTTACAGACAAAATATGCAATAAAAAAATTCCAGAAATGGATGATTATGTGTGGCATTGGTACACAACTTCGTAGACAACACCTTATAAATTGTAATTGACAAATGTTACAAAAGCATAATTTAAGATAATGGTGATGCAAAAGCATAGCACATTTCTTTCAAACATTTTGTCATTAGCACAAACAAGACCATAATTCCTAATTTTTGAAAATGGCCACTTTACTTACTATAAGAAGTGATCTCCCCGACATGAAAACAAGTGGGCGCAGCACCCACCTGAGATTTTGAAAATAGCCCACTTGCTTTAGTCCTGGGAGATCACTGGACTTTTATTTGAGGAACACATGCTATAAAAACAACACAAAATTTAGGAAATCAACTTCAGAGCAGCATAATACTCCCATAGGACAACGCATATGAACTAAGAACAAATTGGGCCAGCTGTATTCCACTCAAACCTACAAATGGATCGAATCAAGAATGAACAGGTGTATTTTCTAGGATTATAGTCAATGCAAAAAGATGCCATATAAAGTACCTGAGCGGAGCAGTCTATTGATAAAGTTAAAGCCAACTGACTGGAATATCTCCCTTCGCTCGTCCTGGGTGACATCACTTGCTTTCAGCACCTTAGCAACCTACAAATACAAACAACAATATAAGTAGTAAACGAACTCCAATGTAACTACATCAGCTTATCTTTCCGTCTGATCAACACTTGCAGTTATACAAGAAATGTAAACGAACTGAAAAAATTTCCCAAAATTTTCCGACTGCCTTGTCATTTCCGGAAGTTATGATACATTATATTACTGAACATGTGTGAAAATGAAATGTTTGTTCGTTCATTTTAAGAGAGCTACATAAAATGTGATCATTTGAGCATCGGTACATAATGCGTTACATCTAATTTCAATTCAATTTACAGTATTTTCTTTTTACATTTTGTCACGTTTCTCTATCCTCGAGAAGGGGTCCAGGTATCTCAATCTCAGGATTCAGGTATCTCAAAAACGGTGTGGTCACCGTATGCTTATTTTGAAACGGCAAGCTAGACAAGACTCCAATGAACACTGGGCACTGTTTCGCTGAGCTAGATCTGTGCCTATGAATATCTTATGAAATGAAACGTTATAATGGTCGTCAATGGGATTTTTACTGCAATCTTGACCCGTATAGGATTTACTCTCGTCCAAGAATCAGTATTCAATGGGCGATAATTGAGGAACCTACCAGCATAAGAGCTGCAAAGCGTTCATTGTCGGTTTTCGCCTCTTTCAAACTTTCCAAACATTTACTCAGCTTTCTCCCCTTCATTGTGAATTGATTTTTTATGTCTATTAGTAATATAATACTTGTTTATCATGAGAAAACATGTTTTCGACAAAAATACGTTCTCTAACTTCAATTTGAAGAGTTCATAGCAGTTCGTTTAGTGCTTTCCGCTTTCCCCGGCAATTTACCAAGCAGCATTTGAGCATGAGCATGCAGCAATTTCCAGCAAATGAAGCCATGCGTTGCGGTAAGAATTTGTGGTATATTTCTAAATCATTAGCTCCTACCAAATTGGTATTTCAACATTCTGATTTATCAGAGTCCCTCTTTACCTAACGTTTTTGAGAGACTCTGATATATCATGAGGCAGAACATGTTCCTAGCCAGTGCATTCTCCAAGTAAATCAGTGTATATGGAGGAATAAATTAGTACCTAAGAATGCACTGTCCTGTTTACCCCTTTGTAAACTTTAATTCAATGAATTCATTATGTGGAAAACTTTTATTTATCTTGATGGTTCTTGTTTTTATATTGAAAATTAATAACTATGATAATGTTGACATACTTATTTTTTCTTATTGTTTTCCAATTTAGAATTTTAAACAATAATTATCATACAAATGTAGACACTTAGATTATTTAGGAGGGCATTGTGTTTGGTCGCACTCATTAGGCTTTGTCTGCTTATGTAATCATGCAACTGCAGGTAATGCCTTCCCATGATACTCATGGTCAATAGAACTCTGTAAATAATTTGATTGGTCCGTACATTTTAGGGTTAAAGGAAACATTTATTACAGTCAGTAACCCACAGTCTGAACTATTCCAAAAGGATAGTAAAGGCTGTGGATCCCACAATGGTATTTCAATAATGAAAGTTGACAAATTGACACGATTGATCCCCAAAAAATCGTTTCTATTTCAAGTTCATTTATTCTTTATTTCTACTCTAGTGACACGGACCTGAAGAAAATTTCGTAAAGTCCGTGTTTCTACATACACTTATCACTTTTACATAGTACTTAGTTTACAACAATAAAACAATTTCTAATATTTACTAATATAAACTGAATAAATAATGATAGGATAAAGTAGGCTATTTCTACTCCTGCATTCATTCATTTTGTTCTATGAGTCGTCTCTATACGCCATCTATTCTTCCAAAAGTATTTTTATAACACCTTTAAGGTGTCACTACGGTAAATCATTGAAAAATATTGAAAAAAATCACAAAATTCAAGTTCTGGTGTACATATCGCCATTTTCGAACGAACTAGCCCATACAATGACTATATGTCTGCGTTCCCCTATACATAACCTTCATCTTGACACTATACTTAACATAGGGTTTGCGTCTCGATTTTTAAATATCACTACGCCAACATAGGGACTCATTTTTAGGTAAAATCCCTACTTCACCGATGAAAATTAACGAGTAAAGTAGTTCCAGTTTACGGGACTATATTCTTGCGATTTTTTCTTAAAATGGCACATTTAGAAAGTACTTGGCCTCAGCTTTACAGACATACCTCAAATGGCCACATTGCATACAGTTAAACCTACTATACACACCATTGAAGTTGGCATGGCTTCGTTTTTAAAGTATTAAAAAACACTGTCCTACCCGGAAGTGCTATTTACAGGAGTGACACCTTAATACCCAAAACGGGAAAATTTGACGATGATATTTTTTTGCTCATTTAGCATTTTTTCAAACAATTGAGTTATTTCATGCTCGAAACAGCTGCATTTCCAAACTTTTAACACGTTTTCTACAAAATCTAGCCATATTTGGGGAAATAGGTGAGGGCTGAGTCTCTAAAAACTGGCCAAAATGACCTAAAATTGGGTCATCAACTTAAGAGACCTCATGCAAAAATTTTAGACGCAAAATCTCCGAGATTATTTCATTTTGTCAATCATTATTGCAATGCCTTTCAAGTATTACACAGAATGAACAGAAGTTGCTAAATGCAAATATTTTGAGTCAAATGTGGTCCCCATGTGCAAAATTTGCCCTTTTTCTCCTAATTACGCCAGTTAGGCCCCAGTGTATTGTGACATCATACTCATACCATTGCTTCAATGTAGCAATTTACAAATTAATCTTGATTACTCTTACTGTGATACACCTGGCGTGTTTAGTAAGCCTGTAAAAATACTAATTTGCAACATTGTAGCAATTTAAATGAGGTATGGAACCTTAAAATCGTGTAATTTATGGAGAAATGACCAGCAATTTTGATAGAATTCCAGTTGATTTTCTCCCATTTATGATCCCTTTGGGCCCCCGTTTGGCCATTCTGATAGGCACAGGATGTTTAAATGTGAATTAAAAGCATTGTGTGGCATAGTCTGAATGTAAATATCGACTCTATTTTGAAATTCTACAACATCCATGCCTTCCATGGTCTCTGCACAAATGGCAGCCAATCTAAGGCGGGGGTATTAAGGTGTCACTACGGTAAATCATTGAAAAATATTGAAAAAAATCACAAAATTCAAGTTCTGGGGTACATATCGCCATTTTCGAACGAACTAGCCCATACAATGACTATATGTCTGCGTTCCCCTATACATAACCTTCATCTTGACACTATACTTAACATAGGGTTTGCGTCTCGATTTTTAAATATCACTACGCCAACATAGGGACTCATTTTTAGGTAAAATCCCTACTTCACCGATGAAAATTAACGAGTAAAGTAGTTCCAGTTTACGGGACTATATTCTTGCGATTTTTTCTTAAAATGGCACATTTAGAAAGTACTTGGCCTCAGCTTTACAGACATACCTCAAATGGCCACATTGCATACACTTAAACCTACTATACACACCATTGAAGTTGGCATGGCTTCGTTTTTAAAGTATTAAAAAACACTGTCCTACCCGGAAGTGCTATTTACAGGAGTGACACCTTAATACCCAAAACGGGAAAATTTGACGATGATATTTTTTTGCTCATTTAGCATTTTTTCAAACAATTGAGTTATTTCATGCTCGAAACAGCTGCATTTCCAAACTTTTAACACGTTTTCTACAAAATCTAGCCATATTTGGGGAAATAGGTGAGGGCTGAGTCTCTAAAAACTGGCCAAAATGACCTAAAATTGGGTCATCAACTTAAGAGACCTCATGCAAAAATTTTAGACGCAAAATCTCCGAGATTATTTCATTTTGTCAATCATTATTGCAATGCCTTTCAAGTATTACACAGAATGAACAGAAGTTGCTAAATGCAAATATTTTGAGTCAAATGTGGTCCCCATGTGCAAAATTTGCCCTTTTTCTCCTAATTACGCCAGTTAGGCCCCAGTGTATTGTGACATCATACTCATACCATTGCTACAATGTAGCAATTTACAAATTAATCTTGATTACTCTTACTGTGATACACCTGGCGTGTTTAGTAAGCCTGTAAAAATACTAATTTGCAACATTGTAGCAATTTAAATGAGGTATGGAACCTTAAAATCGTGTAATTTATGGAGAAATGACCAGCAATTTTGATGGAATTCCAGTTGATTTTCTCCCATTTATGATCCCTTTGGGCCCCCGTTTGGCCATTCTGATAGGCACAGGATGTTTAAATGTGAATTAAAAGCATTGTGTGGCATAGTCTGAATGTAAATATCGACTCTATTTTGAAATTCTACAACATCCATGCCTTCCATGGTCTCTGCGCAAATGGCAGCCAATCTAAGGCGGGGGTATTAAGGTGTCACTACGGTAAATCATTGAAAAATATTGAAAAAAATCACAAAATTCAAGTTCTGGGGTACATATCGCCATTTTCGAACGAACTAGCCCATACAATGACTATATGTCTGCGTTCCCCTATACATAACAGTAGTGGGAGAAAGGAGAGACCTAGACCACCTTTCCTCGGGGCCCATGGGGGCAGCAGGACAACGCCCCCATGTGCACGAAATCCCCGGGGTTTTTCTCCATTAATAAAACAGATTAAGTTTGGGTTCGTCCAGGGCTCGAGACTCAGGCCGCCAGAACTTGAGTCTAACGCTCTACCGCTGAGCTACCGCCGCATTGGTAATAGGAACAGTAATTTTATATGACTAATAGTTCACATCATTTAAACATGAGTAATATATTAACTTTCTACAACCCTCAATCTAATATGGATGTTCACTGCTATTTCATATTTTCTTTTTTTTTCTTTTCTTTGATGATCTGATTTATATTAATCATGAAACAAACAAAACATTTTTTTTTATAAATAAACACACAAATAGGATATATATTTATTTACATTATGATTCATATAAAAGCAAACAAATTAGTGCAATACAATACACAATATTTACAATGAGGAAATCTCAGATTCCTTAACCCATGAATCAAACTTTTTGGGCCAATATTGCCAATGCACTAAATACTCTTTTTGACCTCGTCTGATTCGTGTTTTAAGTATCTTTTCCACCTTCCAAATGTCATCTTCATTAGCTTGTACTCTCTGAAGCTCTGATTGGTAAAACGTACCCTTGATATCATCATTTTGAAAATCTTTCAAACGATATAATGGCAACCCCTGTCTGATAAAACGTTTGTCTACTTTGAAAACCTCCCCAGTCCAATGCTGGTCGTATTCCCTACTAAAAACATGTTTCGATTGGGTAATTCTAACCAAAGCTCCAATAGGAAATTTAAATATCTGTCTAGATTTGCTTTTAACAATAGCTGATGTAGGATAATACATCCGCCACCAAATGGTGAGTTCATCATCTTTGGATACATTTCTAGGAGCCATTTTTATTCCCCTGTGCCAAGTGGTATTATAACTTTTAACAAAGTTTTGTAAATTGTCTATAAATCTATAGTTCTGTTTGTACGTGATATATCTCATGAGTTTAGTTTTTAATGTCTTTATAAGTCTCTCTGCATAGTTTGCCTTGGGGGTATTACTCGTAACAAAATGGCGGACTCCCCATCTACCCAGCAATGTTTGTACAGTCCTGGCACGAAATTCTTGGCCAGCATCGCTCCGTATTACATCTGGTTGACGTCCCTCCTTGAAGATATCATCAAATGCATCAGCCACAGATTTCCCAGTTTTATTGTGTAAAGGTCTGACCCAGGCAAAACGAGACATAATGTCAATGACCACAAGTATGAAACGGATCCCATCATTATGTGATGACATATTAGAGACATCCATTAGATCAGCATCCCATTGTTCGTCAATATGTGAAACATATACTTTATTTCGAGTAAAGCGCTTCTTGTAAGGTCGCTGCAGGCTGTAGGCTTCTTGATTATCGAGCCATTTCTTTATTTGATAGCGAGAAAGCTTATATTTTCCATCTTTTAGTATAGTTCTATATAATTTATCGGGTCCAGCAAATGCTCCAGAATGTTGGCTGTCAAAGTATAGTTTCTTCAAATAGTCCTGATAATGACATCTTGTATGGTCGCTTTCTGACTTACAAATGAAGATCTCTCATGAATTCATGGATATTTATCACTCATCCTCAGATTCACTAGCCTCGTTCTCAGATTCACCAGTCTCGTTCTCAGATTCACTTCCCTCATCCTCAGAATCATCCTCATCTGTATCATCTATGAATAGCTCATCAAACTTGTGTTTGTTTTTCAAAAGTATTTTTCTAATAGCAAGACCCCTAGACACGCCTCTGCTCATCATATTATTCACTACATCCACAATATTTCTATGTAATGCATTATCTGCTACACCAAATAATAGTTCAACCAGCTGTTTATAGTTTTTCATAAATTTCTCCTTTACTTTTGATAGTTGTTTCTTCTTTGCTTTTTCTATAGCCTCTTCTCTATCCATTCCTCGATCCAAATACTCTTTCAATTTATCTTGATAATCCTCTTTAAGTGATTCTCTAGCCAACTTCTTGAAGTAAGCAAATGTATCATTTTCTTTTAAATCATCATTTTCTTCTCTAGGAATATTCTCGTCCATATTCAGGGTGGATTGAGTCCTCATCCTTTTGGGTTGTGGCCCCTGATCTTGACACCAATTTTTAATGTGCCTTTGTAGGTCGTGAATGCTATCAAATACTAAACCACAATCATCACAAGATACCATGTTGTCCTGTTGAACTTCAGATTCCAAATAAGGGTAGTTCATAACATCATTGGTATTTACAGATGAAGTTGGGTGTTTGACTTCTGAAATGCCCTGCATTTCAATTTGACGTTTGGAATCCTTCATTGGTTGCTTGAAAATGTTGGAGTATTGAGGATCTTTCAATTCACCTTCATCTTTGGTAAAGACATCTGGCTTCAATCTGTTATGTTCTGGGGTTTCTTGCTTTAGATCAAGAAGCAGGTAGCCATAGGGTCGGCTTGTGGCGCTGGTATATGCTCTGACCAACTTGTTTCCATTTCCAGGATACATTTGCCTGGATAAGAATGCCACCTGTTGGCGATCTCTGGGGTTATTAAATAGTATCATATAGTGTGAGTTTAAACTCATTGATCTGTTCATTTTTCCCTGGTGGTACATATTCTGGAGAAGGCAAATCACAGACAGATTTCGATGGTGACTTCCTTTGCTATAGAGGTCACATATTCTTTGGTCATTTGTTGCTTCATTCATGAGATCATCGAGTAGTATCAAAGTAGGTGCTGAAGTGTCAAGGTATCTAGGATCATCAATGTCCTCTGGTATTCCCTTCACAAATTCCAAACGCGGGTATTTCCTTAGCTCTTCATAGGCGGGTTGCCATTGATCATAACACCAGATGATTCTTTTTGGAAATGGAGATATAAACCGTTCAGCATTTTGAATCAAGTGCTTCATGAGCCAAGTCTTCCCCGAGGATGTTGGTCCAGCTGGAAATACAACAAATTTTATATTTAATAAATTGTCATATTCATTAAGATTTTTACATCTATAAGAATTTACAATATTCAACATGCCTACCTGCTATCATAGTAAATGGATGTTTCAGAATAATATCAGATTGAGCCATATGTCCCCCATGAAACTTATTCATATTTCGAGCTAGATTATCAGCTCTCGTGAACTTCACACTACACTCAGAACAATCAAATGACATGTTGTGTGTTCAAGAACTATCGGTAGAATGACTCAAAACATAGACAACTTAAATTATATAAGAATATTTTGAAGTAAAACATTTTGATTGGTTTAAAAACTACATATTAAAATCAATTGTAAATAAATTAATAGGATTAAATTACCGAGATCGTGTTGGGTAGTGGGAATGGGATAAGGGAGGATATAGAGAGGAAATGGGGAGGGTGGGAGGAGGAAAGAGGGAATAGAGAGGAGGAAAGAGGGAATAGGGATGAGGGAAGAGGAAATAGGGAGGACCTGGGAGGAGATGGGGAGGGAATGGGAGGAACTAGAGGGAGATAGGGAGGGAATGGTTGGATATAGGGAGGGACTGGGAGGAACTGGTAGGATGTGCGAAGGATGAGGATGGAGAAAGAAATGAATGGCATATATACCTATTTATTTTGTAATGTCCATGAGCCAACGTTGTGATGCCATCATCAAGTATGTATCTCTTGTCATCATATGGATTCAGACTAATTTTGTTGATGTCCAACATAAAGATTTTATGCTTGATTGACCTAAACTGTTTCATGTTTGACATCATAAGTTGCTTGTTCATCACAGCATTTCTGTAGTCTTCATGTGTGATAGTGTTTTTAACAACACATTTAGCAACACCTTTAGCCGTTTTTTTTAGCCTCACCAGCAACTAACAAAGAGTACATCTTAGGTTTTAGTCCAACAAATTCAGATGGGGGTTTTCCAGCAGTCTCATCTTTAAACTTGCCTATGATTTTCTTGTTAGTTGTGGAGAACAATGCATGGTCTGTGGGGAAATCAGAAGTATCATACAAATCTAGGTTGTTGCTCATGTCTTTGTAGATATCATCTGTCTGGATGTGATAGCACAGGGAATCTGTGTCTGTAAAAAGCAGCTTAGCCTTTGGTCCATACTTTGGGACAATATGACCATAGTGGAAGTCATACATGAGAGTTTTGCTCACGTCTAGTATAGTGAATCCACAATAGATAGGTCGATTGAGAAATAACTTCGTCTTCAATTTCTCAACTGCAGCTAAATCATCAGAAAAAATGCTGAACGAGTGGAACGATGGTTTGCATACCAGTTTCTTCAACCTCAGTTCTTTATGCACCAATTCAATATCCCTCCTCTTTCGTAGGTTCTCCATGGTCTTCCCAAAGACACTATAAGCAGTAAGCAAAGGACATCATATTACATAATAATAAAAAATATATATATAAAAAAAAATAAAATAAAAATAAAAATAAAAAAAAATAAAAAATAGGGGAAAAATTATTATTTTTAAGTAAATGGATATAATTGCATCATTTTAAGTGCTTCCTTACCTATTGTTCATAAGCTTGAATAGGTCCTTCTCAAAAGCATTCTTGGCCATTTTTCTTCTCTCTGTATTCAGGTCAATGTATGGTTTTAGCCAACATGATTGCTTAAAGGTCATCACTCTGTGCACTTTAGTCAGCTTCAATCCATATTTTAGATATTGCTGTAGACTTTGGTAATGTAGCACATACTTTTCTTTATCATTTAAATTTGGAACCAACTTCTTACAAGTGCCACTTTTTAACTGCAGGTCATTAGCGAGATCCTTACAAAATGGTGAGACCATATCCTCTGTTATAACACAGGACTCTGGCGCTAATGGATAGTCAGAATGTGCATCGTGGAGGATATTGGGATACTCAAGATCAACTTCTAGTATGAAACCATCATCAGCATCCTCATCTATGCTTTGAATATCAAGAGTTTCGATCTCACTGCTACTTAACCAACGAAAACCATGTGTTGGTAGCGGCTTACTCATGGCCCAACCATAAAGATTGTTGGCATCTATAAGAAAAATATTGAAAATCAAGTATAATATACCTATATTTCTAAATTACTTATTTGCTTATTCAATTCTAATTATATGAAGGTAGGACTATCAACAAAAACCAATGGGAAAGGAACACTTACCTATGTAACTTATATAGGAGTTCTGTTTTGTTGGATCAAAGCCCTCCAGGTATGGGTTGTTAGCCTTTGCATAACGTCCAGAAATCATGGATATCCCTCCCCTCAGACCAGACTCGATAAAAAGGTGCATGTCTGGATCAGTAAATAATTCCAACTTTACACCTGTGTATTTGAGGGCAGCCGCCCAACTTAGTCCCGGTGCTGTGTAGAAGTGGGCAGGATCAAGATCATACAAATCCATTGCTAAATTTCTAAAGTTCTCAAAGACATCAGCCAGTAAAAGAACATCTGTTTTGAGATATAAATCATGATATTCATGAAATTTTTTCATTCCAAACTTCTTCCAAACTGTTGTAGCATGCTTGAAGTCGGTGTCACTCAATGGCTCATCTGTGAGATCATTATAGAATGCTTGTTGTAGTGGAAGTTCTTTGCTGTTAAATTTTTCAGTAGTGTCAAACCACGAATAGGGGAATACACCTTTCCTCAATAATAAGGTGATATATTCTGGGTCTGAGTATTCACTTTGTAAGTGTTTGAACTTGGTTACGCCTTCTTGCGTGAGATTCTTTGTCAACTTATCCAATGAGGTTCCCAGAAATTGATATGAATCAATGAAATCCATTGAACCCATAGAGAAGGAAATGTACTTCTCCATGTTGGTTGGTATGACTTTAAGTGAGCCATGTTGATAAAGTGATATTGATTGCATAATCAAATGGGCGTCATAGTTCTGCAAATAAAGAAAGTAAAATATAATGTACATGTATACATATATAAACTATATATAGACCATGGTTAGTGTACATGTGCCAACTTTAAAGCTAAAGAGTTATTTGTAAGATCTACTTCTTGTTGATATATTAATTGAATACAAACCTTTAAGTTATGAAAGACAACTGGTATTTTCCCTCTAAACCGGAAGTTGACGTTACATGCATTATGTGCTGCCCCTCTGAAATTACCTAAAAGAAATATATAAAACATAAGATAATAAAGAGACAATGTTGTAAATAAAATGCAAAAATCTATCATTATTTATCATTAATTATATCTAAAACAATTTTCTTACCTGTAACATGATCATGGTCACGGACTCTATCATCACCCATAGGTTCATCACATATATGGCAATTTACTGCTTTGTTAAAAGCTCTCCAATCATCTGGTTTCATATCAATAGGTTTGGGGTTCTTATACCAAAGGTCAATTTTATCTTGGACCTTCACCATATGCTGAATGAATGTATCTGTGACATTGGCACCACTGTATACCACAGTTGGTTTGGTTAGGTCATCTGTTGGTCCAACTACTTTATAAGCGAATCCAGAGGGGGTATGTTTGGTTAACTTCTGAGTGTTTGATATACTAGGGTCTTGTTGACACCCTTGTATTTTTTCAGTTGCTGCCTCAAAATCTGCATAAACGATCCAAGGAGCTTTCAATTGCTTTGCAACATCGTTGAAGTAAAGCCATTTGTCATCATCAGAGGGCATTTCGATCTTTTGAGGGCCATATAGTTGGCATTGTTTGATGTGTTTTTGTAGAAGATCATTCCTCTTAAAACCATGGAGACAATAATCACAGAAGAATCTTTTTCCATTGTGATGTGTTGTATGACTGAGAAGCTTGCTCATATTTTTGATCCAGCAGTAGTGGCTACCTTTCCTGTTTGAGAGCAGCATTAAGTTCACATGCTTATCTAGTCTACTTTTGGTGATATGTAGAGGGAACACCTCTTTATCATATCCAAAAACGTTGACTGATACGTTGTTGTTTTGTTCAAATGTTTCTATATCAGTTAGTTTCACAGGATAAGATATACCATCCATATTAAGTTTGGGAGCAAAGTCCCTATACTTGGAAACTCTTTGAATGTGTTTGTGTTGTGGATAAAGGGCAGAAAGTATAGCCCACACAAAACATTTGTTGTCTCTGTTTTGCACATTAACTAATGCCTTTTTACCTCGTAGGGTAACTGGTGTTGGTATGTATGATGAAGCTCTTATTGGCTTGTAGTATGCCATATGAATCTTAACATTGATGACATAATCGAGCAGCCAAGCAGATCCCTGTCGTTGATATTTGATGAAAGAATCGTATATTTTTTTAACAGACTCTTGATATGACTCATTCAAATCAATTGCTTTCATAAGAACAAAGCATTTCCCTCTAAAGTGTGGGCGTGCAACTTCTGTTTCCTCTTTTTTCTGTTTTTTGAACTGCACATTAATGGCAACATACCATTTGATGGCTCCCTTCTTTTTCATTTGTTTTAATAAAACACTTTTTATTTTTGATTCCCTTTCTTTAAACAAACGCAATGGGTCGAACTTTGATAGACCAGTTGAACTAATTGTTACTGTCTTCAAAGATCCATTCAATGCCTCCTCAAACTCACATTCTTCCTCTTCATTAACCAAGTTTTGTTCACCATTTAGCTGCGTATGTTGCTGTTCCTGTGATTGAGATATGGTATCAGACTCAGCTATTGGAGTTGAAGGTTCAGATATTGATGAGGTAGAATCATTTGATGTAGAGGCGTGTGTCATTTTATCATTATGTAATGACTGGGTAGATTGTGTCTCAGAAGGCCAAGTTGGTATTGCCGACTCTTGGGTCGGTGGTCCCCTTCCTATTTGGTTATGATGTGATGCAATGTGGTTTCTTAAGCTTTCCCTTCTATGGAAAGCACTTCCACAATCGTTGCATTTATACTCTGGTGTTTCATGAATCTTTTCATGTCTCATCAACTTATCTTTCCTTGAGAATATCTTCCCACAGTGACAATGATATCTCTCATTATTAGTAGCATGCTCTAGACGTTTATGTCTTGCAAGGCTGACAGCTTGTTTGTATTGTTTACCACAGTCACAAGTGTATGTAGCATGTTTTGCAGGCATATTTCTGTTGATCTGAAAAACAATTTGTTCTTTTTAACATTCATCATTTCCCCTCATATCTTTATTCGTAGCAAATAAAAATAATTAAGCTTTCTATTTCCAATTTCCAATACATAATATACACTGTGTTTTGTATTAGTTTATATCAATGAACATACTAACGTCAATATGTGAACTATGAATGTAAATCACACTGTATTATTATGTCAAAAGTAAGCGACAGTGATATAAAAGTACTCACTTTAACTGTAGCAATCGTGTTGATTATTTATCCGTGTTGTCTGATTGTGTAAATTCACGTTGAGTGAATGCATCTAAATCCAAGTAGTCCAATAGTCTGTTATATCCACTATTTGTTGTATTTAGTTCTAATTTCTCCTTTTTGCTTCCTCCAGTTTAAGGTGTTGTACCAAAGTGATTCCATCAGTAGAATGAAAAAGGTTGCAATGTAAGGTCTTTTTATAATGTTTTGATCTGGAGAATACCCAGCCTCGTTTTCATATAATGATTTGATTGGACATATCTCAATAATTAGGGGATCCCCCTTAAAAACTGGTTTAAGCCTGTTCGTGTTTTACAGAAAAATCATTTGAAACAAATTAAACTATATTATTTACATAAAGCTTTTGTTATTAGATACACGTACATTTGTACTTACCTTGTTATAATACTCACCTCTAATTAGTTGATATAGGATCCGTTTCTATAATAAGTCTGTTGTTTACATACTCACCCCATTGAATGTTTTAATTTCCCTTCGAATTTTCTGAATAAAAAGGATTTATTCGAAATATTCGACTATATAATTCCACGTCCTTATTTACAGCCTTGTTATATGTATAACCTTATTTCGTTAATGGTCTATCGTAGTCTGTTAGTTGATAAATACAGTGATCGTTATACATACTCCTTGCCAGGCTAATATATACCATCTCAGATAACGAGCATAGGTCATTCAAGGCTTATTATTACTTGAAGCAGTCAACTTAGTACGTATGAGGTGAAAGTCTAATAAACAAACAACGTATATGCGCCTGTTATAGAAAATCGATAACTCATGTTTTGGCGGGTAATTCAAACACATGTAAAGTATCAGTCATATAAAATTACTCGCTTATATATCAATGCGGCGGTAGCTCAGTGGTAGAGCGTTAGACTCAAGTTCTGGCGGCCTGATTTCGAGCCCTGGACGAACCCAAAATTAATCTGTTTTATTAATGGAGAAAAACCCCGGGGATTTCGTGCACATGGGGGCGTTGTCCTGCTGCCCCCATGGGCCCCCAGGAAAGGTGGTCTAGGTCTCTCCTTTCTCCCACTACTCATAACCTTCATCTTGACACTATACTTAACATAGGGTTTGCGTCTCGATTTTTAAATATCACTACGCCAACATAGGGACTCATTTTTAGGTAAAATCCCTACTTCACCGGCCAAACTGCCCTAATTCACGTCACCATACTAGTCAATGGGCAAAAGGGCAAACGCCTGACTTTTTATCTCGAGTTATGGATTTATGTGGCCCCACTGGCCTATCTGAGGTTCTAAAGCTATGTCTAAGCTACATCTTGACAAAAAACTCAATAGGGGCCAATCATCTACTTTTTGAAATAATTGGTCAATTGTGACACTACCCCCTCTCTCTGCCGACACAAATTGAAATTCACAAAAATCAAGGCAAAATTAATGCGCCACTTGACTCGAAATTTTCCTTCAGATAACCCAAATAAACGCATTTTCAGAAGAAATGGCATGTTGTCATTGCAAAAAGATGACAACTGTGCCTACATACTAGCTTACTGACTCGTCATGATCACAATTGTGTTGGGACTACATTTATTTTTGAATACTACTTTTTTCTATTCAGCGGAAGTGACGTATTAGGGCATTTGGGCCTAATAGCAACATGGTTGGATGATTTCTGGCTTGAAATTGCGTTTTTCCAATTTACTAGAGTTTTTCAAGTTGTTTTGTGCAGTTTAAGAATATTCTGACAGCAATTATGAAAAATATGGCTACTTTATTACCCCTGGGGTCATTTTTCCAAGAACCCTATGGTTTTCCTTTAAATTTGACTAGTTTTTCATTTACATCATGAAATATACTGCCTGATGGTGACATTTTACAATGTCGTGTCAAGAAATTGAGTATTTCATTGCATATTGCGATTTTTAGCCAAAATCACTGAACCATGAACCAGAAAATTGGGCAAATTTGGCCAACTTAGGCAAAATTTTACTAAAATTATCATTTTTTTGATATTTAATTTCATTCAACAACCTCCTGATTTGAAAAATGATGGCAAATTTGATCAGATTTGACTCTGGCCTAGAGAATTGGGACTTTTGAGATAGTTTTAGCTCCAATTTGGTCATTCAGAGTGGACAAATACATCAAAAATTGACACTTAACTGACCAATCTCTGACTGTACCCCTGGTATGTACCTTCATTTTTTTACTAGAAACCAAAAGATGGAAAATTCAATCTTTATTATGAACAGCAACTCATTGGCTTCCCCATTTACGACAGCATATGACATCTTGGGGTCATTAAGGACGAAATTATGGCCAAATATCGTCAAAATCAGTGTTTTTTGGGGTAAAAAGCGAAAACTGCTGATTCAGCAAAAACTTTAAATTTGTTCATGAAAATTCCCCTTTTTGCCTACGTCCAGAATATGTTTCGTACTAATAAACTTCAATTCTGGGCGATTCTGAGTAGTTTTAAAAAATTTTGGTCACTCTCACATGTGACTAATAGCAACATGGTTGGATGATTTCTGGCTTGAAATTGCGTTTTTCCAATTTACTAGAGTTTTTCAAGTTGTTTTGTGCAGTTTAAGAATATTCTGACAGCAATTATGAAAAATATGGCTACTTTATTACCCCTGGGGTCATTTTCCCAAGAACCCTATGGTTTTCCTTTAAATTTGACTAGTTTTTCATTTACATCATGAAATATACTGCCTGATGGTGACATTTTACAATGTCGTGTCAAGAAATTGAGTATTTCATTGCATATTGCGATTTTTAGCCAAAATCACTGAACCATGAACCAGAAAATTGGGCAAATTTGGCCAACTTAGGCAAAATTTTACTAAAATTATCATTTTTTTGATATTTAATTTCATTCAACAACCTCCTGATTTGAAAAATGATGGCAAATTTGATCAGATTTGACTCTGGCCTAGAGAATTGGGACTTTTGAGATAGTTTTAGCTCCAATTTGGTCATTCAGAGTGGACAAATACATCAAAAATTGACACTTAACTGACCAATCTCTGACTGTACCCCTGGTATGTACCTTCATTTTTTTACTAGAAACCAAAAGATGGAAAATTCAATCTTTATTATGAACAGCAACTCATTGGCTTCCCCATTTACGACAGCATATGACATCTTGGGGTCATTAAGGACGAAATTATGGCCAAATATCGTCAAAATCAGTGTTTTTTGGGGTAAAAAGCGAAAACTGCTGATTCAGCAAAAACTTTAAATTTGTTCATGAAAATTCCCCTTTTTGCCTACGTCCAGAATATGTTTCGTACTAATAAACTTCAATTCTGGGCGATTCTGAGTAGTTTTAAAAAATTTTGGTCACTCTCACATGTGACTAATAGGCCAAACTGCCCTAATTCACGTCACCATACTAGTCAATGGGCAAAAGGGCAAACGCCTGACTTTTTATCTCGAGTTATGGATTTATGTGGCCCCACTGGCCTATCTGAGGTTCTAAAGCTATGTCTAAGCTACATCTTGACAAAAAACTCAATAGGGGCCAATCATCTACTTTTTGAAATAATTGGTCAATTGTGACACTACCCCCTCTCTCTGCCGACACAAATTGAAATTCACAAAAATCAAGGCAAAATTAATGCGCCACTTGACTCGAAATTTTCCTTCAGATAACCCAAATAAACGCATTTTCAGAAGAAATGGCATGTTGTCATTGCAAAAAGATGACAACTGTGCCTACATACTAGCTTACTGACTCGTCATGATCACAATTGTGTTGGGACTACATTTATTTTTGAATACTACTTTTTTCTATTCAGCGGAAGTGACGTATTAGGGCATTTGGGCCACCGATGAAAATTAACGAGTAAAGTAGTTCCAGTTTACGGGACTATATTCTTGCGATTTTTTCTTAAAATGGCACATTTAGAAAGTACTTGGCCTCAGCTTTACAGACATACCTCAAATGGCCACATTGCATACACTTAAACCTACTATACACACCATTGAAGTTGGCATGGCTTCGTTTTTAAAGTATTAAAAAACACTGTCCTACCCGGAAGTGCTATTTACAGGAGTGACACCTTATCTATGAAAAGTGTCACGTCCGTTCTTTAAAGCGGACATCGTAGTAAGAAGCCGTTCCTCTGACTTAAGCCCCGGTCCAATTTGCTATACGTCGACCGTAGGTTTTCTTGAAATTAGTGATTTTCTAAACACAACGCCTTGCGCTATGGCCGCCTTGCGGTCTCCTTTTACTGGCCGTGGAGTTGCGGTAGAAATTATTACTTGGAGTTTTGACTGACTTTTTCATTCCTGCGGTCACAGTGAAAATCAACAAGCCGCATCCAGACAGTAGAAAGGTCCCACACGGAAGTCATACGTCGGCTGAACGTTCGATTTGCGGCTGCCCTGAGGTTATAGATTTGGGTTACAATTGACCATTGCGCACCGTAAGATCGCCGTAAGCCCCGATCCCATGTGACTGCCTTGCGGCGTCTAACCTGAAAAGGAATAAAAATTACGCCCTTGGTAGGGATGCCCTACCCTGACCGTGAGTCATCATTTTAAAGGGCATACGGCAACCATAACTCCCCTCCATAAGTTTGGCAACATTAGCTCCCCCATTGAAGTACGTGTTAAATCCTCTTTACCTTTGAATTTTTATTTACTTAATTAACCTGCAATGAAATAACTTGGAAACGTAACTTGACTTTATTTCCGACACCTGAAAATTTTCTCAATTTTTTCCTCAATCACAATAGATCGAAAAGTGATGATAAATTTGATGAATTTTTGAAAATCGTCATTCCCATGTAATCCAATGGGAAACGGAGGGTTCAAGGCAAATCAGATATCGGGATATCTTTTCAGTAAAAGATTCAGCAAAAAAATATTTTATATAGAAAATTGAATTGTCTAACTTTTTTGTACACTAGGTGTTTAATTTATTTGATGAATATTAAAGTTACAGCGCTTCAAAGTCATTTTTGAAAATAATTTTCTCCTGTGTTATTTCAATGGGAGAGGTTTTTTGAATAACAATTTTGACTTTAAAGCCCTATACCTTTGTTGAACCTGAAGAAACATATCATTTTTGTTAAATAAAGTTAGCAAATGCATTTGCCTGCCTAAATCGTATTTTTGCAAGGACTCGGATGGATAGATATTCTGTCATATGACTTGCGGCAAACCTACCATTTGCCATTGGTCAACATGGGAATGTCGATTTTCAAAAATTCATCAAAATCATCAATATTCGACTTATTGTTATTGAGGAAAAAAATTGAGAAAATTTGGAGGTATTGGAAATGAAGTCAAATTGCGTTTCGATCAATAGTATAGGTATTTTCATCATAGGTTAAGTAAATAAAAATTCAAACGTAAAGAGGCTTTAACACGAAGTTCAATGGGGGAGCTAAGGTTGCCAAACTTATGGAGGGGAGTGTCTCCTCAAAATCAAAATACGCCGCATGGCTGCGGTTGTAACTGACTGCTACAACATCTGACCGCAAAATTCTAAGCCAACTGTAGGAAAGTTACTGGCAGCAGAAATGAGAGAAAGTAGTTAATGTTTACACTTTGATATTTACACAAAATTATATCACAGCACAGTCGCATCGGTAATGGATTATGCATCTGGAATCTGGGGTCTGCATAGAAAAACTCATAGTTTTACCAATAAAATACAATTTAATGCCATAAGGACCTTCTTGGGTGTCAGTAAAAAATGCCCTATCAGCTTTTTAGAAGGCGAGTGTGGATGGACCCCAAATTATATAAGGCATTATATAGAAGGTATTCGATTATTGTATAGATTAGTTGTTAATTGTGAAGAGGCCAATATGGCAAAGAAAGCATTCAGATGGGATTTAAGCTTAGCCAAATTGAAATGTGATTTTACCTGGAACGAAGAAATCCAGAGCATGTGTAAAAGTGTTGACATGCTGAATATGTATGATGATATTAAAAAATGTAAAGATTTTAAAAAATTTGTGAATCAAATGAAAGGAAAGTTAATGAAATTACATGAAACTCAATGGTTGGAGACAATTAGGGAAAAAAGAAAATTGACTTTTTATAAGAGCTTTAAATTATCTTTTCAAAGGTCTGAATATTTATTTTGTAATTTTCTGAGTAGAAAACAAAGATCTGTTTTAGCTAAATTTCGATCTGGCACTTTACCTTTAGAGATTGAAACGGGTAGGTGGCAGAATATACCAAGTCAAGAGAGATATTGTAGGCAATGTAAGAATGAAATAGGTGATGAGTTTCATTTTTTATTCAAGTGTAAAGTTAATCATAAATTAAGAGAGGAAATGTTTTGTAAAGTAAAAGGTATATATGATCTATTTGAGTCTTGTGATAATGAAAAGAAAACAATGTACTTATTGAATTCTAAATCACTCTGTAAATATGTTTCAAATTTTTTGCTTTTGTCTTTGGAGGCTAAAGATAGACTAAAGTAAGTGTTAATTCTGACTTATCTGCTTATAATATGATTGTAATTGTGTCTCATAAGCCTTTGGAGGCTGGCCGTATAATTACGGGTGACACTGTAATAAATAAATAAATAAATATTCGAGAATTCAAATGTTGGGTGTCGGCTGACAGTTTGATGGCAATCTAATTTAGATATGGATATTACCTGCCGTGCGTTTGATAGCTGCTGGCTATGAATTAAACCCTATTGCTGACTTATTTAACGGTTTAGTTTTGCACATATATATAAGCAGTAACTGAGCTTGTATTCACAAATGCAACTAACGGCTAGCGGCTACCGGATTAAAATACTATTTTATGACACACTCATTTAAATATAAATGGAATAGTGGCAGGTACTACTTAGTATTCATATTAAAATGAGTTGCCAATAAAATAGTAGGTTGGTAGCCGACAGGCGATAGTTGCATTCGCGAATACAAGCTAACACTGACTAACGATCTGTTCGCTAATTAACCAAGCGACTTTATTACAACTGAGATATCATGTGTGTAGACTGTAGAATCTGCGAAAAAGAAGCAATACTACTTTATTTTCAGTTGTTTCTATAAATGTTCAAAATAGGTCCAGTGTTTTGAGTAAATAGTGGGATCTGCTCATTTTTAAGAAGGTGTTTTCGTCTGGTTATAATGATTTCTCTAATTGGCATCCTCGTAATAAGTTCATGATGGTCGCACGCTTTTAATAGGGTATTCCTGGGACAGGACCTTATGTGATCTCAATCAATTCTCTAATTGGCATCGTCGTAGTCAGTTGGGTGTTCGTGCCACTAAATAGGGTATTCCCCGGACAGGTATCAATTATTTGATCTAACGACTCAAATCTAATTAGTGATATCTTATGATGCGGATATCTAATGAACAACCAAGTCATTACCATGGAAACCTTTCTCTTATATGAAAACTAATGATTTTACAAGAGTCGTCAAAATGTCCAAAATAGTAGTGGATATTATAAAAGACACAGAAGAAAATATTTACTTGTTAGATGCCACCCGTACAAATCTTGATATTGCAATTATATTCATAAACAGAATAGTGCCAAAATGAGACACCAATATGAATCATCTGGCATAAAACATTCAGGAAGGTACATTGCAAATTGTTGATCAATTGAACGGAAGAACTCTCAGAGAATCACCCATCGTGACTGATACTTGACGGGGACGAAATGATGACACTAGTGACCAACTTGTTTTTTTATTAATATTTTTCTTAATACCGTATTCGTCAACTCGTCTTATATATAATTATCAGGGGGGGGGTGTTCTTCATTGGTCATTCAACTCTCGAGGAATGTGTATTAAAATTTCAAAAAGTAGGTCAAATGAGATCAAAAGTAGGTCAAAGTAAATGATTGATGTGATGATCAAAAATAAACAAATTTAATTGGCTGGGAAAAAACCCTTTTGATGCATCGCAGCGAGCGAAAACGCAATCTCGCAACTGGCCGCGTGTAGAAATAAGCATATTTGAGCCAGAAGTTGCAACACTGACCAATTTTCATAATTTCCTTTGCTTTGAATTAAAGATGCCATATGTTCTAAATGCACATAATAAAAAAATTAATATTTTTCTATATTTACTAATTTATGAAAAATATTTCAGAATGAATAACGTCATCCTAGATGACAAATTCTTTTTTTTTCAGAAACTAGCAATGTAATTGCAATTCACATGTTTCGTGAACCTTCAAATTATTTTGATGCATATATGTTCACAATATTTTGTAAATACTATGCATATTTAGATTGGAAAGTGACTAAAAAGGTTTGTGGTTGCACCAGTCTTTAATATATATACTATCAAGCATCTTTCTGTTTAAGCAGAAAAATGCCCTAACGCCCATTACATAATCAGACACATATTATTGTATTCTATAGTCGTTGCCATCACAGGTACATGTGATATAATATTTACAAGTTTTATGACCGCAATTGGATCTGAGATGATCTCGAAATTCCTCATATCTTGGCTCTCTTGGATCATTGAATTTAACCCATTATATCCTGGCATCTCAAGGCTGAGCAGCATGAGATGCCATGGTTTGTCATGATCATGTTGGTCTTAAAGTATAATTGGCGCCCGGGAGGTTCAACAATCATAGTCAGGACCTCCAAAAATAATTTCATGAATGTATGACAGCCAGTTTTTTTTTTAAAATTAACTCAAATTATGTTATAAAAATGCAAGTCGCAGACAGTTGTTCGCCGCAATAAGATAAAAGTCCGACGACCTCCTTGTAATATGGCTTGTTTGAAAGTGTATTCACTATTCTATATGACCTATATTCAAAAGAAAGTTAATAGAACCAGCTTATATTTCTTATTATTCTATTACACCAAAGAGATGATGTGATTTTCAGGAAATAAAAACCCACCCGCCCAACTCAACCACTAGAACCCCGATCAACTCGATCTTTGCACCAAACGTGGTATTTTATCTGAAGCTATAGCTACTACTACAATAGAGGAGTTTCTAAATGATTTTGAAATCTCGCTAATTCTCGTTTTTTCATGAGATTTTAAGAGATTTGCACATTTTACCTCTAATGACTTACTTTTCTTTCTTTTTAATAGCATATTTGATAAATCATGAAATTAAGTGACTATTGCAAGCTTTTAGCATAGAACTCAATGGAAGGTTGGCCCAAGATGAACAAAGGTGACATCTATTATGTCAGCTTTATTCAGCTTTATTTAGCTATTTGGAAACTATACTACCACAGAAAAAAATTTCATGACAGGAAGGTATCGGGAAAAAATCTGGAGGAGACCTTCAACCATTTCCATTAAATCAGTTTATTTTCTCAATTATGTACAATATCATACTTGACACAATTTCATGTACACTTCTTATAATATTTCACAAATCATTGTAATATTACCATGATGTGTCACCTAATACTCCCTCTTGGGGGCCATAGCCACTACAACCTGAAAATATGTTACATTGATTTTGATAAAAAAAATACATTGACTCTTTCTGCTATTGGGACCTGATATTGTGAGATTATATATGTGCTTATCTCTATGGGGGAAATATGTGTATCTCCCACGGTCCCTGGGGTCCCTGAAGAAATACACATATTTCCCTCGGAATGAAACCTGTGTCCAAATCCAAAAAGATCACAACCCTTATGAGCGATTTTTTTGTTCAATAATTATTTTTACTGCGCAGCTTATACGTCCATAAGTGTGCCATCCTTACGTATAGACGACGATTTATAAGATTATGGACGTATAGCGTTGCGCATTTAAATGATGACGTAATCAAACGCTTCATAAGTTATGTACACATACGGGATTAATAAATGAGTTGCGAAATCTCTCTATTACATAATGTTGCATGTTTTTATATTTTGACCCCGGGATTTTGATCTCACAATATAATGAGATAAAAATGGTGTTACTAACACGCCTAACCATCGACAAGGTACAGTGAAAAAAATATACCGTAGTACACTTTAGATGTAACTATTCAACCGATATGAAGCAAAGGCAACGATGCAGGTGTGATGTATGTTTTAAAAAATAATCTTGGGAATACTTGAAAGATTTCATGTTTAATCTCGTGTGTATTTGTTTAGGAAGACATTTGACTGTCTAATAACAAGGTTAAAATATTTTCGAACAGTGCCCGATTTTTTTCGTAGTCAATCCACCCATTAAAATTGATCGGTTGGAAAATGTTGGGGTTTTCACATTTCCTTTGATCATTTTTTCCCCTGTTGCCTAAGATTGTCAATTATCTTTATTAGAATATGTTTTTCTATACTACAAAATTTAGGACGGGTGGAGATTAATAAATATTCAACTATTTATAAAAAAAAACAGAAATGTGCGTTGTCAACTCGAATGTACGTTGTCCCTGTAATTGAAATTCATGAGATATACGTAATATTAAACAATGTAATGATTTCATTTCAAAATTCATTAAAAGTTTTTATGAGTAACAAGTGATCTTTAACGAACATGTTCAAGTATCCTTTTTGTTTTTTTCATTTTATGAAAGTATTGTTGTGGTGGTGGTTACTTTGTGCCCATTTGGTGTTAGCTTCCAGCCCAAACTCGCATCCAGTGTCTTGGAATAGAAAATGTTGAAGACTAGCACTGCCACGGAGTCTGCTTCCAGCCTGTTTGATTATTTGGCGTCTGTACCTTACCTTTTGTTAGTTACATTGATAGATAGATCTACTGATCTATACAAGCTTATTGAATATGACTTTTTAAAACCACGTTTATGATATATCTGGAAAGTTTCAATAGTTCAATCAAATTGAAATAATTCTGTAATTGTTCTGTTTCAATTTTAAATGCATCTGACCCCCTGTCTGTTAGTGTTATGAAAAATATGTTGCATGGTAACTGGTCAACTCAACCCCAAGTCAACTCAACCCTTAGTCAACTTAACCCCAAGTCGAGTCAACCCTTAGTCAAGTCGACCATCTCAACCCTTAGTCAACTCGACCCCAAGTCATCTCAACCCATGGTCAACTCAAGCCTTAGTTGACTCGACCCTACCATATTTAAATTTCTATAAAAACAATGAGATGTAGCCTACCTTTCATTATGATATCGATGAATTGAGAAAGAATCAATTCTAAGATATTAAATTATATTGGTTTTGTCTGAGGGAAGTTTATGCACTTTTGTTTTAACAATTTATAATTTTCATGAATATGACATTAATTTACCAAAATAATACTTGATTAGTATAGTTCAACAGAATCAACCTAGCCTATCTTGATAGGGCTATTCATGATGCTATTCATATATTTCACCCCTTCATATTTGTAATTTGGCATGTTTTTCAATTTTCATTATCTAACTTATAAATCAGGTGTCATAAGCAATCAAATTGGGATTTTATGATCCAGTTCAAATCTTCCTTCTGATCTATTTGTGACAGAAATGTTTTTCTTCTGAAGTTAGATTTTAGATCAATACTGCACAAACAATGGGATTGATTCATTATCCTACTCATGTGTCAGCTTTATTTTTTATCCCAGACTAACACCTTTTTATAATTTTAATCTTCACTACGCCCTAATGTGTTTAAGGTATAAATATGCTAGCAAGCAAGGTATTGTAAGCAAGGAGGATTGGCTACCATGATCGAACATCGAAATGTCGTTATTTTCTGAAATTATAACCGATTATAAATTCAGAATAAACAGTTCAGAAGATTCACACCAATATCTCGATCATTTCTTTTGGAATTTTGGATTTTTTCGCTAAGAAATAAGACCGAAATTCATGATTCAAATGTTGAAGTGAACAAATAGCGGACGTTTGAATTCAAATTTTGTATCACGACATCTCCATATATGGAATAGAATATCAATGTTGAACTCTGGGAGCCAATCCTCCTTGGAGTGTAAGAAGAGTATCCGGCTTTGCAAACAATACTTGACATGCGTGACGTATAATGGATTGCAGTATAGGACGTGTTCAGAATGCTAAAATTATCTTTAAACGAAAAGTCTATAAAACAGTATATTTTTTCAATGTAAAAGACTTGCTTATTAGGGAAGAAATTCCTTGCATTAATCAAATAGGATTCAAATAGGAAAGTTTACTTTTACCATGATTATCTATTAATGATGTACTTCTTTAATTTTTCATATACTCTTCAAAATATCTAAAAAAAATATCTAACTAATTACTCTCAAAATTTATTTTAATGATTTATTGTATGAATAATGCATTTTAACAAAAAAACACTAAAAACGTGTAAAATTATTTGGGTCGAGTTGACTAAGTGTTGAGTTGACCAAGGGTTGAGATGACTCGGGGTCGGGTTGACTAAGGGTTGAATTGACTTGGGGTTGAGTTGACCAGGAAGTGTCTGCAGTTGGGTTAACTGTGAATTGAGTAAGTTCAATGGGACTACGTACAATTGGACTACGTATAATTTTTAAATTATAGACAAAATGTTAATACTTATTAAATCTTCAACAGACCTTAAATGTGCTGTTTAAAGAAACGTATTCTCATAAAAATCTTCGACACTTTTAGACGACATGGGAGGAAATGATCAAAGGAAATGTGTAAAAACACAACATTTTCCAACCTACCAATTATATGGGTAGATTGACTACGAAAAAAATCGAGCTCTGTTCGAAAATCTTTTAATGTTATTAGAAAGATAAATGTCTTCCTAAACGAATACACAAAAAATCAAACCTGAAATCCTTAATGCATTCCTTAAATTTGTTTTTAAAACCTACATCAAACCAACATCAATGTCTTTGCTTCAATCGGTTAAATAGTGACATCGTACATCTAAAGTGTACTTCGGTATATTTTGTCACTGTACCCTGTCGATGGTTAGGCGTGAATTAAGAAGAATATGCTGTAGCCTTCTTACATATAAGAACGTGTTTGAATGCCTTCCTGTAGTCCCGATTTGTTAGGAAAATCACAACATTTGTTAATGAGTTACAAATCAGAATCAGTCCAGTACCAAACTTGGTTCCTGAACTGATGTATTTCCCAAGGTTGATGGAATACAGGAACACACAAAGAAAATAAGGAACATAGCAGATGACAAAGGATAAGAGAATGAAGCTGATTAGCTTAGTGAGGTTTGACATGCGCAGTGTCCAACTACGATAAAGTGAGTTTGTTCTAGTTTCAGAACTTTGCAAGTTGCTCTCTCTTCGAGTTCCTACTGCAACATTATCATTCGAACAACCAGGTGTAGGTCTGAACAATTCAGGATTTGTACTCGAGCTACTAGGTGTTAGCTTGGAGCTTAGTGGTGTAAGATGAGAAGTTACGATTGTTTGATTGGAGCTTCCGGGTGTTTGATTAGAGCTCCTATGCGTTTGGTTTGAGGTCCCAGGTGTTTGATTGGAGCTCCTATGCGTTTGGTTTGAGGTCCCAGGTGTTTGATTGGAGCTCCCAGGTGCAGTTTGATGAGAGCTCCCAGCTGTTAGATTGGAGCTTCCAGGTGTTTGATTGGAGCTTCCATGTGTTTGATTTGTGGTCTCAGGTGTTTGATTGGAGCTCCCAGCTGTTTGATTGGAGTTTCCAGGTGTTTGATTTGTGGTCCCAGGTGTTTGATTGGAGCTCCCGGGTGTTTGATTAGAGCTCCCATGTGTTTGGTTTGAGGTCCCAGGTGTTTGATTGGAGCTTCCATGTGTTTGATTTGTGGTCTCAGGTGTTTGATTGGAGCTCCCAGCTGTTTGATTGGAGTTTCCAGGTGTTTGATTTGAGCTCCCAGGTGTTTGATTGGAGCTCCCAGGTGTTAGTGAAGAGCTGCGAGGTGTTCGATTGGAGCAACGTGTACCAGGCATTAGATTAGAGCCACCACTTATTACATTAGTGATACCGGTTGTTTGTTCAGAGCTTCTAGATGCCAGATTAGAACTTGTTGGTAATACTCTAATATGCCTTGTTAATCTCATAGAAAACACACTAGGATTTGCTGGAATCAAGCCTCGGTCTTTAAGATACTTCATATGTTTTGAGAGATTCCTGAATGTTAAACATTGAAGTATGGCGAGCACAATTAAGTGCAATAATGCCATGACGCAAAGTCCCATCAAATGATATTCGTGGATCAGACCATTGCTAATATGACACGAAATGTATTTACGCCTGTCTTTGCGAAACAAAAGAAAACTGCTGAAATACACCAACCATAGAGCTATAGTTGATGATATCAGAGCGTAAGCAGTTTTCTTTGTAAATGCGCTTTTTACGCAAGCTTTTCTGGTTAATAAATATTTCTCTATCCAAAGTAGTAGAACACCCGTCATTGTCACTCCCCCAGAGGTTGTCGTAAAAATGTTTATGATAATACAGGGCATTGTCTTATTTAATGTGCCAGATACTTCTAAAATTGATCGCACCATTAAAAGAACTCCAAATATGATGTCATTCATTGCTAAATTTCCATGGAATATATTTGAAACTGACTGTAATTTTTTATAGCGCATAATTGATGTAACAACTAAAAGGTTACAAAGGACTATCATCACAGCCACGATAATTTGCAGTATCAGTCCTAAACTAGTCTTTACAACTGGTCCTGCAGTATTCAATTCTAAATCTATAATTCCTTGAGTGATATTTTTTGTACAATTGTTATCGCTGCTGAGATTTCTTAATAATACGCAGTTAGCCATTGCTCTGTGTGACAGATTGTTCTGATCAGTCGTGTTCTCAAACTCCAGACTGCGTATAATAAGAAGCAGCAGTCATACATATAGCACAAGTTGGATACTTATTTAATGTTACACGATTTCATGACAGTTAGTCATGCCGCTATTACGTCATATCATGCTGCACAGCGTATGTTACAGTACAAGTATTATGTTATGGATAAACTATGAGTATGAGGTTTAAGGCCAGGGTGCATGTTCGGAATTTTTCTGCATTCCTCAATTGAATCACATGTTATTTTTCAAACAGGAATCACTCCTTCCCCACATTGTCTACATCTTCCAGTTTTGCACAAAGAGTGCACTTATATATGTGCCTAGAAAAGACTGGTGAGAAGATTTGTTTTGTAAAATGTATAAAAAACGAGAAAATTCAGTGAAAAAAACTGATATTCATTTTCATTCTATCAAAACGTTCTTCTTTACATTCTTTTCTAGGTACTAGTGCACTTGTTGTGCAAAAGTGAGAGATGTGAACATTGTGGAGAAGGAGTGATTCAAATTTGAAAAATAACATGTGACCCAATTGAGGGTTGCAGCAAAATTCCGAACATGCACCCTGACCTTAAGAAGGAATAATAGCTGAGGGCCGATAGGGCCGAGACTATCAGTTCTCCTAAGACCCAGTACGAGTGTTGCTACCCAAGTTGGTTTAATAAGCCCAGTAAAGTAAAACGAACGTGTAGCCACTGAAATGTTAATTATAAATGCATTGATTATACAATGACCTTCTGCTGGAGAAGTTAAGCCCTTGGCTCGATGGAATGTCGGATGATTTCAAACAGAATGGTATTATATAAGACTTTGAAAATTGTGGACACAAGATGCAAGCGCATTTAGCACTTAAAATTCAAACGCTGAAAGTCGTTTCACACATGTGTACACTATCACAAAATGAGAATGTAGTAAAACATGTATATCATTATATGCTGTGTTTTCATTGGCTGGAATGCGTTATATCATGCTTAGTTTTGTTTTGAATTACATTGAAGATTAAAGTTGCCAATACTTTCTCCAAGAGATTTAGGGTAGTGTCAAACAAACTTTTTGAGGTTAAAGGTTTTATTTCTCGTCGCAGAATCCCTGTTTTCAATACTTTTGAACAGTAATAAACTTAGACAATTCTTGATTAATTTTTACAAAAGCGAAATCCATTTGAGTTTAATTAAATAATTGCGGAGTTAATACCTTAAGCTGCCTTGGTCTTTGGCCAGTCAAAGATTGTGTAGATAAAATGAAACTTATTTTTGGTAGACTTTGTCGATCAAGTAAGGAATCAATATACAAAAAAAAACTTAAATACACTTAGACAATTCTTGATTTATTTTTACAAATTTAGCAAACTCCATTGGAGTTTAATTAAATAATTGCGGAGTTAAACAGGGTTCCCAACAGGGACCGCAAATGACTGTACCTTAAGCTGCTTTGGTCTTTGGTCAGTCAAAGATTGTGTAGATAAAATGAAACTGTTATTTTTGGTAGAATTGTCGATCATGTAAGGAATCAATACACAAAAAACTTTTTAACCAGATTGAGTTGCTTCATTGAAAGGAACGACAGTAATTCAAAAATAAGAAGTTCTTACAAGATGTAATTCAAATATTAAAGGAATATCCACTTTTATATGAAAATAGTTTAAATACTCGTAGTTTAAATTTTAAAAAGTTGTCGTTGTATACAAAAAGAGAAATGGAAAATGGTGGTTACTGGTCAAATCCAAAAAAAAACCTGGAAAGAGTCAGTAGCCATTGATACTAAATTGATAAGATTTTCTAATACACATTGGGTATGAGAGTGCTATCCTCACATGATCTTTTCACCATAGGCATCTGTCTCTAAATCAAAAATCATAAAATGCATCGGTCAAATCTTGGTGAAAGCTTTTTTACAGCACAGTACTTTAACGGAATTGTGTTGAATAAATAACCAAGGTGTCAACTGGTAGTTACCAGGGGGTCATTAACAGAACTTTCGCAAAGTTACGAATTCGCAAGTCAATTGTTAATTTTACAAATTTAGTAAATGTGCATTAACAGAACTTTCGTAAAGTTACGAACGATTAGCAAAGTTACGAAAAAATGACGTCACATGTGCTTTCGTTCGTAACTTTAATAGCACCTCAGACCCTTTCATAACTTTGCGAATGGCATATTTCTCATCCAATTCTTATGTAAGGTATAAAGGTTGGCAAAAAGAAATTGTTCTTTATATGCATGCTAAGTTTCAAGCTAAAATATTCACCTATTCTTACATGATAAGCAAATATGTGTCTGAGCTGGGAATCTTTGAAATCGCGGAGACAGGTTTAATCACAGCGCGCAATGATATCAAATGACATCATATTTTTATTTGTGCTAAATAATGATATAAGATGACGTCACAATTTGAAATTCGTTTACGAACGATAAAACTTATGAATGATTTACGAAAGTGTTCTGTTAATGGCCGATTCGTAACTTTACGAATTCGTAAGTCATTCGTAACTTTTTAAATATTTACGAATTTCATAAAGATGCGAATTACGAATTCGTAACTTTGCGAAAGTTCTGTTAATGACCCCCAGTTTCACCACAAGGAGGCTTATTCGGGTCAGAAAACATGGTGGACCATGGTGAAAGATAAAACATGTTGATGAATCAACTTTTTTGAGGGGTTGATAAGGAATGATGGTGAGTCAATTAACAAAAGTCCTGCAGATTGATTTCAAGTTTTGACGCTTTTTGAGTTTTCTTTTAATCTCATTTGTTTAGTTCATTTTTTGAAATAAATGACATTTTGATATTCGAAATAACGCAATTTTAGTAGACTAAACCAGGTATTTGACCCGGGGAATCGACTTACGCTTAAGTTTTAATCAAGAACATTGCTTTGTATGTGTCATTAACAAAGTACGTACCTTGTTACTTAAAGGTGCAATGATTAGTGCAGAGGGGTCATTCAACGATCATGGACCAGTGTCAAAATTATTTTTAGCTGATATTCCTCTTGAAACATGGTGGATCTTAAAAATATAAAAGTGGAAGTCCCCTTTTTGAAGCTTTGAACTGAATTTACACTGCTTAATGCTGAAATTGATAATTTATCCATACATTTTAAGAAAATAGGTATGTCAAAGAAGATGTTAAACCAAATGTTGCCTTGATAGCTCAGAAAAAATGAAAAAAATCCTATTTTCTCTACAGTCCTTATTGCCCCTTTAATTATATAACTGAGCTTGGTAATTAGAAGACTCTTGAAAACTATCCAGAAATATGAACAATGTCATCTGTTCTCATTATTAAAATGCCTGCATAATGAATGATGGTCCCATGAGGGTTGAAACGTGACACCTTTAATTACCACTCTAATAAGACCGTCCACACCTTCCACGCCTTGCAATAAGAACCTCTAGAAATTGAAATATAATGCTGGTATATATCCTAAAAATCATCATTAAAGCTGATTTTAAGAATTAACATGCAATGTTTTCAGTTTATATCGCATAAACACATTATAACCAGTTTTGTTGACATTAAAAAAGCACACATTAAATGCCATTGATTAACACACATGGCTCAAGCTTTAGTAGAATAACAGAATTTGAACGTATTTGAAAATATCAATTATCGTTTTGCTTTCAAGTTTGAACCAGGCTATTATATGAGTTACTGTGAATTTATGACATATGTGGACACATGCTTGAGGACAAGTAAAAAACAAAATTATATCAAGAACGAATCTTGAGAAACAGCCTTATTTATTTAATATTCACACATAGTTAGGCAATGTGTGTCCGATTCCAGCCAATCCAAACAGAGTATTCACATAATGAACAGTGTGTGAAATATCAATAACACATTCAAGGTCACTAGATAAACAGTTGTCACGGTGATGAATGGATTTTTCACATTGGATTTGATGACTTGCCAACTTGACCCAAAGAATTTCATTGAAAATGTGTTCTTTTAGTGATTTCGTTCTTTTTTTAATTTCACTTGTATTTTATTTTACAGAAAAATTGCAATGTCTGAAAATAATTAAAGCCCACGAGTCAATACATTTTAGTTGCTTCATTCCGCTCAGGCGTTGTTTCCTAAACTTTCCATTCTCGCTGCACGGTCATGCAAAGGTTTGGAAACAACACCTTCATGGTACGGTACGTCAGCGTAACAAGATGGAAGAACTTCCGGGATTCGTTTTCGGTAAGATATTTTTATTTCTCGATTTTACACCACTTGTCAGTCAAGTTGTGGACAATAATTTGGCTCAAAGTTGAGGAAGATAGTCTAGTTTGAGGATATGCAGGCGAATCTATGTTTGGTGTATTAACGAAGACGTAAATCACATATTTAGTCCCTCGCTTTTGTTACGCTGACGTAAGATCACTATTACACTGACGAAGGTGTGACTTGGAGCTGTTGTAACGTTGACAAACCATATTAACATTGGCGTATATTGGGCAACAATCATGAATACATAGTTCAACTATTTCAGAGAGTCCTGAAAGTTCTAAAATCACGAGGGTGATGCACTGAGCGTTCAGAGACAGGTACTCGACGAGAAATGAGGATCCTATATTTACAGATCCCATCATTTTGGTGTGAAATGCAATAAGGTTAAAGCTTGGCAAGATGAGGGACATCGGATACAAATTGATTCGAACTTGTACTCAAAGCATTTTACTCGGTTTAGTTATGCCATCTAATTCTTTATGATAGAGAACCATCAACAATTCCAAAATATCATTTTAACATGATATTGGTGATATAAAGTCAACACATGTCTGTTTTCATAGCATAACATAGCATAGCATAGTACAGCACAGCACAGCACAGCACAGCACAGCACAGGATAGCATAGCATAGCAGTAAAGCATAGCATAGCAGCAAAGCATTGTACTGCACTGAATAGCATAGCATTGAATTGCATTGCATTGTATTTTATTGCACTGCACTGCATTATATTGTATTTCACTGCATTGCATTTTATTGTATTATATTGCACTGCATTATATTGTATTTCATTGCATTGTATTGTACTGCAGTGCCCTACATTATATTGCACTTCATTGTATTGTATTGCACTGTATTGTATTGCATTGTATTGTTTTACCCAGCAATATATTGTATTGCACTGCACCACATTTCATTGCACTGCATGGTATTGTATTGCACTGCATGGCACTACATTGTATTGCACTGTAATATATTAAATTGCACTGCATTGTATTGTATTGCACTGCATCGCACTACATTGTATTGTACTGCAATATATTGCATTGCACTGCATTGTATTGTATTGCACTGCACTACATTGTATTGCACTGTATTGTATTGCATTGTATTGAATTACACTGAATTGTATTGTATTGCACTGCACCACATTTTATTGCACTGCATTGTATTGTATTGCACTGTATTGCACTACATTGTATTGTACTGTAATATATTGCATTGCACTGTATTGTATTGTATTGCCCTGCACTACATTGTATTACACTGCATTGTATTGCACTGCATTGTATTGTACTGCAGTGCACTGCATTGTATTGCATTACACTGCATTGTATTGTATTGCACTGCATTGTATTGGGTTGCACTGTATTGTATTGCATTGTCTTGAATTACACTGCATTGCACTGCAATATATTGCATTGCACTGCATTGTATTGTATTGCACTTCACCACATTGTATTGCACAGCATTGTTTTGCATAATATTGCACTGCATTGTGTTCCATCATATTGCACTGCATTGTATTGCATCATATTGCACTGCATTGTATTGTAAATTATTGTCCACAACTTGACTTATAAATGGTTTAAAATCAAGAAATAAAAATATCTCAACGAAAACGAAGCCCGGAAGTTCTTCCATCTTGTTACGCTGACGTATATGTTTTGCTACTTATGGACAATAGAAAAATGGTAATAACTAATAAAAAGAGATAAATTGGTTTGCAAGGAAAATTCCTTTAAAAGGATTGCATAAGTTAAATGTATATATCCTCAGGTGGTATGTCTGTTGTTTAGAAATCATAGAAGGGTTCTAAGCGTAATTAGTAATTCTATTTGTGCTTTGTTATATGCTAAGATCACGATGATTAAAATCATTGAAAGAAGATCTGTTATCAAATGAGCAAGGGTTTCATTCTAGTACTAGTAATATATACAAGACTAATAATATAAGGCATCAAGTATCAATCATGACGACCAATCTGTTCCCTACTTCAGAACAAGCCATTGCATTTACATAAAAAGTCAGTAGTTGAGTTTATCTCATACAGATTTGAGTTGGAGGTCAAGCCGTCATCCGACAGTCGCCAGTGGAATTTGCGAATGCTAGCTCAGTAATTTTACAAAATAAAAACACCCACAGATAGTTTTTGAAATATCTTAAATAACAACCTGAACTTTATATAAGATATGTACACGTATCTAAAATAGTGGCAGTCATTGATTTGTATACTATGTGTACGTGGTTTTGTGTGTGCTGAAAGTGTTTCAAAATAACTTTTATTGTACCTTGGTTTCCTAATTCGTTATTTGAGCCGAATGTCATTTAATATCTAAAAATATACATGCATGGTTCAATGTACAATTATACATTAAATGCGCACTATACTTAATTAAGAAGAACAAATAAATAATAATCTTTGAAACATGTTACACACTTGCGTAAATATGACACAAAGTTCGATTTGCTTTAATATTGAACCAAGAAGATAAAAAAAATTTTGAAAAGTTTCATGTAATACATCAAACAACTCAGCCATCTTTCAATGACATTGATAAAAACTTGATATATAAAGCTTGACTAGCTTTGGTGTGGTTCATTCCTTCGAGCTGTCCTTGGTGTCAAATGAAAGATAAGGTTCTTATCAATAACTTACAATGAAAGAAATGTAAGTCTTTATTTTGCCCCCAAATGTTGAGAATTCCCAAAATGGGCCTTAATTTATATGCATTATAAATATACTGTAAGATTAAAAGCAACATGTTTCTGATAACTAAGAGTCAGGTATAACGGTAGAATAAATTGAACGTTCACTGCTGTAGTTACAGTTTTGTAAGTCATATATGAGTCTAAAATGTTCTGAAAAAGCAAATACGGGAAGATTTTAACAACGAGCTCTAATATATTGATGGTAAATTCAAGATTTTAGATTTTTACGGTGTATGCAAACATTAAATGTTGATAAAATAAAATGTGATTTTTTAAATGACAATTCGTCGCGTGAGAATAACTTTGTACTAACTGCCATTTTCAAAAAAATTGAGATAGACATGGAATTTTACTATTTGAAACACAGGCTTTCATCTCAGATACATGCCCCATCTCAATTCCCTCTCATTAAGCTAGAATTCAGTGTGAAATTGTACCATCTCCAGACAAACAGCTTATTTCTAATTTCAAATTGTCATATCTGATATCAACTGTTTCAACCAATCAACTCTCTAAGAATTGGTCATGTGACTTGCAAAACTTGGAGTTATAACAATCTTATATTAAAACGAAGTATGCCAATATGCATGTTATTGTATCTAGAATGAAATAATGTTTTTTAACACAATACCATGCCAGTTTGCATGCCTGGCCTTTCATGTTTTAGTTTTAGAACTATTACAAGTAGATCAAAAAAAATAAAATGATACAGTATGTGTAATCCCATGCATATTCAAATTATATGCCCTCAATTACTCTTTGTATTATGGATGCTCATTGGATTATTCATGGCCACATGATATGAAATAGAATTACTAATTTCCTCGAAAACCTAAATCCTTGCTACCAGGGAAGATGAAAAGTACAAATGACCAGTTAATTAGATCATGTGAGCAGTCAAAAGTACCCTTTATCTTCCCTGCTACCAGGTCTTATAGGGGTTTGAATGGCCAAATGCAATAGAAATGCATATACGAAGCTGTCATCATTAAATGTTGAAAATGAAAGACTACTTATTTGTTTCTTCAAATAGAGTACATAATAATAGGTCATATACTAGATATAGTAATCAAAACAAATTGTAACTGTCATATTTTGCACTACATCGCTCAAAGGCAATCACTGTCTGTATACTATTGAAATCTCTTTCAAAATGATGTTTTATAGTTTGTGGAAAAAAGCTAAATCTATTTAAACTAGCTTTAACTTTTACTGACCATACACTATATCAATAAGGAGTATTTCACTGAACATCTGGGATCTTTTTAGTTATTTTATTACTAGTATGTTTTTCAGATTTGTCCTTTCTTTTTGCATTTTTGGATCATTGTTTTTAGATCATCTACATTTTATTTTGGAAAAGTAACAAATTGGTTCAATTTCTTTACAAAGAGCCACTCTTAGTCTCCAATTGTACTCCACAGAGAAGCAAACAACAGAAAATGAATGGATAATGATAGCTGCATCCCAATGAACAAAATGATTACCTAAATCGAGGTTTCATCACTTTCATTAATCTAAAATGAATTAGAAATTATTTTTCTATTTTCAAATTTCTTCCATGTGCATGTAATAAAAATTGGTTATGTCTTAGGCCCTAAGGAACTGAAACCTGCTGGTCAAAATGAAATTACGGACCAGTTGCAATGTTATTCTCCTATACCCAGTGAAAAAATCAACTGGTCTGTATCAAAAATAACCTGATAATGACCAGCGGACCGGCCCTTAGGGGCTACATTGTAATGTGCTGGGAGGTTTAGGCTAAAGGGTTTATACCGAGGGAAATATGTGGGGGACCGTATTGGCATCATTGGTTTCAATGCATTGTACTTCTGCCTTAGTTTCAAAGGCAATAAATTCTTTTTGAAAGGTGTCCTGAGATTCCAAAATTAAGAAATAATTGTACTTATTTGAGAAATTGATTTTAAAGTTTTATAAATTGAATTTTCTTTATTTTATTAAATAATATTCTTTGGTTTTTGAAGATTTTTTTACAAAGCAAAACATTATTTTTCATTCTAGATACAATAGCATGCATATTGGCATACTTTGTTTTAATATAAGATTGTTATAACTCCCAAGTTTTGCAAGTCACATGACCAATTCTTAGAGAGTTGATTGGTTGAAACAGTTGATATCAGATATGGCAAATTGAAATTAGAAATAAGCTGTTATTCCGGTGGGAAATTGTATCAACTCCATTTCCATAGTTTTAAAAAAGGATCTTGTAAATTGTTTCAAGGTATGATATTTCATATAAGATATCTCTAGGGTGAGACCAGGTGACATACAAAAAATCAAGTTTCACATAGCAATACTAAGTAAGATACAGACCTCTAAACTTTCAAACCTTGATTTCTCAGTTCCGTAAAAATGTGAGATAGTACGAAGTTATTCTCATGCGACGAATTATCAACGGCAACCTTTGTTTTGTTAATTATGATTCGGTGAAATATTGAAAGAATAAAGAATTCTATATCATTCTAGATAGGGATCACAAAAGCAAACACATAATTTATAAAGGCAAATATCAGCTCGAACAGGAGCTTATCTGGGCGGATATGACTTGAACAAAAATTCAGATAAAGGTGTAGCATTGCATAATCCTCTTTGCACTTTTCTCACAATCTTCAGAATATTTCTTCGGATATTTCAGCCATTTTTCAAATTGACGTTTTTAATAATCAAAATACCTAAAATAAAGCGCAAAAATGACACAGGCTGCATATTTTGGGTTTTGAATATTGTAGAGTATAACGAGAGATCTTTTTCATTTTCTTCTAAGGGTTTAATTATGCAAATTAGCTTTTTTCATCCAATTTTTTTTCTTCATTACTGATGTTATTTCATAAATTTTGGTGAAAAGTTAAGTTCGTATCTTATACACCACTTCGAAAGTTTTGAATTAAAGTTTATTTATATAAAATTATAGGGTGGGGGTTTAAAGATGTGGATATCTTATTTATGCAAGTCTTAAACTCTAGATATCACCCCACATCATAAAAGTAACTTAATTTCCAACAGGAAAATGAAAAATCTCGCGTAATACTTTCCAATATCCATTTTCACTTTCTAGCTGATTCTTAGAACTTGGCTCCCTAAGTATTATATATGGAGTGCAATTCACAAGATGTGTATTTATAATTTGATATGTTTCTACTGATTCTACCCCGAGATATGTTTGGTTTTATTCTTTTCTTACTTGCTCTAATGTCTGCAGGGGGGGGGGGTCAATCCGACCCCCTCTCGATTATTTTCAAGAGTCCATTTTTGCAAAATTTTATTTTGTGTCTCTGTTATTTTTTTAGCTTGAGCCACAGGAATTAGACACGTTTGGTGTAAAAATCAAGGTTATTGGGGGTAGAGGAGCAAAGTCATGATAGTTTCAACTTGATGCCAATAAAATTGAAATTCATAAAATGATTGTTACTTTGTTTAATACTCTAGAAAATACAAAATATGATTATTGCTCTGTTTGATACATACTTATTTAGCATATTAACTTTTATTCCATAGTTAGCATGATATTCATTGGATAACATGTGAAAATAAAAACGGTATTTTTGTAATCAGTGGTAAAATATACGGTTTTTTAGCCATGACATACGACGTCGTATGCGATGGTTAATGGATTTTTGCTACTTCAGACTCAAAACGAGGCTAAGTGTCAACATCGCCGGATCGTTTGGAAAATTCGAATTAAATGACTTAATTTCCGACAATTCTGATGATGACTTTAACTATGGAATAAAAAGAACATCCTCTATATCTTTCCAATATGCTTTATTTCGTGAAAATCTAGTCACTGTTGACTATGTTATGGATTTTTAATGGTAAAAAGTCAATCTAATTAAATCTAGGCATTATCCTGAAAATATCATAAACATTGTTGGAACAAATAAATATGATGTTATTTTTCTACAGGAAACTCATAGTAGTCAAAATTCTGAATATAAATGGAAAGATGCCTGGGGTGGTAACATTTATTTTTCCCATGGCACTTCTGATAGTAAAGGGGTGGCAATTTTAATACACCCGAACTGTAAAATTGAGGTAAAAGATGAACTGAAGTTCGAACCACGTGAATGTTTCAAAGGTAGAACACTTATTTTAAAATGTAAAATAGATGAAAGGGATATTTTTCTCTGCAATTTATATGGCCCAAATAACACAAATGACAAAGTTGAGTTTTACGATATATTAAATGTCTTTATGATAAATAATAATGTAACATCAGACCTAATCATAGGTGGAGACTTAAATGTCTTACATAATGTAGATTTAGATAAAAAAGGAGGTAAAGTAACTGTCGATAATAAAAAAGGCAGTCAAGCACTCTCTCATTTTATAGCAAATCAAAAAGTCAGGGATTTATGGAGAGTAAAAAATGAGAATAAAAAACAGTTCACATGGAAAAAAATAAGCCTTTTATAATGTGCAGGCTTGATTACTGGTTGATTTCAAACGGTTTAGTACAATATGTAAATGAATGTAAAATTGTAACAAGTATTTTAACAGATCACTGTGGTGTTCATTTTAAATTCTCCTTTGGTGGTAAACCTGTAAAATATTTTGACAACTGGCGCTTTAATAACAGTTTGTTGAAAGATGATATTTTTATTGATAAGATTAACGAATTGTTAGACAGTGTACATACAAGTGAAAGGTATAATTTAGAGTCAAAAAGACTTAAATGGGATCTTTTAAAATCCGACTTTAGAAGTATAGCCATACAACATTCAAAATTAATAGCTTTAGACAAAAAAATAGAAAAAATGAGCTTGAGAATTTGATCTCAAAATATGACTATCTCTTATCTTCAAATGAAATAACTGATAATATGTTACATAATAGAGACATTTTACAAAATGAACTGAATCAAATATATCTTGATCAATCAAAAGGTCTCCAAGTTAGGTCTAGACAAAGATGGATTGAAGAGGGTGAGAGGTCTACTTCTTATTTTATTGGCTTAGAAAAATCCAGAGGAAATAAAAAGAACATTTCTCGTTTGATAAATGAACAAGGTAATATTTTAACTACTCAAGAAGACATTTTAAAAGAGGAAAAATCTTTCTTTTAGAAATTATATGGCAGAAAAAACATAGAGCAAAATTTAGATAGTTTTCTAGAAGGTACTCAGATACCAAAATTGTCACAAAAAGATAGTAAAATATGTGAAGGTAAACTAACAATTGAGGAATTGAAAAAATCTGTTAAGAAAATAAAAAAGAATCGCAGCCCTGGCTGTGATGGTATTTCTGTAGAATTTTATATCAAATTTTGGAACAAATTAAGTAAATTTTTATATGATGCTGTTCTTGAAATTTATGAACAGGGAGAAATGACTATATCTCAACGTAGAGGTATCATTACACTTGTTCAAAAAAGTGGAGATCCACTATACTTAAATAACTGGAGACCGATTAGTCTCTTATGTGTAGATTACAAGATTATAACACATGCAATTGCAAATAGACTAAAAAAGGTAATATCATATTTAGTTCATAATGACCAGGTAGGGTATGTCAAAGGTCGTTATATCGGTGAAGTTATTCGTAAAATAGAAGATATTATATATTATGCCAAAAGTAAAAACCTAGTGGGGTCAAGCATTCTGTGTGTAGACACCTCAAAAGCGTTTGATTCATTAGATTGGGTATTTTTAAACCAAGTTTTAGATAAATGTAATTTTGGAGAATATTTTAAAAAATGGATAAAAATCATGTACACTAATATAGAAAGCTGTATAGCGAATGTAAATGGATCTAAAAGTGAATATTTTAAGATTTATAGATCAGTTCGTCAGGGAGATCCAATCAGTTCGTATTTGTACATTCTATGTGCAGAAATCCTATCATGTAAGATACGTCAAGAAAAAAATGTTTGTGGTATCGAAACACCTGGTAAGAAAGAAATCAAAATTGCACAGTTAGCAGATGATACCACTTTATTTTTAAAAGATAATCAGTCTGTTGAAAACGTTCTTAAAATTTTAGATGATTTTGGAAAAGTATCTGGGTTAGTAATAAATAAAACAAAAACTGAAGCAATGTATATAGGAAATAACACACAAAACAGAGATATGAAATTTGCTGGTCTTAGCTGGAAAAATGATCCAGTTAAAGTCCTAGGTGTATACATATGTAATGATCAGAAACTAAGTAATCAAAAAAACTGGGATTTCAGGGTAAAAAAGTTTAAAGATCAATTAAAGAAGTGGCAGAAAAGAGATCTGACTATTCATGGAAAGATAACCATCGTAAAAACAAACGCATTGCCACAACTACTTTACTTAGCCTCTGTTATTACCATGCCAGAAAATGTACTTTTAGATTTAGAGAAAGCAATGTATAACTTTATATGGGATGGAAAACCTGATAAGGTTAAAAGAAAGACTTTAATTGGAAATTATAATCAAGGAGGTTACAAAATGATTGACTTGAAAAGTAAAATCAATAGTCTTTTATGTAAATGGGCCAAAAAGCTCATGGAAGAGAATAAAAATGACAACAAACAATCATGGAAAATTTTACCAAAATATTACCTTAGTAAAGTATGTAATTCAAATATTTTGTTACGAGCTAGTGAGTGTTACGACAATGTTGCTAAATATGTTCATAAAGATGCACCTTTATTTTATAAAAATGTTATCAGTTCTTGGATTAATTTTAACAACCAATCAACACAATTACAACAAGAAGTGGCTAATAGTCTATGGTTAAACAAGAATGTAAAATATAAACATAAGGTTTTATACTTAGAGAGATTAATGAAGAAAAATATATTCTCTTTAGATCACATATATGAAAATGACAATTTAATACCTCTACAATTGTTAAATGAAAAAACCAATTTAAACTGTATCTTAGAGTATAACATATTAAAGGGTATATCTCGATGTAAAACAACACAAGTAAAAACAGTAGATACAAAATACATTTATAATGTGTTTATTAAGAGTTTATTTCAAAACCCCACATCAACTGTAATAACAGATGTGCAAAATAGTGAATTTTATTGGACACTTGCACATCATTTGACAAAAGAAATAAAGTTGATTACATTTCAGTGGAAAATACTCCATAACATTGTTGTCACAAATAATAGTTTATTCAAAATGAAGAAAAAAGAAACCCCTCATTGTACAAAATGTGCTGATAATGTGCTAGATACTGTGAAGCACAGATTTGCATCATGTACTTCTATTCAACCTTTATGGGGTATTATTAAACAACACTTTATGTATAACATGTCAGAAGATGAAATAATACAAGGCATTTTTAAAGATGATGTTCAAACTAACAAGTTAAATTATATTATACTCATTGCAAAGTGGTGTATACAGGGTGTCCCGAAAGTATGGGGCCCCCCCTAGGCAGACATATACTAGTGTCATCATAGTATGTGTCATATATCATTTTAAAGCTTATCCAAAGTTACATTGATTCACCAAGTATCATGGTTCAACTCTTAAATGTGAAAAAATTACAGGCATTTCAAAATTTAGTGTTTGGTCAAAATTGAGTTCAATTTTACACCAAATCAATAGTCGTTGTGTCCTCCCGGGCCACTTTAACAGCAGCAATTATTTTCGGGTCGGATAGATATTGAGTTGGAAAAAGAGAACGGTGAGGGTAGAAACTCTTAGGAAACTCTTCTCAAGTTCCTTAACAGGTTTTAAGAGGGTTATAAAATGTCACACCCCTATTTGAAGGGCTTTTAAGGTCATATCTGAGGATAATTGCTACTGTGAACATGGCCAAGGGGGGACTCATTGACTAGTAATGTGGTGTAAAATTGAACTTTATTTTGACAAAACACTAACTTTTAAAATGACTGTAACTTTTTCCCATTTGGGAGTTCAACCATGATACTTGGCAAATCAATGTAACTTTGGATAAGCTTTAAAATGATATATGACACATACTATGATGACACTGGTATATGTCTGCCTAGGGGGGGGGGGGGCCCATACTTTCGGGACACCCTGTACATAAACATACTCTAGGGTTTTATAATACTATTGACTTGTACTATAATTTTAAAATAGAGCTCTCCAAGAGAAATATTATTATGTAATGCAACAGGTAACTTATGTAAACAATTTTTTAAATTGATGTAATCTTTTTAAAGTATCTGAAATAAAAAAGAATTTTAAATATAAAAAATAAACATTGTTGGAACAGTTCAATATGCATACTACATGGCCATTTCGTTTCGTTCCTTGTTGAAACGTTGAACACGCCTTTTACAGTAGGGTGTTTTTATTCAATCGGGAGCCATTTCGAAGGGCTGTAAATTGAATTATATTAGCATATTAAATAATCTCTTTCCAATTTGCTTTATTTCACAAAAATCTAGTCACTGTTGCTTATGTTATAGATTTTTAATGGTAGAAAAAATGTCAATCGCCAAGTAGTCTCAAAACACGTTTTTTACTGATCGAGAGAAAAACAGATTTCTTAAAAAACTGAAATTAATACATATAATATAATATAATGTATAATATAATAAATATGATATAATATAATAAATAATATATTTTTTTTACATATTCCTAAATGTTTACGCACACTGCATAATGATGATGTCTTCCAAATTTTAGATATCATTTTTTATTCTAAATTTTTTTTAATTTCAGTATTTCGATGTTTTTGCCGTTGCTAGGTGGTTGCTAGGCAACATTATGGTTATATCTTTTGGAATATTTTTATTCTCCCCAACCTCAAATTTTTTAATTTCGCCATTTCGATGTTTATGCTGTTGCTAGGTTGTTCTAGGCAACATTATGAACCGAAATTATACTGAAACAATACAAAGTTATACATTAAACATGTTCCTCAGGTTGGATATGAAAAAGGATCCAGACAGGATCCGAAACGTCCTGTTTAGTAAAATAAAGGTTGTTAAAAAAAAGTTATACATTCATACATCTGCATCCTAAGTCACTGATTGGCACTTGTTGTACATATTGAAATATGAATGCTCAAGACAAAAGCAAGTTAGCGATACCTAGTATCTTTAAAAGTGTGTAACTTCAGTTCTAGTATAAAGCTTTTACAATGATTTTAATTTTATTTGAAATATAATAGATTATTCTTTAAGGTGGCGAAACATTTTTTACCAGCCCCTCTCCCAATTGCGACTCTGTGCTTTAAAAAATGTTGCAATCATTAGGGTCAAACTACAGTATGCTGTGTATATTCTGACATGTACTGTATAAACACTTAATTTGATGCTACTTATTTAGCGAATTTCCTCAATTTTAAATATGGTTGCTATTTGATTTGGCAGATCCAGGACTGAAGTTCAATATTAGTGTCACTACGACGTGTATTTACTGAGAGTTCTCTAAAAAAAGTGGAATTGACATTTTGATAAATCTTAGGGAAAATGAGGCTCAGAAGGTTAATTCTAGAAAATATTCTCCCACTCTAGTAAATGGCCCTACCTAACTTTATATAATAGTTTACTACCATTTTTCTCTGGAGATTTTGGTCCAACAATAGGTCTCATTTATGATCCGACCAAGACCCCATACCCTCGGAACCTAGGGTCTTTGGTCTTAGGGACCAAAATCTCTATGGTACCATATCTATTTTTAAACTGGTTTACTTGAAATACTTCCGAGTCCATATATTCGTCAGCCGTTATCATATGACAGTCTCAACCAGTTAACAACAAACAGTTTTATTTGTGCTTTAATCAATCTATATTTTTAATCACTTCAAAATAGAGAAAAATCTTTCGTATTTATAAGATATTTAGCGCATTTAAAGTTCAATTCTTATTATTGCCAATATTGAAAATCGAGAAAATCGACAATTCATGTCCGAGTTATTATTTTTCACAATTTTCTTTATAACACTTGTCAAAGTCTCCATTGTATGCATTATCTTCATTTGCCATTTCGTCTTCACACTGATTGGTACAGCTGATCCTCTTTTCAAGCGTATCAGATAGTCTGAAAATACAGAAAGAAAATTATGAACTCTCGGAGATCTCTCAAAATCAGTTATTATTCAAGGGGCAATTTTTGCGCTAAAATTTACTTTGATACCAACTCGTTGATGTCACTCAATTTGCCGCAAAATATAATATTTGCCTCGAGAAACGAGCTGTTCACTCTTAGATTGTACCAGTAGAAATAAAACCTTGGTCTCAAAAACGAGTTGTTCAATCTTTTCATGTCCTTGCGAATGCAACTAGTGGCTACCTGAATTACCTATATTGACAAAACAGTATTTTGCAGCAAATTGGTATACATTGACGCGTCATTTGGCAATCGTGTTAAACCGTGTTTTTTTAAATTGTGAGCAGAAGGCAAGAAGAGATTTTTTGGCATTTTATTGCATGTTTAACCAGCAGGATAAATGTAGAATCAGATCATGAGAAAAAAGTTAGTTATTGTTTGCCAAAAAAGTCAAGCGGTGTTGCAGTTTTAAACCTGAGTGTAAATTGGCATAAATTGGTTTGGATGCAGTGCCTTCTATACCACGTCGTGTTTCAAGCTCCATGACTCGAGGAGTTGCCAAATTTAAGTTAAATCAGGTCCAAAACTCTATGAGATGCTTTGACATTGACGTTAATATCACGCGATAATAGCATTTATTATTTCTCTGTCAATCACATTTCACAGCATGTGATTTTTCGAGTATATATGATTTTAAGAGTGATAATATGATTTTATTTCCCAGGGAAAACAGTAGTATTATGGATTAAATTGTGTTATATTGTATTGTATCGTATTGCTTTGAATAGTATTGTATTGTATTGTGAATATCACAATGAAGTATACTGGTACAGCTATTTCACCCCATAAGGTAGACCTAAAATAAGTGTTTAACCCTAAAACAACACAGAGGTTAATCTACAAAACCGTCCGTTTGTGTCTCAATTTGATCTCCATTAATTCAGTGAATATATTTGAAAATATCAATTATCGCAAATTTACCCATGAATATGAAGAAAGTGTTACTCATTTTCTCCCCAACAATGCAGGGTTACTTCTAATTCAAGACTTACAGTTTCAACAAATCTGAATCCTCTACATCTCTCTGCGGGGAGGGAAGATCTCTTTTCTCACTGAAATGAAAATTTTAAACGGTGTATTTCTCAAGAGTTAGTTCCACACAATCCTGAACAATAATTAATTCGACTATCATTCACTTGATAAATGTATAAACGCAAGGTGCACACGCGTCTCGAACTCGCAACCTCGTGGTTACGGCCCCAATCGCCTGATAACATTACTTTGTTGAGTATGCACCTTTTTCAATGTACCCCATCAGTATGCACCTTATTCAATGTACCCCATGAAACATGTATCCATATCTTTTGCAATATACAGAGCGGGCCAAAAGATGTTCATATTTTTGATTTGGATAGTTTTTTGCCAACGCTGTATATGTGTATCTATCTTACAGTTAGTTACCCGCTGTCACAATTATTTTAAATGATATCCCAAATGAAAAGGAAAATGGCAATGAAGTAATATCAGTGTTTTACTTGAAACCTCACCTGGCCATGAGTCTTGCCAATAGTAAATCTGTTAACGCGGATCTTTCTCCTGCATATCTTGCTTCAGTAAGTGCACTGCAAAGGAGCACGGCTACCAGCCCAAGGTAAAGCACGGAACTTGACTGCATCTGAAATGAGCGTACATGCATTAAATACCCAGTAAATTACTTTGTCGGTTCATTAACCTGATTATTGTGTTGATTACTGCCGTTATGTATTGCTGTTTTTCAAGAACTGGTTGTAGTCTGGGGTGTCACTTTTACGTTAATGCAAAAAAATGTCAGGCCACGAAGGCGGCGTAAAAGAGCTAGCGATTCGTTAGCGATTCGTTGCTTCATTTATGTACTTATTTGTACTTTCTAGAACAAGAACATTGCAAGGGCCAAACCCACTAATGCAATTCATGTCTGGGTCACATTTGCTCCGATTCATCGGCTGGCGCACCCCCCACTGGGCATTTTGTCTAAAACTGAATATGATTTAAATAGATACTCAATCGGATGGGCGCCGGCGGATAATTCTGAGCAAATGTGATTCAGGCATTATAGATGACCTGCATAAAAATATTCGACCTACTTCTACAGAAGAAAAGATTCCATCGTTAGACATATTCTGAAATTAGAGGGTTTCGTTTTTAGGCGACCCTATATAGCATCTCAGCTCATTTTTAGGAAAATTGTCAAAAAGTAAAGTAAGTATTTTTTATTTTTTTAACAAGACTTATAAAACGGCAAACGTCCTGAAGAGTTTTACCCGTTGAATTGACAATAGGGGAAAATATTTCCTGCTGTTCACGAGGAGAAGAATTCATTCCAACCTTTGATGATTTCTCAAACAAAGTACCAAATAATCTTAAGATTGAAAAAATTGCGTTTATTTAGAATAAGAATCCAAAATGTCTTCTCGTGACTATTCCCAAAATATTTTCATTTATTTCAATTGATATTTTTTCTAATTGAACTTATTTCTACTATAATCTTTTCTCACATTAAGATTTTATATGCTGAATGTTGCTTTTAAAAGAAATAGTTGTTTCCCTTTTTTCAAGGTTATTTATTTCATATGAATCACATTTTACAAGTTAAGAACAGTTTGTATATAAAATATTACAAACAATGTGAATGAAACCCAAGCAAAGGTCATCAGACATTTTTGGCTTGGTATACAACAAACATAAAAAGAATATAAGTTATTCTCTATAATGGCGGAAGATTGATAATGAGAATGAGATGAAATGTAGAATGATGAACAGAATAAAGTAGTTCAAAAATCTTAAATCATCTTATCGATAAAATTTGCCGACAACTTTATAATAATTGAGTTTTGATCTCTTGTCAGATTCATTTCTAATTCATTTCAAAACCACTTTTATCTTGAAAGTTGAATGAGTTTCGGTCAGCCATAGATAAACTTAGTCGTTTCTAATTTGTGTGATTCAATTAATTATTTGTAACTATTTATTTTTTTTGCTCACGATATTGCGCAAATGAATTAATGTTTCAAAGTATAACGTTTACACTTACCTTGTATCGTTTTCAATCTCGAATAACTGCACTACAGCACACTGGACCAATTTATAAAATTGTGCAGATTATGAAATTGCCTTCCGAAAACCGGTTTTATAAGTCGTCCCTGGATGGCTTGATGTCGTGCCCAATATGTGCCATATGACCATGGGAAACTTAAAACAACGTCCAGGGTGATGTAAAGTTCGCCAAAAATAAGCCAACCAGAAACATACCCATATACAAACGCTGCGAGCGATAATGGACCGAACGGGTGCAACGGCGTGACCGGCCAGGTTCAACGGTTATTTTTGTATAATATCAATAACTAGCGTTAATATTCAAATCAAATTACCCCGCCTTCTGTACCATCTAAACAGTGTTAACATCTAGCGCATCGTGAGATACAGACATTCTCGGGAAGAATATTTTCTGTATTTCACTTGAATCATTGAATAACTTAATATATATTATTACCACTTTGCCGGGCCAGTTCTAGGGGTTTTAGTGCTAGTTTAGAAGGCATTCATTTTACTATATCGACCTGAGCAATATGTGATGTCATACTGGCGGTCAATACTGCCTGTCAAGAATGCATTTCTTGACCGGCAATTTTCTCTGGGAAATTGGATATCGTTCAGTGCGTAAGATTTTCTTGCTGTTTCAGTCCTGGTCATTAACGGTGGTAATAATACAAATAACGTCATTTCTGCGGGCAATGTAGTGAAATATTGGACATTGGGCCTTATGCCCTCGGTCCAATATTTCACTTTATTGCCCTTCGAAATGACGTTATTGTACTATATTCTAGTATCGTTTTGGATCATATTTAGTTTAGCATATACACAGGCTGGTATCGAAAAAATTGTCCGCTGTGACGGAGCGTGCTATTTTGCATAGAAACACTAGGAAATCCACACAATTTATTTTTTTACTCATATGTTTTGCTATATCAAAGAATATTACTGACTCCATGCAATGAATATATCATTTGCGGGTAACTTTAACTTTTGTTTGAAGTCCAACAACACAAAGAGTAAAAGCTATTGAAAACGGCGTCGGAGTATCATACTCCAAAATGTACCATTTCTTTTATTTCTTTTTAATGGTACATTATAGAGAAACGATAATATTTACATATGTTTTCAGCATAACTCTGAAGGTTTTAATGAGATCTTTATGTATTGGGTATTTTAATTTTTTTTATAAAAAATAATGTTTAAATTTTTTGTCCGCTGTGACGGAGCAGTTTCAAATCTGAAATACGTTAAGAATTTAGATTTATAATATATCTCTTTATAACTACACGTTAGAGGAGGGAGCGTATCAAATCTCTTTCGTAAAGTATTCTGAAAAATAAAACGGAATAAAAGTACACAATTCAAATTCTGAGATGTATAAACGACCACTCTTTAAGCTTCTTTTCTCAGTTTGTAGCAATCCAAGTTATGTATGGTAACTCATGAAAATGATAGTCAACTTTATTTCAGTATAGGGTATTTGCCTTTCGTTGTGCCTACTGTGGATCCATCACCTGACATGGTGATTTTTTATGGTAACTTATATACAGTAATATTATGTGGTAAAAGGATATACATCTGTCGGAATGCAGGATGTCTGTGCGCTATTTCGAATAAATTCATATTATCCCTATTTCTGTTACGCGGTAAACACGATACCAAAATATGCCATATTCCGCAACGAATATGTCATATTCACTTGCGGTGTATGACAGATTCACCTGCGGTATATGGCATACACACTAACCAATGAGAACGTGATACGGAAGTATGCACGATTGAACGAACAAGTAAAACTTTATAAATTATTATAATGATTACTGAATCAACAGTACAGTTTATTGAATACATCAACGTATGCAGAAGTATCACTCACCAATCTCACGTAATAAACTTACCCAATCAATCCAGGATTCATATATTAGTACTCGACGCACTGACAGTATTGGTAATCCAGCGTAGTTTTACATTCAGAGTCGATTCTCACAACCAATCAAACCGAGTGTTTCTGTATCACGTTTTTCACCTGCGGAATATGTCATATTCACCTGCTGTATATGGCATATTCCGCAAGTGAGTATGACATATTCTGAAGGTGAGTATCGGGTATTCACTGAATTCAATGCATCACATATTCACTGCGGAATATCGCATACTCATCTGCGGAATATGCCATATACCGCAGGTGAGTATGGCATATTCACCCGTATCACAAATACCGCGCAACCATGAATGTATGCCATATTCCGCGTAACAATTTACACTACACGTGATATTCTAAGACGTCTTGGCGAAAACGTATTAGAAATATTATGTTGAGTTTACACCATGTTGATTCATGTTGATTTCAGTACAAACCTCCGAAAAATGCTAAGAGTGGTCGTTTTTATATCTCAGATTTACATTACCCCAGATCTCTCAGAGGCTACTTCTCATAAGTTAGGAAAGTGATTTGTGACGTTCTCTCTTCTAAGGGTACTTTTAAAAGGTATAATTTGAATCTTAAATTCTTAACGTAGTTCACAGTTAAAACTGCTCCGTCACAGCTGACAAAAAATGTAAAAATTATTTTTTATAAAAAATATTAAAAATACCCAATACATCAAGATATCATTAATACCTTCAGAGTTATGCTGAAAACATATGTAAATATTATCGTGTCACTATATTGTACCATTAAAAAGAAATAAAAGAAATGGTACATTTTGGAGTATGATACTCCGACGCCGTTTTCAATAGCTTTTACTCTTAGCGTTGTTGGACTTCAAACAAAAGTTAAAGTTACCCACAAATGATATACCCATTGCATGGAGTGAGAAACTTTCTTTGGTATAGCAAAACATATGAGTAAAAAAATAAATTGTGTGAGTTTCTTAGTGTTTCTATGCAAAATAGCACGCTCCGTCACAGCGGACAAATTTTTCGATACCAGCCTGTGATATAGCCTTTATTAAAATGGCTCACTTACTATACATTGTAGTATACTCAATGTAATAATGTGATTTCAAAATCTTAATTTTCTTTCATTGATTACCTTCACTGTACCAAAACTAGTTACCTTGACGGAACGTCTATGTAACAAAATTGATGAACTTCCTGGATACGAATTTTTTGTTTTCTCGATTTAAACCTACTTAGAAGTTAAGCTGCGAATTATCATTTGGCACAAACTTAGACAATATAGTTTAGCTTTACGAAATGCTCTAGGTTTGGAAATTGAATTTTAAATGAAGCTGTAATTCATGCATTTAGACCATCGCTGTTGTTACATTGATCTAAGTTGTCAAAGTAACACACATTGGTAATATAACAGACCTTCGTCAATGTAACAAAATATGAATTGCAAATCCATTTACAAAACAAATTTCAAATCGGAGAATTTTATTAAAGCTAGAATATATTTTCTAGGTCTGTGCCAAATTACAATCTGCAACTTGACTTATAGGTAGGTTTAAATCGAGAAAACAAAAAAACTCGTAACCAGGAAGTTCATCCATTTTGTTACATTGACGTTCCGTCAAAGTAACTAGTTGTGGAACAGTGACCTTGAAACTTTTGGTGTCTTCTGATGGAAGGAAATAGTTTGGGAATATTCTACAAAATATGACTTAACTGCATGTATATGATATTTTGAAATCTAAACAGTTTATTGTATAACATTAAGATTCCAACATAAAAGGCAACAATATAACGTATCAAATTATTGTATTTTTAAACATGAAACACTGACAACGTTTTACCAAGCGATTCATTTTCTTGACCAATGACTTATTGGTTGAAATGGCTTGTAAAAGATAAAATACGACCTTTGTTCAGCGCATAGACGTCTTTCGATACGAGAGAAAGGGTCGATGGCAAATATACAAAAAAAAAACAGTTTGGAAGCTAGCTTTGGAAACAACAGCGCTCATTTTTCAAAATTGGCTTCGACCGAAATCGGTTCGATTCATTTAACACAAGCTATAAGGATACTCTTGCAACTGGAAATCATGGGACATGCCTCACGATTATGTTAATCCGCGCATTATGCATGCTATTCTCGCATATCTTTTATGAAATTGAAAACAAACTGAAAAATACGTAAATTCTTAAATATTTCAAGATTTTTTGCAAGAAGTAATTTTATGCCAAAACTATACGTGTAAATTACATTCTAAGCATAACACACTTTTTAGGGACAATCCGCAACTGAGAATCACGGCCGGATACTGCGTTCTGCGTATTTTAATGTGCATGCAAATGAGAAAAAAATGAAAAATACGTAAAACCTTAACATATTTCAACCTTTGTTTTGCAGAAAAGTCATTTTATGCCAAACCTATAGTGTGAATTGAATTGTAATCATAAATATCGATGAATTGGATCACTGTATCAATGCAGAACAGATTTGGTGTGAACTAAGCTTTATCAAATCGTATCGTTGACTTGTACTTTTGTATAATTCTGTGAAATACTGTTCTCCAACTAATATTCAATGCAAGTATATTTCGCGTTATCAGCTTTTCCAAATTTGAATTACTGAGTTGTGAACTTTGAATTGTGACCCTTTTTCTGTAAGTTAGTAATTCCTAGAAAATATCTGTCTAGACGCCCTTTGACATCTCATTCCACACTTCCAAACTGGTGATGAAGTAGATATGGAGGTTGTATGCAGGGACTTGAAGCACAACTAATACAAATGATTTATTCTTACAAATATGTATAAACAAGTGTACAAGTGAAACAACCAAAACAATGGAAACATCAAAACAAGATTGATCTACGAGTATCACCTAGAATATAGATCTATCTGAATTCAATGGCAATTTGTATGTCGCATATGCCGAGCATTGCAATGACCTTTTTCATCCTTGGTTTGGATTTTTGGTATCCTTGTCTTGGGAAATTGCCCTCTTAACTTCAATGTCATTCATGCTTATACTTTGCTTATTCGACACTTTTGTTTTAACCTTATTATTAGGAGGGTCATTTTGATTGAAATGTTTACCGAATGAATTTAAAGACACTGTGCTTAAATTATAGAATCTAATGTCATCTTGGATGAGGACGTATGCTCTTCGTGGTTATTGCGAGCGGTTGGCGTCACCGCTTCGTCTGAACGCCGTGTGCTCGTACCACCCTTTTACACTCTATGCAGACAGATCGCATAAAATAACCAATCGCATCATGCGCATGCGAGACTCGATAATACGCTTAATTAAGGATTAATGACAGTCACATTTAGTGCCTATAACTTTGAGTATAACATATAACCTATAGATATTCCAAGGAAAAGTGATGACCATGATTGAAAAAACTATGTAAAGACAAAAACACAATGGAATTTTGTAGATTTTTTTGAAAAACTAACGGAAAAATATATATGAATAAAAAGGCTTACAGCTCCGATTCCCTTAGTTACATTAACATTTGTTTCGTATATGTCATACAATTAATATTTGAGGCACACATACAGGGCGTTCATTAAGTAAAGCTAATTTTGCTCTCAAACTTTTATTTTTTGTCATTTATCTTTCAAATTTTCAGTGAAGAAGCATTTGACATTTTTCTAACTACCCTGAAAAATAAAATAAGATATGATGAATAATAGCAAAACAATGGTTGTCATAGTGACGTGAATACGGGTTCTGCGGAGCAATTTCTTACTTTAATAAAAATGTAATAATGCAATGAAATTGATTACGATTAATGCTGCATATGTCTTTGTTTGCTATGGCTGAAAGTCACGACAAACATAACAACAACATACACAAATATGATACCATGGCAACAGTAGTCTATGACATCACAGACAGATGATACAACAGATGGAATGATCCAGAATGATCCATAAGACACTGCTCCATGACATCATCAAAATCATGGCTGCCAGAGGGGTCATTCATCAAGCTATCGCAAGCACGTCGTAAGTCTGCGATGTCGCAAGGGCCCTTTTTAGCGATTACGTCCTATTCATCAATCTCGTGCGACTGCGATCGGTAGGATTTTCTGCGACGTCGCAGTGAAATACCCCTAAAATGGCCCAAATTTAAGCGACCGGTGGTACCCAGTCGCAGTGATTTTAGTTCACGAAAAATGTCTTAAATTAGTTGAATTTCTTTATGAAATTATAGAGAAATTCTAGGACGTATAGTTCGATATTCGATCCATGTTATATTAAAATTGCAGAGCATATGCATTATGTTTAATATGTTTGTGATGCTACCAAAAACAGCTAGTTTTCGGCTTGTATTTTTAAGTACTTCACCGTGCGACCGGTCGCAGTGATTGTGCGTTACACGTGGTTTTGACCCACGTGACTGTGCCCACTCAGTATCCATATTGTCAATCTTGCATGACACGTTAATCGTCTGTTGGAAGCGTTTATTCGTTCGAAATGGCGCAACTGATGGTTGATTTCAACCGTAATGCTCTGCGTAGAGAACGCGTACTTAGAGATCGTACAGATCCTCTTCAAATAAACGATGATGTGGACCTTATTTTGCGATGTCACATGCCAAGGGTTAACTATTATAAAAGTTTACGAAATGATACAAGAGGATCTCGAAAGGATAACTAACACGGGTACAAGCACGTCCACGTGGTAATCACTGCGACTGGTCGCATGGACATCGCAGACTGCGATTTGTTAATGAATAGGTCGCAGTCGCAGTCACTGCGACCTCGCACGGTGGTCGCAGTGTCTGCGACGTCGCAGTGATTGCGATAGCTTGATGAATGACCCCTCAGGATTGCCACTGGAAGCAAAATGAACAATGAAATGAAACAACAATTGAGAAGTAGCATCAGATACAATGCAGGATACTATCCAGAAAACGCTGGAGATGGAGGTTCAAGGCCAGTCAGCATATTCTCCTGACAAGGCACCGTGCGATTTTGGGGTATTTTCATGTTTGAAAAATGATCTGCGTGGTAAGATCCACGCAAATATCCATGAGCTTCAGAATGCCGTTCAACGTTCGCTGACAAAGAACTTTCCAGATGGCTTCCACAGGATATATCAGAAGTGGATAGAACGACATCAGCTGTGTGTGAAAGCTAAGGGGAACTACTTTGAACATGAAATAGAATGCTAACTTGAAAGTAGAAATGTGGAGTAGCCACAGAACTATGGTTGAAATATAGACAGGACAGAAACTAACGTTAACAAAATCTACTATGCTGTGAACTTATAAAATTGCTCCGCAGAACCCGTAGTCGCGTTACTATGTCAACCACCATTTTGCTGTTATTCATTATATTTAGATCATTTTTCAGGATAGTTAGAAAAGTGTCTGATGCTTCTCCACTGAAAATTTGAACGATGATAGACAAGAAATAAAAGTTTGAGAGCAAAATTAGCTTTACTTACTGAACGCCCTATATTATACGAACTTATGATCGGACAACAATATGATGTGAACTTTAAGGTAAATAAGAAACATCATGCTCTGTACGATCATAAGTTTGAATAAAATTTGTGTTTCGAATATAATTTCATGCGATCTGTCTGCATGGGGTGTATTAGAGATCAGCACTGAACGAAATTAGCGTCACAACCGAGTGGAATAAATGCCCGGGCATTTCTCGAAAATCATATTTTCGCAGCTATTATAACTCGATTCTTTTGCGGAAAGCAAACTAGTAGCACTGAAAAATTACCTGGGTGCAGTAGTTAAACAAGGCATTCCGCCCCAACAAGTTTTATACGCTCAACTCAATGAGACGTGCTCAGTATCACGCATAGGATAATAGTGGTCCGAGGTACCATAAGTCAGTATCGTTCCATAGGATAACATTACTAGCAAACAGGGTCATGGCTAACGAAGAACTGGTACAGTTCACTTGGGCAGATTGGCTCGTGTTCGGACTTGCTCTACTAGCCTCGATATTAATTGGCTTTTACTATGGATGTACAGGAAATAAGCAGAGTACCACTGAAGAGGTTTTGCTTGGAGATAGAAAAATGTCTATTGTCCCTGTGTCTATATCGATCCTCGCCACTCTTGTTTCGACAATCGGAGTTATTGGATACCCATCTGAAATTTACGACCATGGAACTATGATTTTGTATACTGTAATCGGAGGCCCAATTGGCTATTTTATAACGGCACATGTTTATTTACCAATATACCATGACCTAAAGCTTACAAGCGTTTATGAGGTGAGACCCATTCTATAGTGATATAATTATATTCACGACAGTCTAGATACCAAATGTTTGGAGGTGATCTAAACTTGTTTAATTTTTTAACGTGTAGTATTATATTCCCCCTGGAATTAGTTATCATAGAGCTCAAGGAAAAGTTCAGATAAGCCCTAGTTAAGCTGGTTGCCCCGTTTAATCACGGCTCTTTCGATATGTTTACTGTTAAAACACATATTTCTTCAAAATGTTTCCCCTTTCAAGCACCTGTCAATATTATAGTTTATTTATCAATGCAGAGTCTAAACTAAAAGGGGTCCATACAAATTCAAAAATATTAAATAGTATTGATATTTTTATAAGATTTCAACGGATATCTACTAATGAAAAAATATATATCATTATTACTGTCATATATAAGCCACCTGGTGTTGATGTGTCACCTTTTAATAGTGACTTGGGTGATTATATGAATAAAATAGCAGATGAGGGTAAATTATCTTACATCATGGGTGACTTCAACATTGATTTACTTAAGGTTGAATCTCATGAACCCACACATGATTTTCTGAACCAGTTTTATTCATTCAACCATGTCCCACTAATATATAGGCCGACAAGAATTACTGACAAGACTGCAACTCTTATAGATAATATTTTTACTAATGTCCCTAATATTGATGGATGTGGTATCATCATGGAGGACATTTCTGATCACTTTCCAATATATTCCATTTCACATTATGATACTACCAAATCTAAAAAAACATTAAGCAGTTATCGTAATTTCAATGACTCTAATAAGCAATTATTTCTTGAGAAACTCTCAAATGTCGACTGGACCCCTTGCTATAAAAGTCAAGATGTAAACATAGCATTTAATATCTTCATTAACTTGTTAATGGAACAATATGATTCTTCATTTCCACTCAAATCCAAATTTATCAAAGTTAATCATGATCCTAATAGACCCTGGTTGACTTCTGGCATCTTAACTTCTGCCAAAACTAAAAATAAGCTATATACCAAATATTTGAAAAATCCCTGTTGCAAAACAGGAAAAGCTTACAAGTCCTTCAACCATAAACTTAAGCACATAATTAAATACTCAAAACGTACACATTATCAAATTAAGTTTGCCGAAGTAAGTGGTAACATTAAAAAGTCTTGGTCTATCATTAATGAACTACTTGGAAAAAACAAAAAAGCTGCATTGCCATCTAAATTCACTATAAATGGAAAGGAAACAACAGATCATGAAATCATTTCCAATGGATTTAATAATTTTTTTACCAATATTGGTAAAAATCTAGCCAAGGAGATTCCAAAATCCAAAAAATGCTTTAATGAATACCTAGCAAGAGCTCAAAAAGTTCAATCATCTATTTATCTCAAAAAGACCTCAAAAACTGAGCTTGAATTAGAAATGTGTCTTCTAAAATCTTCCTCGCCTGGACCTGATGGGATTCTACCATCACTTATTAAGTCTGCAAGACAGTTTTTAATTGATCCACTCTTGTATATATTTAACTTATCTTTTAAATCTGGTATTTTCCCAGACGCCCTCAAATTGGCCAAAGTAACACCTGTATTTAAAAAAGGTGTCACTACAAATCCTTCGAACTATAGACCAATTTCAGTTTTATCTGTATTTTCTAAATTGTTAGAAAAGCTCATGCACGCCAAACTCACTGGTTTTTTAGAACGTTTTGAAATTATTTTTACTTATCAATTTGGATTTCAGAAATTCAACTCTACCTACATGGCCATTTTATATTTCATTGAACAAATTCGAAAATCAACTGATTTGGGGAAAACGAGCATTGGCATAACATTAGATTTTTCCAAGGCCTTTGACACAATTAATCATGACATTTTGATACAAAAACTTGAATATTATGGCATCAGAGGAATAGCTAAGTCCTGGTTTGAAAGTTATTTAAAAGACCGCAAACAATATGTCACCATTAACAATTATGAATCTAAACAATCATCTCTAAATTGTGGTGTTCCGCAGGGCTCGGTACTTGGACCACTATTATTTATTCTTTACATAAATGATCTGCCTTTTGTTGCCCCTAATCTAAAATTTATTATGTTTGCTGATGACACCAATCTTCTTGATAGTGATTATGATTTAAATGAACTTATGACTAGAACTAATGCAAACTTGAATTCAATAGATGACTGGATAAAAGCAAACAAACTTTCACTTAATATTGGCAAAACCAATGCTATTCTATTTGGACCCCAAAAAAGTCAAACAAATCTGAATCTTAAAATACGCAATGAGAACATAAATTTCCGGGAAAAAATTGACTTTCTTGGAATTATTATTGATAAAAACCTGAAATTTAAAGAGCACATAAAATCTGTTGAAACAAAGATTTCTCGCGTCATTGGTTCTCTTTATCACATTAAACATCTACTTCAAATAGACAGTTTCAAAACAATTTACTACTCATTGATACACTCTCAATTAAATTATTGCAACATAATCTGGGGTAACACATTTAAATCATTTTATGATCGTCTACATAAACTGCAGAAACAATTCTTAAGGCTAGCTTTAAATAAGGATAGACTTTCTCACTCCGCTCCCCTATTTAAAGATCTTAGAATATTAAATATTTTTGATGTCAACAGATATTGTACTGGTCAGTTCATGTACAAAATCTTTAATAAGCACCCCAGTCTTCCAAAAAATCTAGTTCAAGACTTGTTTGATATCAACATTAATATTCATCATCATTACACAAGACAATTACATTATTTTCATATCCCTAAATGCTCCAAACTTTCCCTTCGCTATCTGGGTCCTAATCTTTGGAATGCTCTACCACATGATATTAAAAAATGCTCCACTCTAAATATTTTCAAATCTTCATATAAAAAACTACTCATCTATCGATAATGTATAATACCAATTTCATACTATACTGTTGATTTTATACTGGTACCTATTTTTGTAACATTTTTACATTGTACATCCTTAGATTAATTGTTAATATCATTTTTATATACCTACATGTAACATAATATAAGTGTTTTCTTTTATATGTAGTCTAGTTGTCATTTTAATGATTTCTGTTAAACCGCAACATATACCCACTAGGGTGTCTAGCGGCTTGTTTTTATAGTGTATATTATATAAGAATTATGAAATAAATAATTGAATTGAATTGAAATTGAATTGAATTAATTGATTGTTGTAAAGGAGATTTGCATGATATATTCATTATCTCATCGAACGAAGTTAGTTGGGATAGACGTAGAAGACGCCCCTTCATTTGTCCGTCCGTCCCCCATTTGTCCATCCGTGCGTTTGATTGTCCGGGCGATAACTCAAATAACCGGCGTTGACGGATTCAAATTTTATAAGCTTATGTCTTATGGGTATGGAACCTCTTCTAAAGATGGTATATTCAATCTGGCCGCTCATTTCAAAATGACCATTTTTGTAAAAATGTAATCTTTGAGAACTCAAACACCAATCAATGGATTTGGTTCAAATTTTATATGTTGACAAATATCAATTTCCAAGATGGCCGCTGAATTTAAAAATGGCAACCATTTTTAAAATATGTGCTTTTTGATAACTAAAATACCATTTATGGTCCAAAATAATGGATTTTGGACCAACATTTATAGGCTGATATCTTATTGGCAAAGAACCTCTGCTCTTTTTCAATATGAATATACATTTCCAAGCTCCTATCATTTGAAGAAATAGTTTAGGCACGTTTTCTTAAGTGTAGCTTAACCTCCTTATACGATCTTTTTGTTTTATAATCATCTTTTATTCATTTTCAGTACCTTGAACTACGATTTAACAAGTCGATACGAATCATAGCTGTGATTCTATATTCATTTCAAATTGTAAGTACCGTAAGTTTACGAAATTGTTTTCAAGTTGTTACAACCCTAATAAAATACAAGTAATAAAAACAGTTTGAAATGTCCATTCATCTTCAGGCTATATCACAGGGAAATATTAAAATTAATCTACTAGAACTGAGGAATAGACTAAGTCAACTTTGTACCACACCTGCCACGTTGTGTAACCCGAATCAGCCACCTGGTGGTGAAAACCATACCTACGTACTTGCATCTGGATTATTCCCTCTACAGTCTGTATTTACCATGATTATAACTAAATAATAAATTATTACACTTTTAATCATATTTGATTGCAGCTGGTCTTCATCTCCATAAGTCTCTATGCATCATCGATAACACTAACACAAGGTATTCACTTATCGCTACAAAAACGGATATTTTTACATCGTATGATTGTATCAAGGGCGTTACAATACCCGGGCATTTATCGGTTCGTGCAGTACTTGTTTGTGATAGCGCTCTCTGTAGGTCACTGTGCTTAATAGCCTACAGTAATACGGGGTAGGATATCGGGAATTTGGTCAGTTTCTATCCGTCGATTACGCTATGAATTGAAGCAAGTGTGACCACTTTATCCACTTAAACAATTTGATAATTGATTAAATCTTTAAACAAAATCGATAAACACGTTATACACTTCCTATCTCCTTAGAAATTAGCATGTATTTATGGATAGTTTTGGGAGTGGTGACTTAGACCATGTCTTGAGACATCACCCGTTGTGAACACGCATAAGTCATGCAATCTGTGTCAAATGGTGAGCGGTCTCGTTTAGGGGACCTGGGAGACATAGTCTAGTGTCTAAGCTTCCCCGAACCACCGTCAGTGATTATGTGACAGGTAGAGTATATTTAGTTGATCCTAGGATGATGACATTGGTGGTGTCACTCCTATTGTCATTTTTGTAGAGAAAGGCCGGACATCCCGATCCAGTAGTGGATCTTCTCCCTTACTTGTGAGTCACAGTAAGGGCCCAAGATGTTTCGAACTCATGGTTGGTGGTCCATGATATGTTCTTCATCAGCAGCCTAATGAGGGGGAGGGGGAGGGGGGATGGGTTGTCCCCGATTTTGTTTTGTTTTGGGATTGTTTCAAGTTGGAGACAGTTAGTTGGGTACTAAGTAAATTGGTATCATAGTTTGGTTGTGTTTGCAGATTGTGCCTGATTGTATTTAATAGTGTAGTATAATTGATTAAGTATTGGGTTGTGACTGACTTTGTTGCGGTGGTTGGTGTCAGGTTGTGTTGTGATGATTCAACAATGGGTTGATTTCAAATTGATCTCGTTGGCTATGTTGTATTGTGTTGGTTTGTTGTTTGGTTGTGCTCGATTGTGTTAGTTTGATAGTCGATTGTGTTTTGGTGGTTGTTTGTTTGGTTGAGCCTGGTTGTGTTGTGTAGGTTTGGTATCGGGTTGTGTTTTATTAAGTTATGTTATCAAAGTGGCTGTGTTATGTTGTGATTGTGTTGTGCTGGTCGGGTAGCGGGTTGTGCCCAGTAGGATGAAGTATCTGGTTGTGTCAGATTGTGTTGCGTGATTGGTGTTTTTTTCAGAGAGTGTTGGTTGGGTGTTTTGGTATTCCAGTTTGGTTGTGCCTGATTGTGTTTTGATTGTTTTGTGTAAAATTGTATTTTGTTTCATCAACAATGGGTTGTGTTTAGGTTTTGTTATTTTATTATTTGGTTGTGCCAAATTGTGTTGCGTATATTTGACAATTGTGTTATGTTAATTTTAAAATGCGTCGTGTTATGTTGTGATTGTGCTATGCTGGTCGGGGGGCAGGTTGTGCCCAGTCGGGTAAGGTATCTGGTTGAGTTCAATTGTGTTGTGTGGTTGGTTGTGCCTGATCGTTAAATGATGGGTGGTGGCGGGTTGTGCCCGATTGTGTTATGATAGGTGGTTGGTTGTGCCTGGTCGGGTGAGGTATTTGGTTGTGTTCGGTTGTGTTGTGTAATTGTTGTAATCTCTACTTCGAGAAAGTTTGTTGTGTGTGTTGGGATTTAAGTTTGGTTGTTCCTGATTGTGCTTTGATGGTTTGGTTTTGTTGTGTGGTTGTGCCAAATTGTGTTGCGCTGATTTGTCAGTGGGTTGTATTCTTGTTAATTGTGAGTTAAGTTGCGTTCTAATTCTTCAGACACTGGTTGTGTTGCGTTGTTGGTGATCCTATGGGTTGTGCTTGGTTGTGATGGTTGGTTGTGATAGGTTATGTATTAAGTAGCAGGTTATGCCGAATTGTGTTAGGTGTATCATGGAGTTCAGATACAAGTTAGTTGTTTGGGGTATTATAGTGTAGGTATATTCGTTAATTCTTGGTAGAGTCAATAGTTTAATGTATTTGTGTACATTATTAGTATATGCGATAGGTTTGGTACCTATTCATACATAGTGAGATCTCTAGTGTGAGAAGTGCACCTGGTATGATGGGCGTCAGCCTTGCGTTGTTCTTTAGTTCTGAAGAGATAGTTTCTTGTTGTTCATTGAATCTCAGAATGTGGCGGTTTAGTTCGGCGCTCCTCTTTATATAATATTGCGCGGACGTTAGAGAACAAGCTTCCGGTTTTTGGAAATGCCTGTAAAGTGAACGATTTGCTCGGAAATTTGTGTTTCTTGCCTGTTTTGTATCCTTTATAGTTTCTGTTGTGGTGAGTCAATTCAGATGAAGTTTATTACATCTTATTAGTTAGGCTTTGTAGAACATTTCGTTCGTGTTTTTAGTGCTGAAGTTTGTTGGTAAGAACACGAATTCGACGATAATGTTCTGTTTTTGGTGTCTTCGAACTGTGATTTCGTGCAATTATTGTTTCTGTTGACAATGTTCCTTGTCAGATAACATTGTAAATGGTTTCATTTTGTAGCGGTGGTTTGTGGCTACATTTTGATGTATAGTTTTATATGTTTTGATTTGCGTTTGGTGGTGTATGCGAATGTTTTGGTTGATAAACAAACACAGTTTGGTGCCGTGGGTTATAGCATTGAGATACGTAATTGATGGATCCTGAAATACAAAATTATATCATTCCTTAACGCTTTCCTATCCGTTGGAGTCTGGTCTCTGTATCTGTCTTTAGTAAACCTAAAATAAGAATACTGCAATGTTCCATGGTGGCTTCCCATTAATCATCTTGTGGATGAGATCGCCGTATTGCCCGTATTGTTCTCCATCACTGTTCCTATAATTAATGTTCAAATGGTAAGCAGCCAGTAAATCTGAAATAAAATTCGGAGACTGGCCTGTCCTGATTGTCTCAATGTTGTTCTTGGCTCCTCGACTTTGTTTGATGTAGTGGTGATTTGTTTGTGATCAATGTAATCAGTTGCGCTGGATTTTGCGCTAGTTAAATTTTCCGTACTTGTTTAGACGTTGGTTAAGATCAGTATATTCAGTGTAGGAATATACGTGTAAGTTTTGCCTGGTTCGTTCGGGTGGTTTTCCGAAGGCAATAAATAAGGATCTGTTCAGTTTAGTTTGTGTTCTAGTGTCTGAGGCCGTGTCGGCAGGAGGGGGGGGGGGGGGCTGGCTGATGAAATATGTTCGAAACACCAAGTGTGGTGAGATGATTCAGCCTTTCTACTACAAAAATGTGTCTGATCATTGTTTTGATGAAATATACTGAGTGGTTGTCCATAAGCTGAGCGATAGGACCTATCCCGAAGGTATGGTACTCTGGTTATTCACTTAGTTTGGGTTTATCCTTATGGCTAATGGAGACAGCCGTATAAAGCATAGTTTTGGGAGTGGTGACTTAGACCATGTCTTGAGACATCACCCGTTGTGAACACGCATAAGTCATGCAATCTGTGTCAAATGGTGAGCGGTCTCGTTTAGGGGACCTGGGAGACATAGTCTAGTGTCTAAGCTTCCCCGAACCACCGTCAGTGATTATGTGACAGGTAGAGTATATTTAGTTGATCCTAGGATGATGACATTGGTGGTGTCACTCCTATTGTCATTTTTGTAGAGAAAGGCCGGACATCCCGATCCAGTAGTGGATCTTCTCCCTTACTTGTGAGTCACAGTAAGGGCCCAAGATGTTTCGAACTCATGGTTGGTGGTCCATGATATGTTCTTCATCAGCAGCCTAATGAGGGGGAGGGGGAGGGGGGATGGGTTGTCCCCGATTTTGTTTTGTTTTGGGATTGTTTCAAGTTGGAGACAGTTAGTTGGGTACTAAGTAAATTGGTATCATAGTTTGGTTGTGTTTGCAGATTGTGCCTGATTGTATTTAATAGTGTAGTATAATTGATTAAGTATTGGGTTGTGACTGACTTTGTGGCGGTGGTTGGTGTCAGGTTGTGTTGTGATGATTCAACAATGGGTTGATTTCAAATTGATCTCGTTGGCTATGTTGTATTGTGTTGGTTTGTTGTTTGGTTGTGCTCGATTGTGTTAGTTTGATAGTCGATTGTGTTTTGGTGGTTGTTTGTTTGGTTGAGCCTGGTTGTGTTGTGTAGGTTTGGTATCGGGTTGTGTTTTATTAAGTTATGTTATCAAAGTGGCTGTGTTATGTTGTGATTGTGTTGTGCTGGTCGGGTAGCGGGTTGTGCCCAGTAGGATGAAGTATCTGGTTGTGTCAGATTGTGTTGCGTGATTGGTGTTTTTTTCAGAGAGTGTTGGTTGGGTGTTTTGGTATTCCAGTTTGGTTGTGCCTGATTGTGTTTTGATTGTTTTGTGTAAAATTGTATTTTGTTTCATCAACAATGGGTTGTGTTTAGGTTTTGTTATTTTATTATTTGGTTGTGCCAAATTGTGTTGCGTATATTTGACAATTGTGTTATGTTAATTTTAAAATGCGTCGTGTTATGTTGTGATTGTGCTATGCTGGTCGGGGGGCAGGTTGTGCCCAGTCGGGTAAGGTATCTGGTTGAGTTCAATTGTGTTGTGTGGTTGGTTGTGCCTGATCGTTAAATGATGGGTGGTGGCGGGTTGTGCCCGATTGTGTTATGATAGGTGGTTGGTTGTGCCTGGTCGGGTGAGGTATTTGGTTGTGTTCGGTTGTGTTGTGTAATTGTTGTAATCTCTACTTCGAGAAAGTTTGTTGTGTGTGTTGGGATTTAAGTTTGGTTGTTCCTGATTGTGCTTTGATGGTTTGGTTTTGTTGTGTGGTTGTGCCAAATTGTGTTGCGCTGATTTGTCAGTGGGTTGTATTCTTGTTAATTGTGAGTTAAGTTGCGTTCTAATTCTTCAGACACTGGTTGTGTTGCGTTGTTGGTGATCCTATGGGTTGTGCTTGGTTGTGATGGTTGGTTGTGATAGGTTATGTATTAAGTAGCAGGTTATGCCGAATTGTGTTAGGTGTATCATGGAGTTCAGATACAAGTTAGTTGTTTGGGGTATTATAGTGTAGGCCTTTCTCTACAAAAATGACAATAGGAGTGACACCACCAATGTCACCATCCTAGGATCAACTAAATATACTCTACCTGTCACATAATCACTGACGGTGGTTCGGGGAAACTTAGACACTAGACTATGTCTCCCAGGTCCCCTAAACGAGGCCGCTCACCATTTAACACAGATTGCATGACTTATGCGTGTTCACAACGGGTGATGTCTCAAGACATGGTCTAAGTCACCACTCCCAAAAATATGCTTTATACGGCTGTCTCCATTAGCCATAAGGATAAACCCAAACTAAGTGAATAACCAGAGTACCATACCTTCGGGATAGGTCCTATCGCTCAGCTTATGGACAAGCACTCAGTATATTTCATCAAACAATGATCAGACACATTTTTGTAGTAGAAAGGCTGAATCATCTCACCACACTTGGTGTTTCGAACATATTTCATCAGCCAGCCCCCCCCCCCCCCCCCCTCCTGCCGACACGGCCTCAGACACTAGAACACAAATTAAACTGAACAGATCCTTATTTTCTTGCCTTCGGAAAACCACCCGAACGAACCAGGCAAAACTTACACGTATATTCCTACACTGAATATACTTATCTTAACCAACGTCTAAACAAGTACGGAAAATTTAACTAGCGCAAAATCTAGCGCAACTGATTACATTGATCACAAACAAATCACCACTACATCAAACAAAGTCGAGGAGCCAAGAACAACATTGAGACAATCACGACAGACCAGTCTCCGAATTTTATTTCAGATTTACTGGCTGCTTACCATTTGAACATTAATTATAGGAACAGTGATGGAGAACAATACGGGCAATACGGCGATCTCATCCACAAGATGATTAATGGGAAGCCACCATGGAACATTGCAGTATTCTTATTTTAGGTTTACTAAAGACAGATACAGAGACCAGACTCCAACGGATAGGAAAGCGTTAAGGAATGATATAATTTTGTATTTCAGGATTCATCAATTACGTATCTCAATGCTATAACCCACGGCACCAAACTGTGTTTGTTTATCAACCAAAACATTCGCATACACCACCAAACGCAAATCAAAACATATAAAACTATACATCAAAATGTAGCCACAAACCACCGCTACAAAATGAAACCATTTACAATGTTACCTGACAAGGAACATTGTCAACAGAAACAATAATTGCACGAAATCACAGTTCGAAGACACCAAAAATAGAACATTATCTTCGAATTCGTGTTCTTACCAACAAACTTCAGCACTAAAAACACGAACGAAATGTTCTACAAAGCCTAACTAATAAGATGTAACAAACTTCATCTGAATTGACTCACCACAACAGAAACTATAAAGGATACAAAACAGGCAAGAAACACAAATTTCAGAGCAAATCGTTCACTTTACAGGCATTTCCAAAAACCGGAAGCTTGTTCTCTAACGTCCGCGCAATATTATATAAAGAGGAGCGCCGAACTAAACCGCCACATTCTGAGATTCAATGAACAACAAGAAACTATCTCTTCAGAACTAAAGAAAAACGCAAGGCTGACGCCCTTCATACCAGGTGCACTTCTCACACTAGAGATCTCACTATGTATGGATAGGTACCAAACCTATCGCATATACTAATAATGTACACAAATACATTAAACTATTGACTCTACCAAGAATTAACGAATATACCTACACTATAATACCCCAAACCACTAACTTGTATCTGAACTCCATGATACACCTAACACAATTCGGCAAAACCTGCTACGTAATACATAACCTATCACAACCAACCATTACAACCAAGCACAACCCATAAGATCACCAACAACGCAACACAACCAGTGTCTGAAGAATTAGAACGCAACTTAACTCACAATTAACAAGAATACAACCCACTGACAAATCAGCGCAACACAATTTGGCACAACCACACAACAAAACCAAACCATCAAAGCACAATCAGGAACAACCAAACTTAAATCCCAACACACACAACAAACTTTCTCGAACTAGAGATTACAACAATTACACAACACAACCGAACACAACCGAATACCTCACCCGACCAGGCACAACCAACCACCTATCATAACACAATCGGGCACAACCCGCCACCACCCATCATTTAACGATCAGGCACAACCAACCACACAACACAATCGAACTCAACCAGATACCTTACCCGACTGGGCACAACCTGCCCCCCCCCCCCCCGACCAGCACAGCACAATCACAACATAACACGACACATTTTAAAATTAACATAACACAATTGTCAAATATACGCAACACAATTTGGCACAACCAAATAATAAAACAACAAAACCTAAACACAACCCATTGTTGATGAAACAAAATACAATTTTACACAAAACAATCAAAACACAATCAGGCACAACCAAACTGGAATACCAAAACACCCAACCAACACTCTCCGAAAACAACACCAATCACGCAACACAATCTGACACAACCAGATACTTCATCCTACTGGGCACAACCCGCTACCCGACCAGCACAACACAATCACAACATAACACAACCACTTTGAAATTAACATTACTTAATAAAACACAACCCGATACCAAACCTACACAACACAACCAGGCTCAACCAAACAAACAACCACCAAAACACAATCGACTATCAAACTAACACAATCGAGCACAACCAAACAACAAACCAACACAATACAACATAGCCAACGAGATCAATTTGAAATCAACCCATTGTTGAATCATCACAACACAACCTGACACCAACCACCGCAACAAAGTCAGTCACAACCCAATACTGAATCAATTATACTACACTATTAAATACAATCAGGCACAATCTGCAAACACAACCAAACTATGATACCAATTTACTTAGTACCCAACTAACTGTCTCCAACTGGAAACAATCCCAAAACAAAACAAAATCGGGGACAACTCATCCCCCCTCCCCCTCCCCCTCATTAGGCTGCTGATGAAGAACATATCATGGACCACCAACTATGAGTTCGAAACATCTTGGGCCCTTACTGTGACTCACAAGTAAGGGAGAAGATCCACTACTGGATCGGGATGTCCGGCCTTTCTCTACAAAAATGACAATAGGAGTGACACCACCAATGTCACCATCCTAGGATCAACTAAATATACTCTACCTGTCACATAATCACTGACGGTGGTTCGGGGAAACTTAGACACTAGACTATGTCTCCCAGGTCCCCTAAACGAGGCCGCTCACCATTTAACACAGATTGCATGACTTATGCGTGTTCACAACGGGTGATGTCTCAAGACATGGTCTAAGTCACCACTCCCAAAAATATGCTTTATACGGCTGTCTCCATTAGCCATAAGGATAAACCCAAACTTAGTGAATAACCAGAGTACCATACCTTCGGGATAGGTCCTATCGCTCAGCTTATGGACAAGCACTCAGTATATTTCATCAAACAATGATCAGACACATTTTTGTAGTAGAAAGGCTGAATCATCTCACCACACTTGGTGTTTCGAACATATTTCATCAGCCAGCCCCCCCCCCCCTCCTGCCGACACGGCCTCAGACACTAGAACACAAATTAAACTGAACAGATCCTTATTTTCTTGCCTTCGGAAAACCACCCGAACGAACCAGGCAAAACTTACACGTATATTCCTACACTGAATATACTTATCTTAACCAACGTCTAAACAAGTACGGAAAATTTAACTAGCGCAAAATCTAGCGCAACTGATTACATTGATCACAAACAAATCACCACTACATCAAACAAAGTCGAGGAGCCAAGAACAACATTGAGACAATCACGACAGACCAGTCTCCGAATTTTATTTCAGATTTACTGGCTGCTTACCATTTGAACATTAATTATAGGAACAGTGATGGAGAACAATACGGGCAATACGGCGATCTCATCCACAAGATGATTAATGGGAAGCCACCATGGAACATTGCAGTATTCTTATTTTAGGTTTACTAAAGACAGATACAGAGACCAGACTCCAACGGATAGGAAAGCGTTAAGGAATGATATAATTTTGTATTTCAGGATTCATCAATTACGTATCTCAATGCTATAACCCACGGCACCAAACTGTGTTTGTTTATCAACCAAAACATTCGCATACACCACCAAACGCAAATCAAAACATATAAAACTATACATCAAAATGTAGCCACAAACCACCGCTACAAAATGAAACCATTTACAATGTTACCTGACAAGGAACATTGTCAACAGAAACAATAATTGCACGAAATCACAGTTCGAAGACACCAAAAATAGAACATTATCTTCGAATTCGTGTTCTTACCAACAAACTTCAGCACTAAAAACACGAACGAAATGTTCTACAAAGCCTAACTAATAAGATGTAACAAACTTCATCTGAATTGACTCACCACAACAGAAACTATAAAGGATACAAAACAGGCAAGAAACACAAATTTCAGAGCAAATCGTTCACTTTACAGGCATTTCCAAAAACCGGAAGCTTGTTCTCTAACGTCCGCGCAATATTATATAAAGAGGAGCGCCGAACTAAACCGCCACATTCTGAGATTCAATGAACAACAAGAAACTATCTCTTCAGAACTAAAGAAAAACGCAAGGCTGACGCCCTTCATACCAGGTGCACTTCTCACACTAGAGATCTCACTATGTATGGATAGGTACCAAACCTATCGCATATACTAATAATGTACACAAATACATTAAACTATTGACTCTACCAAGAATTAACGAATATACCTACACTATAATACCCCAAACCACTAACTTGTATCTGAACTCCATGATACACCTAACACAATTCGGCAAAACCTGCTACGTAATACATAACCTATCACAACCAACCATTACAACCAAGCACAACCCATAAGATCACCAACAACGCAACACAACCAGTGTCTGAAGAATTAGAACGCAACTTAACTCACAATTAACAAGAATACAACCCACTGACAAATCAGCGCAACACAATTTGGCACAACCACACAACAAAACCAAACCATCAAAGCACAATCAGGAACAACCAAACTTAAATCCCAACACACACAACAAACTTTCTCGAACTAGAGATTACAACAATTACACAACACAACCGAACACAACCGAATACCTCACCCGACCAGGCACAACCAACCACCTATCATAACACAATCGGGCACAACCCGCCACCACCCATCATTTAACGATCAGGCACAACCAACCACACAACACAATCGAACTCAACCAGATACCTTACCCGACTGGGCACAACCTGCCCCCCCCCCGACCAGCACAGCACAATCACAACATAACACGACACATTTTAAAATTAACATAACACAATTGTCAAATATACGCAACACAATTTGGCACAACCAAATAATAAAACAACAAAACCTAAACACAACCCATTGTTGATGAAACAAAATACAATTTTACACAAAACAATCAAAACACAATCAGGCACAACCAAACTGGAATACCAAAACACCCAACCAACACTCTCCGAAAACAACACCAATCACGCAACACAATCTGACACAACCAGATACTTCATCCTACTGGGCACAACCCGCTACCCGACCAGCACAACACAATCACAACATAACACAACCACTTTGAAATTAACATTACTTAATAAAACACAACCCGATACCAAACCTACACAACACAACCAGGCTCAACCAAACAAACAACCACCAAAACACAATCGACTATCAAACTAACACAATCGAGCACAACCAAACAACAAACCAACACAATACAACATAGCCAACGAGATCAATTTGAAATCAACCTATTGTTGAATCATCACAACACAACCTGACACCAACCACCGCAACAAAGTCAGTCACAACCCAATACTGAATCAATTATACTACACTATTAAATACAATCAGGCACAATCTGCAAACACAACCAAACTATGATACCAATTTACTTAGTACCCAACTAACTGTCTCCAACTGGAAACAATCCCAAAACAAAACAAAATCGGGGACAACTCATCCCCCCTCCCCCTCCCCCTCATTAGGCTGCTGATGAAGAACATATCATGGACCACCAACTATGAGTTCGAAACATCTTGGGCCCTTACTGTGACTCACAAGTAAGGGAGAAGATCCACTACTGGATCGGGATGTCCGGCCTTTCTCTACAAAAATGACAATAGGAGTGACACCACCAATGTCACCATCCTAGGATCAACTAAATATACTCTACCTGTCACATAATCACTGACGGTGGTTCGGGGAAACTTAGACACTAGACTATGTCTCCCAGGTCCCCTAAACGAGGCCGCTCACCATTTAACACAGATTGCATGACTTATGCGTGTTCACAACGGGTGATGTCTCAAGACATGGTCTAAGTCACCACTCCCAAAATTATACTGGTACCTATTTTTGTAACATTTTTACATTGTACATCCTTAGATTAATTGTTAATATCATTTTTATATACCTACATGTAACATAATATAAGTGTTTTCTTTTATATGTAGTCTAGTTGTCATTTTAATGATTTCTGTTAAACCGCAACATATACCCACTAGGGTGTCTAGCGGCTTGTTTTTATAGTGTATATTATATAAGAATTATGAAATAAATAATTGAATTGAATTGAAATTGAATTGAATTAATTGATTGTTGTAAAGGAGATTTGCATGATATATTCATTATCTCATCGAACGAAGTTAGTTGGGATAGACGTAGAAGACGCCCCTTCATTTGTCCGTCCGTCCCCCATTTGTCCATCCGTGCGTTTGATTGTCCGGGCGATAACTCAAATAACCGGCGTTGACGGATTCAAATTTTATAAGCTTATGTCTTATGGGTATGGAACCTCTTCTAAAGATGGTATATTCAATCTGGCCGCTCATTTCAAAATGACCATTTTTGTAAAAATGTAATCTTTGAGAACTCAAACACCAATCAATGGATTTGGTTCAAATTTTATATGTTGACAAATATCAATTTCCAAGATGGCCGCTGAATTTAAAAATGGCAACCATTTTTAAAATATGTGCTTTTTGATAACTAAAATACCATTTATGGTCCAAAATAATGGATTTTGGACCAACATTTATAGGCTGATATCTTATTGGCAAAGAACCTCTGCTCTTTTTCAATATGAATATACATTTCCAAGCTCCTATCATTTGAAGAAATAGTTTAGGCACGTTTTCTTAAGTGTAGCTTAACCTCCTTATACGATCTTTTTGTTTTATAATCATCTTTTATTCATTTTCAGTACCTTGAACTACGATTTAACAAGTCGATACGAATCATAGCTGTGATTCTATATTCATTTCAAATTGTAAGTACCGTAAGTTTACGAAATTGTTTTCAAGTTGTTACAACCCTAATAAAATACAAGTAATAAAAACAGTTTGAAATGTCCATTCATCTTCAGGCTATATCACAGGGAAATATTAAAATTAATCTACTAGAACTGAGGAATAGACTAAGTCAACTTTGTACCACACCTGCCACGTTGTGTAACCCGAATCAGCCACCTGGTGGTGAAAACCATACCTACGTACTTGCATCTGGATTATTCCCTCTACAGTCTGTATTTACCATGATTATAACTAAATAATAAATTATTACACTTTTAATCATATTTGATTGCAGCTGGTCTTCATCTCCATAAGTCTCTATGCATCATCGATAACACTAACACAAGGTATTCACTTATCGCTACAAAAACGGATATTTTTACATCGTATGATTGTATCAAGGGCGTTACAATACCCGGGCATTTATCGGTTCGTGCAGTACTTGTTTGTGATAGCGCTCTCTGTAGGTCACTGTGCTTAATAGCCTACAGTAATACGGGGTAGGATATCGGGAATTTGGTCAGTTTCTATCCGTCGATTACGCTATGAATTGAAGCAAGTGTGACCACTTTATCCACTTAAACAATTTGATAATTGATTAAATCTTTAAACAAAATCGATAAACACGTTATACACTTCCTATCTCCTTAGAAATTAGCATGTATTTATGGATTGTGTTTTCGAACAAGGCTAGACCCAGACCAATAGGGAAATCCTTATGCTAATTAGTATGACGTCATATTTTTCCTGGGGAATCCTAGATTCCAAAGCCTCAGTCTGTTATTGTGTCAAATGTAAACGCTCTTTTGCAGACAGAAAATTGACAGATTAGCTTTTAACTTTCAGCTTTGGTGTTTAAATATTCTATATTTCTACCGGACTTCTTGCTGAATATCATATAATGTTAACCATTACCCGATTGATCATTCTGAAATTTTGATTGTGATTCATGATTGATTGGTAAGAAAAATAATTCCTATTGTTTTCCAGCGAAGTCAAAATGTTACAGCAAGAGTTATAATGTCGAGTTTGCATCATGTTAAATTCTGCAACGCCCCCCCCCCTCATGATACTTACTTTACCCCCGACCTTTACCCCCTTACTGATTCGTAAGTGAGGTATGCCCGGAGGTATGTTTGGTTGGGGCCCGGGGGTTGGGGGTTCGTGCCACAGTTATAGACCAGTCTTACTTCAAATGTCCAATCCAATCTTGACCCCCAGAGGTACCTGGTGGGACAGTTATCTTCTCCCAAGCCCTCTGGAAATTCCGGTAATTGGCTATAGAGACTCGAGTAAGTGGGAAGTAGAATAAAGAATGGACGGGGCCAGGGGATTGGTGCCCTACCAGCCCCACCAATTCACAAGCATACACATAAGAGACAAACACACCCAGGCTCCAGGCCGCGGATGGAAATATAAAACTATTTAAGGCACAAACTGGAGTTTAATAGACCGATATGTAGTGTCTGCCATGTATTGAAGGTAAAAAAATCTGCATTATTAATGTTACTTCTATCAATAAATGGATTGTGCAATGGAAAAGCATTGGCACAATCAAAAATGTGCATATCAATCGTGAATATCCTCGGTTCAAAGCTTATTTCCAACAGAATCGTGTCAAAATATGTGTCTGAGTAACAGTTATGCATTATAAGATCGCAAACTCTTACCAATTATCAGCCGAATGGCTCATTTTCAACAAATGTCCTTAAGACAACAGCCCTGGGTCCCCCCTGGGTCGCGCCTGAGACCAAAAGCTATTTCAAATAGCCCTCCCCTAAATAATATTGGATAATCACATTTATGCGTGCGCGCGCAGCTCATCCACTGAACGAAACGCCACTTTCCGCAGAAATCACCGGGTATTGATTTTCCCTTGATTGTATAAGGACTTTTGACCATATGTCACAATCTGTGATTTGAAGGCAATTATTGTTAATTATAATTTTTTTTATTAAAATCTATTTTTCCTTTCCACGAAGTGTTTCTAGTATATTTACTTTCATTTCATGCCACCCATCCGCATAATGTTGCACAGCTTTTTTGTCGGCAAAAATTCTGACTTGTGTTATGGCACATTTAAACTAACATCCATGGTGCAACTCCACAAGACGTTTCAGATGACTAGCTCTAATAAATGCAGATTTATGAGTGTAATTACAAGATGTGTAGTCTATTCCTTTACAGGTACACCTGGATTTTACACAACCTTTTGTAACAAAATTTGGGAAAAGTGATATAATGATTATATCAATGACAACTAAATCATTTTGTGACTGACTGACCGTACTTTTTTCCCTGAAAGCACATAAGCAAAAATCTTTAGTATTTACAAAGTTATGTTACAAAATGTATGTGGCATTTTTGTGTAGAATCCAAGTGTGCCTGCAAAGGGATGAGCAATATGCTGAGCAAATCTTGTAACGCTCATTAATTTTGACCAACTCGAGCTACACATCTAAAGTTTCTTGAGTTACTTTAAATTGCATCATGTCTACTTTAAATGTGTCAAAGAACAAGTCTATATGTTAATTGACAAACAAGTTATGTAACGAAAGGTGGGTGGCATTTTTGTGTTACCCTGTACAATTAGACAAACAGAGTATCTTATTGATTTCTAGAGGCTAGGTATAGCAGAGTGCTTTCCTAACCTTTACTTTCAAATTATTTGATTTGAATTGCTGAATTCACACAATTCCACATTCTAATTTATATGGGCTTCTTTATTTAGTAAGTGAAATACCACTCTGGGGTACCATTGTATTGAATGGTGTTGTGTGTATGCTGTATACAACAGTTGTAAGTAATAACAAAACAAAATAACTAAACTAGGTTATAATTATTAGGTATCATTTATTTGAATAATAAAAAGGAGGTTTGTGTACATTTTAACCCATCGTACCATAATTCTCCCTAAAACCCATTATTACCACCTTGCAGGGCCTGTTCTAGGGGTTTTAGTACTAGTTGAGAAGGCATTTAAATTGCCATTGCACAAAATTTGTCCAATATTTCGGCTATATTGGCGTGAGCAATATTGTGTCGGGCGTTAATGACTTTAGTCGGGCAATAATGGCATTATCCGCCCAGCTATGTTTCCCGGGAAAAGTGATATCGTTCAGTGCGTAAGATTTTCTATTTCAAATTTGTAATTTCAGCCCTGGGCATTAACGGTGGTAATAATAGTAATAACGTCATTTCTGCGGGCAAAATAGTGAAATATTGGAGCTTGGGCCTGCGGCCCTTGGTCCAATATTTCACTTTATTATGCACCTCATTAAAATACTCAAATCTGATTGGTTCTTAGTTGCTTGTAATTTGGCAATACTCTGCTCTTTTCTGAAAACTGCCGGATATTTTTTTAATATCTGACCCTTTCGAGAAAAAGGGTCGGATATTTTTTTCAATGTTTTTGCAACATTCCCACTTCAGAGTTTTATTTCTTAATAACTGGAGTACTACTTAAAACTTACATCTGAAACTGGCGGAAAATAGAAGAAAAAATGCACTTAATCAATCACGATTACCCTTATCATTCAAAAGTTACATATAATTCTGCAAGAACGTCTCGAATAAATAAAAATTAAATTCCCCGGGGCAAATATTTTCGTCCAATGTAGCCTGGCCGGAAGTCGTCTGAGTTTTGAAAGAAAAAAGAAATAGAAATCTAAATGTCAACTAAAAGACAGTTTAAGACTGTAAATGAGGATGAAATACAAGTTATTTTAGATTCAAGGGAATCTGCAAACACAAAGAAACAGATCGCTAAAGCCGAAAGAGCATTTAACGACTTTCTGAGTCAAAACAATGTAAGAGAAGATTTCGAAAATTTAGAGAGGGAAGACATATGTGAAAATTTGATTGAATTCTTCAGTGGTATCAGAAAGGGTGATGAGAAATACAAAACAAATTCCCTGGTATCATTCAAGTATGGCATAACAAAGTATTTAGCAGCAAATTCAGATATTGACCTAAAGAACGATGCAGCATTCCTTCGATTTCGACAAATTTTTGATGCTTTACTGTGTCAAAACAAGAAGGATGGATATGGTAAGTGAAGTCTTATGTAACATGAGAATATTGAATAGGTGTACATATAATTTATACTTTTGTCAAAGCTAAGCTAATTTCATTTTTGTTTACGTGTCCGATTCCTTTATTTTCAGGTTCCACAGATCACAAGGAGCCAATTGAGGAAGAAGATATTCAGAAGTTATATGGAGGCACGACTTAAGTATTTGACACTCTAGCACCAGTTGGTTTACAGAATAAGGTATTTTTCGAAATCATGCTGTATCTCTGTCGCCGCGGCAGAGAAAATCTACGAGAGATGACAAAAGATACATTTAAAATTGCAAAAGATGGCTCTGGACGTGAATATATCTATCAATACAAGGATGAAATGGACAAAAATCATCGTAAGTCTTCTGATGAAAATTCACAGGGACGTATATATGAAACATGTACCGTACACTGTCCTGTAGCTTCATACAAGAAATATGTGTCGAAACTCAATCCAGATTGTGAGTGGCTGTGGCAAAGACCACTCAACTCATTTGTTGAGGATGATATCTGGTACTGCAATTCCCCTCTTGGGATGAAATCACTGAGCAAGAAAACGAAAGAAATATCTGCAATGGGAAAGTTAAGTAAAACATACACAAATCATTGTATAAGAGCTACATGTATTACAATGCTAGATTCCCTTGGATATGAAGCAAGACATATTAAAGCCATAAGTGGCCACAAGTCCACTACAAGTATCGAGAACTATTCTACAAATGTCACTGTAAACAAGAAGCGTAAAATATCCGACACTTTAAGAACAGTATTACAGGGACCATTACTAGCACTGCCATCAAGCTCTAGCACACTGCCAGGACAATTACAACTCCCATCTTGCTCTTATAGTACTGATAGTACACAACTACCGTCTAGCTCTAGTAGTACTAGTGATATACTTGCTACAACACCATTACAACTCATCGATAGGGATGATGTAGGTGACTTTGGTATAATGGAGGACTTGTGGAATACACCCATTATGACAAGTGACAGTGCTGAAACTGCATCTAAATCCAACAGTAACAACACTCAAATCCAACAGTCTGTTACTCTGTCACCAGTCTATGGTGGAAGTAGTGTTATCAAAAACTTTCATTTCTCTAACTGTAGTGTCAACTTTTACACTAAGTGACATTATGATTATTGAACATTGACTGCTTTTTAAAGCATCTCATATGTGTTTGACCAGTTTCCCCAATGGTCTGTTATTCAACCATTGTAAAATGTTGCTGTTAACTTATGTATTAATCTGTATATTCAGGTTTCTGGAATTAATGAATTCCTTGTAATAAATGTACTATTGTTGATAAAACATGAGTATTTCCTTCTTATTACTAGTTTATTTGTTTTAAGACAGCTTATACATATCTCTTTGTATTTTAAGTACTCCACTTAACTTTGATTGGGAGGTGCATAATAAAACAAATACTGGATGATCAGGAGTTGGATATGGCCAGAATACCTATCTTTGAAAAAATATTGGGCTCGGCTCCCGCCTCGCCCAATATTTTTTCTCGAATAGGTATTCTGCCATATCCAGCTCCTGATCATCCAGTATTTGTTTATTATTATGCACCTCATTAAAATACTCAAATCTGATTGGTTCTTAGTTGCTTGTAATTTACATTATGACAAGTGACAGTGCTGAAACTGCATCTAAATCCAACAGTAACAACACTCAAATCCAACAGTCTGTTACTCTGTCACCAGTCTATGGTGGAAGTAGTGTTATCAAAAACTTTCATTTCTCTAACTGTAGTGTCAACTTTTACACTAAGTGACATTATGATTATTGAACATTGACTGCTTTTTAAAGCATCTCATATGTGTTTGACCAGTTTCCCCAATGGTCTGTTATTCAACCATTGTAAAATGTTGCTGTTAACTTATGTATTAATCTGTATATTCAGGTTTCTGGAATTAATGAATTCCTTGTAATAAATGTACTATTGTTGATAAAACATGAGTATTTCCTTCTTATTACTAGTTTATTTGTTTTAAGACAGCTTATACATATCTCTTTGTATTTTAAGTACTCCACTTAACTTTGATTGGGAGGTGCATAATAAAACAAATACTGGATGATCAGGAGCTGGATATGGCCAGAATACCTATCCTTGAAAAAATATTGGGCTCGGCTGCCGCCTCGCCCAATATTTTTTCTCGAATAGGTATTCTGCCATATCCAGCTCCTGATCATCCAGTATTTGTTTAATATTGCCCTTTGAAATGACGTTCTTGACATGCTATTGATACTGCTAGAATTGATACAAGAAGTCCTTCATTGAAAAAACTAGTCCATAATTTTATCATTTGTTTGAGGAATAGTCTGATATTTCATTTAAGGTAAATCTATTATTATTAGCTCGATAATAATTGATGGTGCCTGTATGTAAAAACAATACTAAGGGTATTAAAATCAGAGGCGTTTAACGAGAACCTATTACGACATACTCATCGTGATACTATGGCATAACGACAAAGCAGCGTGGTAACTGGCAAAATTAACTCTATGGTACATGTACTTAATATAAGGCGAATACATGGAGATTCTTCAAAATGTCATGCATTGTGTAACAGTTTCATGGACATCGGATTATCTTTTAACTGATATATCATCCATATATAGTTGCTAGGATTCTCAAGATGGACTTAATATTAATGTGTACTCTTTTTGGCCCACTCTGTAAAATCATTTAATACATTTAAAAATATGTCGATATTGTAAATACCTAATGCAACGTGATCGGCTAAAAGAATTCATTGTTCAACAATACTACACAGATACTTTTGTAGGGAGGTATAAAAGGCGTACTCTGGGCCGATACATTACAAATTGGTCTCATGCTTTCTGGATGTCTTGCAATTATCATCAAAGGATCGATTTCCATTGGAGGTCTCGATAAAGCATTTGAAATATCAGATATTCATGGTAGAATAGAATTTGACGAGTAAGTAAAAGCATCCATGGTGGACCATGAATAATGAGTACGACTTTTTATCCAAACTCTTTGTATTTTCCTCAAGTATTACATAATAGGTATTGTGCCCCGCTAGATTTTTTAGATATTAAAGCCGTGTACCAATTACCATAGTTCCGTAATCCGTACTAAGTTTACCTAGAAGTCAAATACCCAAATATTCTCCCCAGATACTAAATAGTTTCGATTCACTTTCAAAACTGTTATTTTCATAAAACTGCAAACTGATCATTACCTTCAATAACTTCTTCCATTGAATGTCATTGCAGGTTGAATCCAGATCCTAGAACCCGCCATAGTTTATGGGGAATGATGTTTGGGATTGGTTTATTATACACTGCTATGTTTTCAAGCAGTCAGCATTTCGTTCAAAGATACCTTACTTTAGATACCAAAAGAAAAGCCCAGAGGTAGGTACCCGGTCTATTTATTTTACATATTTACGGTTGTATGACGTCCAGACTTATTATGAGTAAGAGTTTTTTAGTTTTAGACTGCAATTAAAAATGGCCAAAGGTCTAACCTTAACGCATCAAGTAATTTGATTGGTTCCTTAAAGTATCTTTGGCCATCTTTGTGATGTAAACATCTATCGTTGAGTTGCGTCCCGGTGCTCTCCCCTTTTAATATAATGCATCTTGTGACTCGGATTTATAGAGTTTAAGCTTTCATATGAAATCGAAACGAAAACGTATAACGTATCAATTATCCATATACAGTACATTGCATGTAATATTTCCGTTTGAATTACCCTACCGTTCAGCTTCTGTGTTTGTGCTTAGACGGCACCATAGTTTGACGTTCCAACTACAAAGCTCTGAAGCTGATTGAGTTTGGAGCAGCCTAGAGCGCTTGAAGCGCATGTAAATTTATATGCGCGCCTTACATATTCTTATATTGATTCATGTTCCTTCCGTTAACGGGCACGTTATTGAAGAACTCGCTATTGCTTTTGAGTATTACGTGTTACACATACTACACATATTCACACTACCCTACCTCGATAGCGCATGCGCGAATTTTTTGGCTTTCAATCAGGTCGCTTTTGAGTATATCGACTGCTTAGTGAAAAGGTTAATACGTTTGGTGCTCGGAGTGAGTCAATATTGCTATTCGCTGAACTTCAGTGGTGCAATAGTGAAGTCCATGTTCCAAGTTATATGATAGTTGAAGAAATAATGTAAATAATATCGTTTTAAATTTTAAAATATTTGATATGTCATAGTACACGGTACACAGCTGCAAAAGTTGATCAATACAGGGTACAAGGAATGTAAATTGTTCAATAGTACAGGGAGCGAGAAAGTAAGCTGATTATACAGACATACTATGTCCCGATCTCATGTATATTTACGTTGCAAACAGTGAAAATAATACTAAAAAGGCCGCCTGTTGATGCTTTGAGGTGTCATCAATTGTTATTTAATCCAAATAAAGTAAACATTATTTAGTAGATTTAGACACGGGCTTTCAGGTCGTAAATGCATTTTAGTCATTAAATTAACAAGAACGCTAGATTATACGTGTTACTAGGGTATCAAATTGAAATAAAATAACGAAATTAAATATAAACACGTAAGTGATAAATGACTATTGGCTATCAGGATTAATGACTATCCGCTATTCAGAATAATTAAAATTGCGTGAACTACATGTAAAGAATCTTTCTATATAACCCCTTGAATGGTCTAATTCACTACCGTTCTAAAAAACCGATCAGTTAGTTTGTTCAAAATACCATCATGCCACGACATTTTGTTCTTCACGATTTGCTGTAGAGGTGATATGACGTCGTATTTCTCTATTATTGTAAAAAGAAACTAATACCAGATCGATGTAGTTTTATATGACGTGTTGAATGTCAGATGTTTTTGGATGGTATCTGCTCCAGTGATTTTGCATTTAATCATGAAACGCTCATCACAAGACACCTCGAAACAAACATTATCCTCCTTGTGACAAGAGGAAAAATGTTTCACAATATGTTATGCCTTACGGCAAAGTAAAGATACATTTCTGGGACGACTATTTTGCATCTTAAGATTTTAGAAAAACAATTAATTCACAAAAGTACAGTTGAATAACATACTGGAAAACGTATCCACATATAACACGAAGACAAGCAGTTTAAAAACTTTAAATAACAGTTAACTGGGGTTTTGTTACATATCAATGTAACATTTTCGAAGGGAAACTTACATGCTCCCTGTACGTTGACAGATTTACTGAAATGTATCGTGTATTGCATTAAGTTTTGCTTCACTGCGCCCACTATTATCTATCTTTGCCTATAGTGGTTTTTTGCCAACAATATTCTACAAACTGCTTGATGAATCAATTCTATGTCTGGTAGAACACTAAAAATAAATGTAAAATGTATTTTACGTTCAGAAATATGGAATTAAACCCACGCCCTCCATTTGCAACTTAGCTGTACCCTGTTTCCCTTTTAAACGTGGTCACGTGGTAGGGTAGTGTGATATTTCAGTTGGCTTTTTATAGTGTCATACTTTCTTTGTATATAAAAAGTCACGTGCATTTTCTTTTGTAGAGTGCTTTATATCAACATGGCCTTGTATGTTGTATGTGTATGCATCATTTGCATGATAGGAGTAGTGATGTTTGCAACATATGCTACCTGTGATCCAAAAAAACTCGGTCTTGTAAAGCAATCAGATCAGGTATAGAAACACAATTCATTGGACCATACCAATATGTCAAGGTACTGATGCACATGCTATTGATGAAAACTCTATGTTAAAAGAGCGAACGCAGCAATTTAAAGATATGAGGAAATGCTCAACTTATCAAATACAAAAATCATTGCTATTATGGTTGAAAATGTGTGTAATAATTTACAAAATGTGACATAGACTGTTGCATTTCTCTGACAACTCGATCAGGGGTTTGTGACGAATTCAAATGTCAATGAATTCAGAAATATAAAAGATATGTGCCTGAAATCCATGTCAGTTATTCCTACTCATGTTCCTACTTATAATTTGTAGATGCTAGGATATTTAGTGATGGATTTGTTCGGCTCCATGAAGGGAATGGCCGGGTTGTTTATTGTTACTGTGACGGCAGCTGCTCTGAGGTAACTCAAATTTTAAACTTTTTGGAAGTAAAAGGTGTTCAGATTGATGTTTACAGTGAATAAATAAAAGACAAACGAACGGGGAGGAGGGGGGAGGGGGGGGGGGTGGTGCGGTCATTAAAGGTTTTGGTAAAGCAAAGAAAGTGCAGAGTGGGCATAAAGAGTCCATACTTTTTATTACGCGATACGTTTAAAGTGTGCGCCTGACCCGGCTACGTATAGCACAGAGTTTATACTGGCGGATTAGACTAGTTCATTTTTTATATGTGTGTGAAAGCTTTCTCTTATTTGCGTTTTTTCGTTTAGTACGGTTTTGTTATAATTGCCGAGGTCATATAACCGGGATAAAACAATGATTATCGTTGACTGCCCACACATAAAACATACGTTGAGTGAACAGTGTTATTACAAACAACAGGCTTTAGAATACAAAGCGTAGTGTGATAATAAGCTGCACACTACCACTGCTGCATGTACATATTACTAATTTACTAGGGTTCCCAAAGAGTGGATAGGGAGGTTGTGTTTGTCACTTTTAAATTTTACATTTCAAAATTGTCATTTCACATGTCATAATTTGTTGGTTTCATTCGTTTAGCCAATCAAAACATTGTAAAACAATAAATTGTCTGTTACGTACAATCAATTTTGTTCAGTTTTGATTAGTTGTCAGAATAAAGTTACGTTCATCTGAATCCATGTATCAAAACAAAAATCCTATTTTCACTTCAAAATACTTCAGTGAGATGAAGGCTCGGAATTGTCACATGCAATAACTTATTGTCGTATTCGTTATTTTATCTTCTCGATAGTAGCATTTGATGCCAGGTCACCTTGTCGCGTACCTCTTAGGGAACCCCACATTTATGTGTGTACTCATGGAAGTAAATTCCCCGGTGTAGCCGAGAGCCACAAACTTTTCAACAGGTTCGAAATGACCAATTTCTCTCATATATACTCTAAATATTTTATTATTTAGCACCTACAAAGTATTGCTAATAACCATATGTAATTTCAATAAGGAAACTTATCTGGCTACATATAAATTCAATATCAACACTAGCTGTTCTCTCAACACGTCCTGGCTTACCTTGTGGTGACAAACCCTGGATTTTCGCTATTTATAGTTTATCAACACCTGGACGCATGCGCATTTTATACTTTATCGGGCACTTTAAGGATTTAAGCCCTGGCCTCTGTGTTTGCTGAATCATACCATGAAGGTGTTGTTTCCAAATCTTTGCACGATCGCGCAGCGGCAATGCAAGCTTTGGGAAACAACGCCTGAGTGGAATGAAGCAGCTACAATGCGTTTAGTCTTGGGCTTAAATTCTTTCACACATTGCAAAATATTTTCTACAAAATCACCTTAAATATGATAAATCACTAAAAACATATTTTCAATATATTTGCAAGGGTCAATTGCAATCTCATCACCCTAACAAGCATATACAACAGATGCGTTATTGATTATTTCATGCATTGCTATCATGTAAAAATACTGTGTTTGGTTTGGCTGGAATCGGACACACCTTGCCTAGCCATGTGTGAATTTTAAATAATGCATGCATATATTTCAAAGTGATAGAGATGCAGTAGCCGTTATGCAATTAGTCATAAGATGGGTCAAATGAATCTCCAGGCGTTTCTAAATAAAAGCGGTTAAAGTGTCTCACATATTCGATCAAAACTTGCCATGCAAACATGTTAGTCTACTTTACTGGTCCCCCTTGCTGTAACAAGGAACACAAAACACATCAAAACGTAAACATAAACCAATTAGTCACTTCACTATGAAAGTGAGGGGTGTTCGCTAATGTGTAGCAGAATACGCTGTGTGCATGGACTAACTCAATATCAGTGGTCATTTACTTAGTCAACTTAGTAACCCTTGCATATCGTGCTCACTCAAGTATTGAATGGTTTTTTATGATATAAATGTTTGTGGTTTATAAAAAAATGTGATATACGTTTTAGTTAGAAATACATAAATAAATATATCCATTCAAATAGCACTCGACTGCGGGAAGAAAGAGCAATATTGACTAAATGCAGACAGAATTTTTCGTAAGGGTTTCAAACATTTCTGGACACAATCATACATGTACTTCATGTGTACTGTTATTTTTCAGTGCTGTATTTATAGATATAATTTCACGTATTAAAATCATATATTTTCCAGCAATGACTTCAAATTCGGAACCACCCCCATATCACATTTTCTAATAACTCCAAACATGTGTAAACATTGACCACGTGCATGTAAATTCACATTTCACCAGCTCTTTCCGACTCGAGTACCTCATACACCCCTTCATGGATATGGAGTTGGATTCGCCTTTTATACTTGAGCCGATACACATTGCAAACGCTGATTGGATAAAGATTGCGCGAATCTTTAAGTACGACGAAGTAGCTTCTTAACACGCATGCTACGTTAAGTAACATAGCACATCTATAGTTTTCCAGCAACTTATCTAACATAACAATACTTATTTTATGTTCAAGCACGATGTCATCTGGACAGAACGCACTCGCTGCTGTGTATTTGGAAGATGTATCAAAACCTATTTATAAATCTGTACACAAGAAGTCTATGACAGAGAGATTTGCTACTAACATTACAAAATGTTTTGGTAAGAATTCCTGTTTAAGCAAAGGAGAGTAACGTCTGTATCAAAGAGGGAATTCGCTTTCAAACTCACTTTCCAAAAGTCCTCATAATAATGAGCTCTGTTCATGGAACATATATTGAACTAAACAGATAAGACGGAATAAAGAGTATAAAATAGATTTTTCAATCCTAAAATGTTGAAATAAATAATTAAAACTAGAATACCGAATCAAATTCGTGTAGAAGTTATCAGAGATTTTAGATATGTCCAAATTCAAGAGAATCGTACACCCCCCTATTAATTCATTAGGAAACCTTGAAACTGGACGATTATTCTGATGTAAAGTCAACCCCATTCACCTTATACTGGATGAGCGTGGTGTAAAAGTGGTTTTGAAAAATAGCAAATTTCTCTTTATGTAGGTAATTTGTGGTTTATGATTCTACATTGATTCTGAAAATACTGGTGTCTAATTTTTCAGCGTTTTGAATAAATATTCAGATTTATTCCCCTCTTTGTTTGATTTTGAGGGGGGTACTAGGAAGGCCATGTAAAATTCCTAGAATTTACAACCAATCATTTTGATATTTACAGGTAATCATGTACTTATCATGTACTACAAAAGTAATAAGTTTCATCAAAGTTAGTCAACTGGTTGCTATGGAAACGGAGATCATATGTCAAAAAGTACACAATTTCGTCAAAATGTAAGACACCCCATGAGACAAGACACATATTATCTTAATGAAATTGGAAAGAAACACCATAAAAACATTTTAGAAAACTTATTCAGAGTATGTTTGATAATATTAAATCAAGTGGTGTTTTATCCTATCCACACAGTGAAATCGATTGCTCATGATTATATGGCAATGCAAATTAATTTAGAAAGTGGACGTGGCACTTTTCCAAATAATTCTTAACTTGTGTCCAAATTTTTGAAGAAAATAAATAACCAATTGTCCTGTTATTTACAGATATTATTCACATTATTATGTTTGACTATCATGGAAAGTTTCATCAGTGTTGGTTTACTGGTTACTATACTATGCAGATTTATACCCCTTGGTATGATTTTTTATGGGGGTACAATGAAAGCCATCTATAATTCCTAGAATATACAGCCAATCATCTTGATATTTACAGGTAATCGTCTACATATCATGTCTTACAACCATGACAATTTTCATGAATGTGTATCAATTGGTTGCTATGGAAACATAAATCATTTTTTCAAAAGTACACATTAAGGGAGGTACTATGAAAGCCATATATAATTCCTAGAATATCTAAGCAATCATCTTGTTATTGGCAGGTAATTATCTACTCACCATGTTCTTCCACTATGACAAAGTTCACAAATGCGGGGCAAATGGTTGCTATGGTAACCGAAATCATTTGTTAAAATATACACATTAGGACGTACTATGAAAGCCATTTATAATTCCTTAAATATCAAAACAATCATTATGATATTTACAGACAATCTACTACTTACCATGTCCTACCATGATGACAAGTTTCACCAATGTTGGTCAAATGTGGGTAGAAATCTATTTGTTAAAAAAAGTACACATTTCGTAAAATTTTAAGACACACCCTAAGCCAGTGAAAATCTTCGTCAAATTAGGAGTCATTAGCATGGAAACATTTTTAAAAACCTATTTTGAGTATGTCTGATAATATTTAATCAATGGATATTTCATCTGGGCCATTTGATATATTGTATTTGCTTATGATAATAAAATTATGCAGAATGCGGCTGTCACATTATGCGTAGGGACATAGTACATTATGAGCTGATCTCACTTAGTCATCTTTTATATCATTTGCATCAAAATCCTCATTCATAGATCTTTCAACGTCTACTTCTGTCAAAGCAACCGTTGCAATCTTTATGCGACTATATGTCTATGAGATCATCAGGTGGAATGGGTTGGTGTGGCCAATTTGGCTCTATTTTGCCATCAACAAGTTACCACGTCACTTGTAATAAACAAACTAAGAGATAAATACAACTATTACACCCAATTAAAAATACTGGAAATGCTTCTTAATGAATTCTAAAACAATGAACAGTTGGAAAAACCATCAGACATAAAAAAAGTTGAGAACAACAGCATGTATTATTCTGAGTGTAAAACATGTCTGTTGTGTTACGCAGTATATGGCAAACATTCATGGTTACGCGGTATTTGTGATACGGGTGAATATGCCATACTCACCTGCGGTATATGGCATATTCCGCAGGTGAGTATGCGATATTCTGCAGTGAATATGCGATACATTGATTTCAGTAAATACCCGATACTCACTTGCGGAATATGTCATACTCACTTGCGGAATATGCCATACACCACAGGTGAATATGACATATACTGCAGGTGAAAACGTGATACAGAAAGCCTTGATTTGATTGGTTGCGAGAATCGACTCTAAATGTAAAACTACCCTGGATTACCAATATAGTTAGTGCGTCGAGTATATATATGAATCCTGGATTGATTGAGTAAGTTTATTACGCGAGATTGGTGACTCAAACTTCTGCTAAGTTAATATATTCGATACACAGTACTGTTGATTCAGTAATCACTATAATAATTTATAACGTTTTACTTGTTCGTTCAATCGATGCAATTGACAATTGCGCACTTCCGTATCACGTTCTCATTGGTTAGTGTGTATGCCATATACCGCAGGTGAATCTGTCATACACCGCAAGTGAATATGCCATATTCGTTGCGGAATATGACATATTTTTGTATCGTGTTTACGAAAATGTGTACCCTTTTAACAAATGATTTATGTTACCATAGCAACCAAATTACAAACATTGAGGCACTTGTTATACTGGTAGGACATGTAAACGGATGATTACCCGTAAATATCAAGATGATTGATTGACTATTCTAGGAATTATACATGGCTTTCATAGTACCCCCTTAATGTGCACTTTTTAACAAATTATTTCTGTTACCAGAGCAACCAATTGACCAACATTGATGGCACTTGTCATACTGGTAGGACATGATAAGCAGATGATTACTTGTAAATATCAAGATGATTGATTAAATATTCTGGGAATTATACATAGTACCCCCTTGATGTGCAATTTTTAAGAAATGATTTCTGTTACCATAGCAACCAACTGACCAACATTGGTGGCACTTGTCATACTGGTAAGACATGATAAGCAGATGATTACCCATAAATATCAAGATGATTAATTGAATATTCCAGGAATTATACATAGTATCTCCTTAATGTGTATTTTTTAATAGATTATTTCTGTTACCCTAGCTACCAAGTGTTAAACATTAATGAAACTTGTCATAGTGGTAGTGCATTATAAGTAGATGATTACCTGTAAATATCAAGATGAATGGCTGTATATTCTAGGAATTATAGATGGCTTTCATTGTACCCCCCTTAAAATCATACCAATGGGGTATAAATATGTTTACCATAGTAACCAGTTATCCAACACTGATGAAATTTCCCATGATAGTCAAACATAATGATGTGAATAATATCTGTTAATTTTAGAACAAATGGTTACTTATTTTCTTCAAAAAGTTGAACACAAATAAAGAATTCTTTGGAAAAGTGCCACATCCCCTTTCTAAATTTACATGCATTGCCATATAATCATCAGCAATAGATTCCACTGTGTGGATAAGATAAAACAGCAGTTGATTTAATATTATCAAATATACTTTGAATAAGTTTTCTAAAATGGTTTCATGGAGATTCCTTCCAATTTCATGGAAAATAATGTGTTTTGTCTCATGGGGTATCTTAAATTTTGACGAAAATGTGTACTTTTTAACATATGATCTCCATTTCCATAGCAACCAGTTGATCAACTTTAATGAAACTTGTCATAATGGTAGGACATGATAAGTACATGATTACCTGGAAAAATCAAGATGATTGGCTCTATATTCTAAGAATGGTATATGGCTTTCCAAGTACCCCCCTTAAAATTACACCAGGGGGGTATAAATCTGAATATTTCCAAAACGCTGAAAAACTAGACACCAATGATTTCAGAATCAATGTATAATAATAAACCACAAATAACCTATATGAAGAGAAATTTGCTACTTTTCAAAACCACTTTTACACCACGCTCATCCAGTATTATGTTTTCTTCGCATCTCCAATTTTTGCCACAAGTTTGAGATAATGCATCAAATATGAAAGCCTTTGACGATTTAATATGGCGAAACGTTTTAATATTCGAATTGCTAGGTAATCTTAAAAATCAGACTTATTCTAAAATAATGTCAGCGCTATTGTCGAAAGCAACATTTATGGTAAATTGTGATAAGTTTTCGAAAGTGTCTCTCAGCTTGTCTCTATAGTCTTTAAAACACATTTAATATCAAAGACTTGACATGAAAGAATCTGTTAAATATTTTTAAACAGAGAGAATGAAAATGTTTGCTAATTTTAGGTGCATTCTTTGGGATCGCAACAATAGCAGTTACCTTCATACTAGCAGAGGCAAAGGATACAATTACAGTTATATATTTTAAACTATCTGGTATTCTTGGGGGACCTATTTTCGGAATGTTTACGATTGGTATACTATTTCCCTGTGCTAATACGTGGGTAGGTATATATATCTAGCAACTAATATATAAAAAATTCCCTTAAATATATATTTAATTATTCATCAATAAAAATTCCACATCCAAACAGTATTCCAATTGCTAGTTTGTTGTGAAATGGTTCATGAGACACATAGTGTGTAGGCAGTACTGATACTTTTGAATCAGACTGTCAGACACACAGCGATAAACAATTAGCACTTTTAATTTAAAACTTCTGTTAATAATTGACAATTTATCACAAAATGTCACGCTCCTCAATTTGACCTTTGTTGACCGACTTTAAAAAATACTTTTCTGAAGAGGTAAAGGAATAGAGATTACAACAATACCAATAATTTTGAAATCAAAAATGTAGTAAACAATCACAGAAGGGGATTCAAATGAACCCCACCCCAAGTGCGACTTAGTATTATAACAAAATGTTGCAAACCAATCATCTTGAAACTTAATACATATATTCCCCGAACATTATTGAGATGTAATATCGCAAGAATTAAGCTTCCGCTTGATTGACTGATTTCATGGTTACTATGGTACCCCGACGTGACATCACCAAGGACTTTAATTTTGCAAGAGAAATAAAACTCTTCTCGCGAATTAAATAAAACTATTAACTATTAAGTTACATGTATTATCAATTATTTGTTTTCTTAGAAAGTGTTCAATCAAGCATTATAAATAAACGAACACACAGATAACAGCTGTCTTCGTTCCATTTTATAATCTAAAGACAATTGACCTAAAACACACTATCATCCCAAAAATTGAAATATTGGACAATTCTAATAATTTTCCCCCTAAATCGAATCAATCGATCCATTTTAGGGGGTTGCAAGTGGTCTCTTTTCAAGTCTTGGAATCCTAATTTGGATTAATACGGGCGTTCTGATGTTTAAGATTGGTCCGAAAAACTTGCCAACTGATATCTCGGGCTGTACAAATACAACAAAATACTCTAACACAACAACAACAACATCAGAGTATGCCAAAATAGCTTCATTGGGAAATAATGGAACGACACCAGCTTATCTTTTCAACACTTCGCACTTAGATGTCACAAATGTGACGTCTGATTTAGGATGGAAGGATGAGTATGGGAGTATTTATAAGAGGCGATGAGGACATATTGTCAAATTGTTATACAGGGTGGGCCAAAAAACCCCACCCCCTTGCAATTACTCCTGATAAATATTTATTTTCTAACATGTACACAAACAATGATATATCATGTTAAAGATGATTTAATTTGCAACAAAATGATATATGATAGAACAATTTTCAACAACCCTGGCTTGAGATATAACCATTTATGTGACATGGGAGTCAAAAAACACCTTTTTAATTTTCATCGATTTTGCGAACAATAGCCTATTTCTACCTTTTACTGTTTAGTTAGAAATTGCAACATTGTCATGAGTCTTTCATAATTGGATATTATATATTATTTTCATTCAGTTTTTGAACCATTCGTGCTCAATAAACATGTTTATGCTTATAAAACTTAATAATTTCTTCTTAAGTTTGTCCAAATATGGCTCAATAGACCCACCCCCAGACCCATCCTCTAATCGGATTATTCTCTAAAGACGCGAACGCCATTGATATAATTGATGGATCTCTGCGGAAGTACCATCGAACTCGTAATTATTCATTATTTCAGTCTGTCTACATCCCTGATAGGCTAGTCATCTTCATAGACCAACTATTCTAAATGCCCCAAGTACTATACATGTAATCAACAGGATAGACTCTATATATCAGTAAGCAAGAATAGGGACATTTGCAATAAAAGGCTAGTACTCAAATCGAGATGACATTTTGTGAGAGGGTAGTGGTGTCCACTCGGTGTTTCCCAAAAAGGAAAGACCGTACAGGCCCTTTTTTGTTGAATTAGGAGCAAAAATATACTCTGAATGTTAATGACATGAGGTGTTAAAAAGGACTCCTCAAGAATATAAAAACATGTGAAAAAATTCATTTTCTTATAGGAAAGTGCTTCATCACACAGGTCCAATGCTACCCTGGAGTTTTTGGAGATTCGAAATGATACCATTTCTAGCCCAGACAAATGGCTTACTGACAGTCCAGATGCCAATGATGTTGATTACCATACCCGGGGGCATCTAGAACATTTGGTATTTGAAGATACCCAGCCTATCAGGGATGTAGAGGAACTAAAAGAAAGAATAACTAGCAGTTGAATGGTACTTCCGCATACATCCATCAATTATGCCATCAACCAATGGCTTCCGCGTCTTAAGCGAATAATCTGATCAGAAGATGGGTCCGGGGGGTGGATCTAATGAGCCATATTTGGACAGATTGTTTTTTAAGCATACACATGTTTATTGAGCATGCATGGTTCAAAAACTGAATGAAAACAATATATAATATCCAATTATGAAAGACTCATGACAATGTTGCAATTTTTAACTGAACAGTAAAATTTGGTAGAAATAGGCTTTTGTTCGCAAAATCGATAAAAATTGAAAAGGTGTTTTTTGACCCCTATGTCACATAATTGGTTATATTTCTGTATGGGGTTGTTGAAAATGGTGCTAGTATATATCATTTTGTTGCAAATTAAATTATCTTTAAAATGATATATCATTGTTGGTGTACATTTTAAAAAATAAATATTTATCAGTAGTAAATCAGTTTTTTTTGGCCCACCCTGTATATTCATGGTTTATACATTTAATATCAAAGTATTTTTTGTATATAGATGACATTGTTTCTATCGTGTGGTTTATTTCTTTATACTGACATACGACTGGTCATGGTTTATAATTTATTAGAATAACTATTTTTACTGACTTGCAGGTCTGGTGTATTCTACTTGTATAATGTATCGTATGTTTGGTACACGCTGATTGCGTTGATTGTCACTTTTGCTGTTGGTCTTCCTGTAAGCCTAGTTGCTTCTTCTATAACAGGTAAGAGAAGGGCTTATTTTTATAAATGCTTCGTGCACAAGCGCCCTTTCAAACATCCATAAATGCTTCGTGCACAAGCGCCCTTTCAAACATCTATAAATGCTTCGTGCACAAGCGCCCTTTCAAACATATATAAATGCTTCGTGTACAAGCGCCTTATCAAGCAATAAGACAGATAACGCACGCCGATTTGGTTTGTGAATGACAAACGTATCTTTTACAGCTGGGAAATATAAGAGAGAGGACGTGGACAAGAGACTTTATTGGCCAGTATATGAAACAATTCGCCATTGTCTTCCTGAATGCTGTCGAAGAAAGAAATCAGTGGTAATACTTTCACTATTTATGCTCCTGCGACTTTCATGTAATTTCTAGATGCAGTTTTACATGTAGACTTCAAATATGATATCCCTTTAACTAAATTTTGAATATTTAATGAAATAAATCAAGATTATCTTTACTCGCACTTAGTATATTAGCATATATGCATGTGCGCCTTTCTCCCATGAGAATAATCAGAGAAACTCGTGTGCTGGTACTGAGTCGCATGTACGCGAGTCGAGTGGAATAAACGCTCTTTGAATATCAGCTTATTTCAATTTTATATACTAGACAAAGTACTTTCCGGTGAAAATGTTATATGGTTTCCGTTCCGAACTATTGTGATTGATTTATCTCATTGAACATCATCACAATACGTTTTGGTCAAATGACTCGAGATAGATTTCAGTATATGTATAAATAAATGCTCACATGGTGATCTCTTTGGAAGCTAAATTATACAGTTATTTTTTTAGGGAAAAGTCGAATCAGTTTCTACAACTGTTATAATTGGAAATGGAAGTCATCGAAATGATGGAAGTTGTCCAGAGGCACAATGTACAGATGGAACAAACAATACAGGGATGACGGATTTCACTCAACTGTGAAAAGGAAAAGGGACAATATAATGTGCCACGATGCATTGTATTTCTGTTTAATAAAAACGCAACGCTCATTTTACAAAACTGCCTCCAAGTTGGAACCAGTTTAAAATTAGGTCGCTTCATTCAACACAAGCTATTTAGGTATCACTATAAATTCAGAATCATAAGAAACCCGATCAATCTTTTCTGCATTATGCATTTTATACTCGACATGTTATTTGCATGGAAATGAGGAAAAATGAAATCTTTTAAAGATATTTCAAGAATTTTTGCAAGAAGTCATTTTATGCCAAAACTATGAAGATTCTGAGCATAAAAATTGATGAATTGGATCACGTTCATAAATTTTCAGAATAGATTATGCATGGTTTCCTAAAACCGCTCCGCACATTTTTCAAAACTTGATTCAAGTTGGACCCAGTTTACATGTAAGCTAGCTCCATTTATAAACGCTATTTAGGGACAATCTAGCAACTGGGAATAACGGGATATTGTCTACTGCTTATTTAATGTGCATGAAAATGAAAAAAACTGGAAAATACGTAAAATCTTAACATATTTTAATATTTTTTGCAAGAAGTCATTTTAAGCCAAAACTATTGTGTAAATTGAGTGATAAGCATGACTAGCGATGAATTGGATCACGTTCATCAATTCAGAACAGATCATGCAGTGTATTTCTGTTTATAAAAACGCACCACTCATTTTTCAAAACTGGCTCCAAGTTGGTGTCAGTTTACAAATCAGCTCGCTCCATTAAGCTATTATGCATTGTATTTCTGTTAAAAAAACGCACCGTTTATTTTCAAAACTGGCTCCAAAAATCAGCTAGCTCCATTTAACACACACTATTTAGGGACAATCTAGCAACTGATAATCACGGGATACTGTCCCCATATCATTTTGAAACATGTATTTTCCATACGAGGCCCGATCAGAAAGTTTATTACCAAATACTCTCATTTTTTTTATTTCTTGACATTTGAACCTGAATTTTTTACAGAATATGTATACACCATATACCTTTAGTTTACACACATAATTTTGAGGAATAAATGTTTATTGTTTTTTTCAATTTCTCATTTATTCCATATATAACATAAAACACAATATTATTGCCTACGTTTTTCAACATTGTTGGCAATATACAAAACATATGAAAATGGAAACAATGAAAATACAATAGATAAGGTACATAATATTAATGTCAGGCAATGTTAGAGGCTTTCGGGGGGGGGGGGGTTAATCTAAAATATCAAGAGCCTGGCAGATGTAATGGCTAACTATATGAATAATTTGTTCATTATCAGTTACTGTGAGATTTCTGTCTCCAAACATAAAAATTGATTTTTTTCATAAGAGTTTAAATTTTGGAAACGATTGAAAAATAAGGTCCTAAGGTTTTTAGTCCTGCTAGGAGAGTGCATCCTTGTTGCAGCAGAGGGCAGTTTAATAAAAAAGTGATGCGTTGTTTGTTGTATGTCACCACATACGCAGAAAGGGTCATTTACTGTCACAAAGTTATGGGAATATAAATGTGCTTTTAGAATCAGTCCAGCTCTAAATCTATTGAACAGAATTTCGGTTTTCCTTGGCATTGTCATATTCATTTTAGTAGTGGATACTCTGGAGTCAGGGCTCATATTTCCTCTTACTAACCTTTTAAATCTAGATATAGGTTGGCCTTTCCTGTCCTCATATGGTATGTCATCCCACAGGGTCAGAGCCCTGATAATGGTTGACTTTTTGAACGAATTACTGATTGGAAAGGGTATTCTATAATGCCTTGGTTGTCTTAGGGGCCGATTTGGAATATTCTCGTATGAACTAACTAAATCACAAATGAAAGGAGGGAAACGATGGTATCTAGCCTTGAAAGCAAAAATTTTAAGATGTTCTTCTCTCCTGGAAGCTAACATTTTCCAGTTGAGTAATGATAAAACTTTGTATGTGTTTGAACCGTGTATTGCCCCTGACACATGGCACGCTGCTTGATAATGAAGTCTATCCAATATTAATAGTTTTGAAGTTGATGCCTTATCATATATTGTATCACAGTAGTCGAAATGTGGTAGTATAAATGAATTATATATATTCTCTAGGTATTTACTGTTTAGTATTTTAGTTAACGTTTTCAGTGGTCTCATGAGAGAGATTACTCTCTCTATGAGTTGGTCAACATGTGAATTAAAGTTTAGATTTTGATCAAGCACTAAGCCGAGGTGCTTGTGTTTGGTACAACTAGGTATCACATCTCCTCCTAGTTTTAAAGGGACTGGCTCTTGTAATAGTCTTCTATTTCCTGATACAAAGGTTAAGTCAGCACTTTTTTGTGCCCTAAAAGTCATCTTCCAAGTCATGGCCCAATTTGCCAAAATGTCAAGATCTCTTTGAAGTGGTTGGTGAATGTTTAAAATCTGATCAAAACTGTCATGTGCACTATAAATAGATGTATCATCAGCAAAAATAAATGTTTTGGTATCAATCATCTGGTAAGTCATTAATGTTAATAAGAAATAGGAGGGGCCCGAGGACTGATCCTAGTGGTACACCTGCATTGATTTTATAGTTATTTATATTGTGATCATTTTTATTATTATTGTTATTTATTCCATTATTAAGATTTCCATAATTTTCAGAGGACCAATCAGATAAGCTGTTGTTGACTTTGGCTCGAACCCTCCTGTCTTTTAAATATGGTGTCATTAGCTGTACAAAATTAAAATTACAACCATAGCCTTAAGTTTCTGTTTAAGTAATCTATGCGGGACTAAATCAAAAGCGGCTGTTAAATCTAAGAAAGCCGAGCGGACATATTTATTGTTATCTATATTTTCATGGATATTGTGAACAATGTTAATTAACTGGTTAACGGTGCTGTGCTTCGGGAGAAACCACTCTGGAATTTGTATAAAAGGTTGTGTTGAAGCAGATGAGCCAAAATATGTTTGTGAATGATGGTTTCAAGAACTTTCGAAAGGTTACTTAAGAGTGTCACTGGTCTATAGTTGCTGACAAGTTCCCTGTTTACTGTTGACTAAGAGGTTGCCATAGCAACCAAACTCAAAGAAGGTTGGATTTTGTAGCTGAGCTTAACTTACTTTATCTCTTTTAGCAATCACATTCACACTTGTATCATCACTTTTTGTATAGTTTTGAATGTCCAATGTGTTCAACTGTATTGTTGCTTTAGTAACACTGCTTATGTGATATCATAATATTTTAGTCAGAGTATAGTATGCCCACTTACTTTGATTGGCAGTCATTTTATTCATGGTTGATTGATTAATTAATTTGAAGTGTGAAGAATGCCTCACGGATGAAAAAGCCCCATATGCTTTCACAGGGATTTATCTTCCTTGATAATAATGCACCTGCCCATAGGGCAAACATCACAAATTACACAATAGACAACTTTCTTCCAGGGACATAAAGACTCCCCAAATCTCCTTATTCACCGGATTTGGCACCATGTGATTACTACTTTTCACGTGGTGGAAAAGCCCCCCCGCGGATTAAAATTTATAGAACATCTGATTCCAATGAAAAATCGCATTCATGTATCCAGATATCGTATCACTAGATGCAGGAAATGTATCGCATTCGGGGGAGATTATTTTGAAGGCATGTGAGGCATGTAAAGACTCTCCATTATGACCCATACGAGTATCAAGGAATGGCGTGAAATCGCCCTTATTACGGACAATGACAGCTGCTCCACTCTAGCTACTTTCAAATCCATAAACATCTTTATCTTTTGTAAATTTCATTCAATTGATAAATAATTTATGTCACCTTAGAAGCAATGTTGCATGTATAATCTGTAAAAATTTCAAGTTAAAATCTCAAGAAAAAAAAAACGAGAGCACTTGGTAAGAAACTTTTGAATCGGGCCTAGTATTATTCTCGTATAATTTGCATTGAAATTAGAAAAAACTGAAAAATACTTCAATTTCCAAGATATTTCAAGATTTTTTGAAGAAGTCATTGTTTGTCAAAACTATAAGTGTTAATTGTATTCTAAGCATAAAAATTGATAAATTGGATCACGTTCATCAATTCAGAACAGATTATGTATTGTATTTCTGTTTTATAAAAACGCTTCACACTTCCGGATTTCCGGCAGCCACACTTATGGAGGAGAGTATAAAATGTACTTTCCAAAAAGGAAATTAACGCCTAAGAAGGGGGGAATAACCCCATGGTTCAAATAAGACGTCTATAATGTAAATATGTATTGAGAAGACGTCGCTGATTGGTCAAATCGACAGACAAATGCCGTCATTCAATGGCGGTAAGTTCATAATTTTCAAAACAGCTTCCAATGATAATATGCTGGTTTCTGACGTATTAATCAATAGTTTAGCTCGTTAATCCTCAGTACGATAAAGAAAGATGTAAGGACTATGCTAACATAAATTAAAACATCAAAACGACATGTTATATTCGAAAACTAGCTGGTGATAATTAGTGACATACGGAGGTGGTAAGCAAGAGAGATAATCTGTGAACTCTAAAGCTCTGGGGTTGTTTCCCTTACCTCTAAGAGTGTGAACCACTTTTCCTATTGCCAGTATTTATATTGATTATTTACTTAATTATTTATTGCATATTTTGATAAACAATTTTTTATATTGGTGTCAGATATTTGAAGTAGATCGTTTTTTCTAATATGCACCTGTGCCAAATATCCGGCATACTCAGATTTAATATACTCACCCCTAAGCATTTTTAAAAAAGCTTATGGTTTATATCTTCATGAAGAATTTACATTTCGATAATGGTCTAAAATGGCGTAGAGGTTGAAAATGAAAAAAGTTCATCAAAATAAATTGGTAAAACATCATTTTATCCCAAATTCGTAAAATGACAAAATAAAAATCAAATCCGTGAACTATCGATCTCAGTGTATTCAGATACATTGTGTGTCCCTTATATGGCATTAATTATATATAACATTGACAGGAGCGTTTGATAGCTTCAATAAATGTGTGCCTTTGATTCTAATAATATACTCATGTTTGTTTATTTTCACGTCCATGTTGCTACATGCTAACATAGGCTTTCAACTAGAATAATTGAAAGCCATGATGCTAAGCATGAAAGACACTTACAATGACTCAAATAGTTTTAAAATGATTATCAAACCACAAATGCAAAAATGAAAGAACCAAAAACTGTAAAGAAACCTAACAAGAAACGTAAACTCTAAGTGTAAACTTGTCATTAGATACCCCTACATATCCCAATGATTAAACGTGAAAAGAAATGATGTCTAACACCCACCCCTTCCACCTTCTATTGGGAAGCAATATCACAATCCAGGACCAGGACAACAAGGGACATTTCATTCATACTGAAGTCATTACAATACAATGTTGAGAAAAAATTGAAAAAAATAAATAAGCCAATACTCATAATATTAAAAAGAATAGTAGAGTACTAAAATATACAGCATTCAGTCTCAAATGATTTGGGGTAGACGAAATCCAGTCTTGAAGTCCATAGGTCCGTTTGCAAAGCCGTCATCGTAATCCATTAAATACCATAATTCACAATATATCATTAAATATTTAATATACATGGTGGCACAAAATTCAACCCTCCGATCCTAGAGAAAACTTCTAAATTAACGTTGAGTCTTATTTCTCGGTGCCTATTATGTGTTACGATGTGTTAAACAGCAATTTATGTTTTAGAAGGAGGTACGGATTCTGGACACCTGCTTAGGAGGATGGGTTTACACACGTAGATAAATTATTATCCCAACGAACGAAGTTCGGTAGGGATATAGTGAAGCCCTCCGTCCGCCAGTCCGTCAGTCAGTCCGTCCGTCCGTCTTTTTCAAGATGGCCGCCGCTTTAAAAATGACGGGACTTTTTCGCAAAAACCATAAATTTTTCATTCTAAACCAAAGTAATTCATATTATTGTTTGAAATGTTGGTAGTATATTCGCAACATCTATCTTTTTCACATATATTCCGTGTTTTTCATCCTGACCCCCAGGGGCCGTGTATGGGGGGGGGGGGTCAGGAAAACAGTAATTTTCGCTAATTTTTAGATCTTTCTGAAGTATAGCTTTATTATACTCAAATGAAAGGCAATTAAGAGTAGATTGCAAATATTGTATCTTTTTTTCTGATTCGAGCCTCGTAAAATTCAAAATGGCCGTCTAATGTACGATTTCGCAATAATTTTTCGATCCCTTCAAAGTATGGCTATATTATACTCAAATTGAAGGAATTTTGGAGTGGATCACAATTATGGTATTATTCTTCAGATTTGTACCTCAGAAAATTCAAAATGGCTGCTTTGCAGGAATTCGCAATTTTAAAATCTAAATTTTTCAATTTTAACCAAAGAAATGAGTATAATTGATTGGAATTCGGTAATTGATATTTTGTTCGTTGGGATTTGCTACTCCGCAGAGTTGCCATTGTCTAGTTTAAGTATTAATTGAGAGAACTCAATGATTATTACAATTGTTTCTGTATCGCTTTAGAATTATTTATCTGTCCTGTCCAATTGTATCGGTTTATTGTCTCATACAAGAGTCTCGAACATTAAAAACACTTTGGACACTGTGTACATTTGTTTGTTGATCGGTCATAAATCGGTCAACAACACACACATTCAGTCAAGAGAGCGATAGTATTGTGGCCATTGGCGAAACATGTATTGGTTTCAGGCTGCTGTGATTATAGCTTTATGCGAAAATACGTTAGTTTACAGTCGCATTTTCAACGATCATGGTAAGGCATTTCGTTAGACTACGTAAGATTACATTTTTTAAACATATATGCAGCTTTTTTAAATATTTTAGAACCGAAATGGCAAGAAGTGTTTAATCATGCTTTATGATATCAGAATACCTAATTTTCAGAATTGGGCACAATAAAGAAATAAAATTAGAAAAGTGTTTTGCGTACAAGATGGCTTAGATTCAACTTCAAGCATTTAAATCTAATCAACTTTTCAATTGAGTTTTTGCATTTTCATTCCATCCGCTTCGCTCACAATTTAGCCATTTCACCCAACAATATAAACTTTAGAAACAACACAATTAATACAATATAGAAAATAAATACTAACAAATAATTATCTAACACAGTTAATCATATCAATTATATTTTAGAGTACCTAGGATGCTTTGCTGATACTGCAGATAGAGACTTGAATGGACGAACGGAACTTGTACGGAGAAGTCGATGGGATTGTATCACAACTTGCAAGGCGCATGGATTTCAATACTCAGGTAATTGTAAGCGTATCACAACTCATGATTTTTTTCAACTTGTAGCTGTCGAAGTATGGCGACATTATATGAGTGCTACGATAGTTATGAGACCAATAATAAAGCGTAACGACCATAACATCTCTTATTATTTTCTCACGCAACAAATCTAGATATTCTTAAAATTATGAAAATAGACAATTTGTTCAACAAATCCAGGGATGATTTCAAACGTATGATTAAATACTACGAATGAAATTTTTTTTTATCTCTATCGGACTTCAATAAGAGGCCCGTCCAAATTCAAGTTTAAGTTAAGAATTAGCTCATTTTTAGGAAACCAGTATGCAAATACTTGCTTTTGCGGAAATTCCTACGGTAAACATGGAATGCTTGACGAATCGGAATGTGACATGACGTGCGGGGCTGAGGGTAACACCCAAACATGTGGAGGGGCTTATAGGAACAACGTATACGACACTGGATTCAGAATGGAAGGTGCTTATCTCTATATTTTGTATTTTGAGGTGGATTTCAGTATTTATAAATCGGAACAAGATGGACAGTTGATCAAGATATGGTATACTGTGTTTTGTGTGTACGTTTTAACAGTGTAGGCCTTTTAATGCCTTGGTCACATTTGCTCCTATTTTCACTACGCCGCCTGGCCGATTGAGTATTTTGTTCAAAATTGAATACAGCATTGAACAAATACTCAATCGGGGAAAATTAGACCCAGGCATATATATGTTGTTTAAATTGTTGTTATACGTGAATGATGATGCTCAACGTTCAACCAATGTCTTCTTTTACAGAAAATCGGGTCAGTGCGGATGTTGCAAAGCTTTCATCTGGAGCTACAATCGAATGCTCATCAAGCACAAGTAGAACCAGTTGCAATAATGCGATAGATGGAGAGATTAAATCTACATTCGAAAACTTAGGACACACATGGAAATCCCAGTCTCGTTCACGTATGTCTCAGCTTTGTTAATTTTGTTCAATATTTGATAAATTTATGTTGATATGTTTTCTATGTTTGTCATGAAACCATAAGCTTATTTAATTTCAATTCAGCAACTTGTGATGGACGTCTAGTGTCTGGGGATAAGTACAACGTCCAAGATTCAGCCCTAACTGCTTCTAGCTTTTGGGATAATAATCAATTTGCATACGGAGCACACCGCTCGAGACTTGATACTCCGGAGTAAGCTCTATTGTTATGATTTTTGGTTCATTCACTGAAATGCTGATTTTGAAAGTGAATTATCCATAGACCAAGATAATGCAAAGACATAGTCATAGTTCTCATCGAATTCACAGGACTGCAATGAGTATCATGGTAGTAAAAGGAATGTCGTGGGTGTTCATGCAATGTGATGTTTATCAATTAGATAACTTTAAATTACACTGACTCCTCACGATAGTTATTCTCATCACGTGTATTTTACTAAGTTTCATTATTTCTATATCGTACATGCCTTAAAGAAGTTGACAAAAATGCTTATTGATATATCCATTGCTTTTAAGGATATCTAGTCCATATCAGACTGGATGCTGGCACGCTACTCAGTATCCGGGTAACGCAGAATGGATACAAGCAGACCTTGGTCAAGTAATGTTTATAAGAGGGATCATAACTCAAGGAAGAAATTGGGCACACCAGTGGGTTTCGTCATACAAGTTTTTATATGGTAAAGACGAAGACAGCCTATATGAATATAAGACGGTACGTAAAGCTAAGTTCATACCAACGGCGCTTTGATGGCGCTTCAAAGCGGCGTGCAAAGCGGTTTTGCACGACGCTTTAAAGCGCAATTTAAGCGCCATTGGTGTAAACTTAGCTTAAACAATCGATATCAAGTGTTGTTTGAGGATTGGAATGCATGTCATCTGGGTTATTGTGTGTATGTATCTGTGTGTGTGACAATCCCTAGTTCAACGTGGGCAGGACACATAGCCCGAAATAAAAGTTTACTATTTACTCGCACTAATTAGTTTAGCATATATACTTGGAAGTGGGTCGTTAAAGCCTAGTTCACACCAAGGGCGATTTGATGGTGCTTTAAAGGGGCGTGTAAAGCCACTTTGCACGACGCATTAGAGCGCCATCAAAACGTCGTTGGTGTGAACTTAGCTTTAGTGGGTCGTTTGTATTGGTATAAATGAGGGCGAGTCCGAGTTAGTGCAACATCGAGACAAAACATCCATTAGTACAAAGATGAGCTCGTTAAGTGACAGTTGTCAGGGTCAATAAGGCCCACTTTTAACCCCCTAAAAAGACTAAAAGGGCATTGAATTGAATGGAAAGTGCATTAACATGTGATTTCTTAGACTTTTGTCATCAAAGATAAACTGTAAAGACATTATATTTTTCTACAAATCTTACCGAAATCTAATATAAAAAATTAAAGACATTTAATACAATTGAACTTCAAAGTAATTTAATTTTGAAAGTGACTGAAAACAAACTTGTAATTAAGAATGGAAATAAAAACACTTTAGATAGATTCCTACTTGCATTTACGTATGGATTTTTGGATTTAGATGCCCATAAGGGCATTTCTATGAATTTCTTGTTTCGTTTTTCTCTTTTAAGGCTCTTCTAGTGTCCTAAGAATACTTTAAGAGCTAGGAAGCCAATTGCTTAAAAAGCATAAATTCGTCACGACCCGTAGGCACAGTGGGACGGACGTTCTAATGACGACAAAACCCGTTTAAAGGGCTATTAATTTTTTTAATCAGTTTTTTTAATCAGCACACAACTACTACTGGCAAAATACAGTACATGCCTTGTGCCGATGTCTAGGATTAACTTTCATTTGCACTGGTCTATTCATCAAAATAGATTCTAAATAGTGATCGAATAAAGGGATAGACTTCAGAATTGCATTCATTTTTGAACAAAATACTCAATCGAACGGGTGCCGGCCGATGAATCAGAGCTTATGTGAGCTCTGTATTACCAAGAGAACTGTTTTTTAAAACACTGTGTTCTTTTAAGGTTCTACAAGGCAATAGCGATAGAGATACGAAGGTTCAAAATATGCTTGATCCACCTGTAGAAGCCAGATACGTTCGGATCAATCCTCAAACCTACTATGTCAACATGTGTATGAGATTTGATGTTATTGGCTGCCCAGTAGGTAATATCTGAATTTTTCAGAGGCCACTCTGTTTAAATCTAAACGTCAAACGATAGAACAGCTTTTTATGGTTCTGTGCAATTTTAGACCCAAGACGACTTTCTTTAACTTATTTCATGTGTATCATTATTATTTTGTTAACACATAATCTAGAACCGAGAATCAAATAATTTGTCCACAAAAATACAACAATCCAATCATCGATGGCATGCCACTTGTTATACTTGGGTGTTAGATTTTTGCTACCGAGATACCCAATTTTATATGAAGCTATTGTTGAAATGCCTTATATTTTGTAGAACCTGGAAATGTTGGCGCATGGGTCAATGTCACTTTGGCAAGACCATTTTGGGTTAAAGAGGTTGGTATGATCCAGAATCGCGAGAGCCTCTTAACGCAGGCCCGCAAAGTCAAAATGGATTTCAGCGATGGTTCAACAACCAAGGTATTAAACAATTATCTTAAGTAATAAATCACTAGTCTCGTATTCGAATGCATATGTCAAACATTAAAGTACCTGTATGAATTGAAATTGAGATGAATTTTCTTTACTAGACGGATATGTTTGATATGAAATCTACGGACCAACATAGTTGGGAATCTGTGAGATTTGAACCACCTCTTCTTGCCAATTGGGTAAAGATAACGTTCATTGAAGCGTATGTGAAATCAGCAGAACCATTTGGAATAGTAGAACTGGATATACTTGCTGGTAACTAATTTCAGTCATTAGAGAAAGAAAATATATGTGCAAAAATTGCCTATACCTTAAATCGATGAACATAGGGTAACTAAAAAAGTAAGCAATATACTTAGTTGGGTAAAGAGAAATATATGCAGCCATATAAATTGCAGTTAAAGCTAATAGATTGTTCATGTTGTTTATATCATTTGCAGATTTTGGACCATTGACTAATCAGGCTGCTCTTATTGGAACTGCAACGTCATCATCTCAATTCAACTCGGATCTTGCTGCACATAACGCAATTGATGGGACACTCATTGCCAATTTTGCTTTTCAATGGAACACGTGGGAAGGCCAGTGGATTTCAATTACGTTAGATGCGGAATATTGGGTACACGTGATTAAATACGCAAACAGATGTGCAAGGAACAGTCAGCACAAGAAAGTACTTGTCCAGCTGTACGATGCGTCGGCAAGTTTGAAATGGGGAATTTCGGTAAGCATCCATGCACTTAAACACCAAAGGTGGTAACTCAAAATATTTAAAGTAATGTTTCGAGACATTTCAAATATAAGATGACATTTTTTCATAAATCAAACCAAGAATTGTTACTTTGATGGATTTGAACCATGCTACGTGCCATTCTTTGTTAAAGGTGTGCGTATGAACCATTTCAAGTATTCTACAAAAGCCAAAATTAAGCATGTCAAAACTAAAACTTATATTTACTTTTAGTGCTTATTTGATACGACTAACTAACAAGTAGTAAAAAACATTTGTTATTTGGTCACTAGAAAAAACAATTTTGAGGGCGATGATTATCCTTGGTTTTACAATATTACACGTTTACATACACGTTATATTTAATAACGTACAATTTACCCCCCCCCCCAAAAAAAACATACTAATAAGAACTGTCTGCCAATTGGTATTAAGATGTAATTTAACACTTCCAAATAGGATTTCAAATTTTATTTTAGTCGCATGTTGTAATGCAGATGTTTTACTTGTAGGTCAGTTCGCAAGTTTTTATGTATTTTGATGAATTTGAATGTGGAAGTTTTCGATGGACAACCCTTCCTTTACCAAACGCCCGTTTGATGAAATCTGTGAAGTTCACAATCGAGGAAATGTTGAATATCGAGGCGTCAGAAATAGCAACAGGGATGAGTGAAATTCAAATCTTCACAGGTAGTTATTGCTTAACGACTATGACAACCTTTTTATTCCCAATCCTTTAAGATTATAGTATTTGAGTTCTGTACTTTCATATAAAGTGATAACGATGTCTGTATCGAATATCATTTGGCACGTGTACTTTTCAAATGCAAAAATGCAATTTCTATAATTTGTATTTGAAGTTTTTTTTTATTATATTCAAACTGTTTTCATGTTATGCTAATATTGAACTACCCCAAGCTGAAATTCGTATTTCATCATTATTTTGAACTGATAATTATATATTGACAAAAGTAGATGTTAAATGAGTATAAATGTTGTAGGACAAAACCTTGCAAGTTCGTCAGCTCCAATTGTGCACGAAACGTTTCAGTCTGAGAAGAGACAACTCATCCGTACACTGACAGATATGGACAAAAGTGTCTGCGCCTTTGAGGTTCAGTATGTGTCTGGGTCGAGATTGCTGTTTTACACAAATGCCATTGGACTTACTCAGTTCAAACTGGTGATTACAACAAATGGTGGAGCTGCAGATGATTTTGACGTGTTTAGCACAGGTGACACGACAGCCAATGTAACAACTGCAAAGATGCTACGCTGTGCCGGACCGGAGTACCCAGGCACGGGGGAGTTTACATGGACCTGTAAAACAGATGAAGGAGAAGACTCTCTTCATGCTGCAATAGTATCGGTATCGACCTCAACCGTGTATCAGATATGTGAGATTGAACTACAAGCTGTATTTGATATCCCAGAGTAATCAATTCACATAATATTCTCGGAGTGTGAATTGATTAATATTCATGTACTGTACATTGACAAATATTCAATAGATGTGAATTGACAAATTGTTTTGGAATATTAATTAGACAGTATTCTTTATGTGTAAATTAAAACATATTTCTGTCGTGTATAATAGGTTATTCAAATGGAAGGGATTGAATATGAATTTCATTACGAGGAAAATATGAAATTGGCCATGGAAAATACGATGTTCTCTCTTCTTATGGAAAAATTCATATTCCATCACGACCATAAAAACCTATTGAGGCCATTGAAATTTTGATCATCGATATAACACATCAGTTTCGTTACACAAACGCATTATGTCAACTATAAAAGTAGTTACAGAAACGAGAGTTCTGACGCACCTTTAACATTGAGTCCTATGGGGAGGGACACGATTTTTCATAGTACCCTCCCTAACATGGGCTCCAATGGGGAGGGACATCTGTGAGCCTCCCTGAGCTCGGGAGGCACATACGGGGACCCCACCCCTCCCCCCTCGGCGTGGTGGCGTGTACATATTTCGGGAATCTCGGGCCCTAAGAGTAACGGACGCCCTACCCCACGACTATACGTTCCGGAAGTTAGCCATTTTGACAGGAAGTCAGCCATTTTGACCGGAAGTCAGCCCGGAAGTCAGCCATTTAACCGGAAGTCGGCCATTTTGAAGCTTTCTAGCAGGAAGTCAGCCATTTTGCATCTGTCTGGGCAAGAGGGTGACATCATAGCGGAAGTGAGGCATCTTTTAGTCGGCCTGGGTAGGTTTTAAAACGGAAGTTAGCCATCTTTTCCCTACCTCCTCCCACTTCCTCCTTACCTCCTCCTTACCTCCCCCCGCCTCCTCCCTACCTCATCATTACCTCCTCCCTATATCCTCCTTACCTCTTCCCACCTCTTCCTTACCTTCTCCCACCTCCTCTCTACCTCCTCCCGCTTCCTCCTTACCTCCTCCCACCTCCTCCCTACCTCATCATTACCTCCTCCTTACCTCCTCAAACCTCTTCCTTACCTCCTCCCACCTCCTCCCTACCTCCTCCTTACCTCATACCTCCTCCTACTTCCACCCAACCTCCTCCTGTCTCTTCTCCATCTTCCAAACCTCCTCCCCTCCCTTTACTTTAATATTCAATAGTTTATAATGTCATAAATGCCTGTTTATGTTTACAATTGATCTTAATTGACACATTTTGAACCAATCACAATACTGCACATTAGAATATTCTTATATATTTTAAGTTGTCCATGTTTTGAGTCATTTTACTGATAGATCTTGAACAGACAACATGTCTTTCAATTGTTCTGAGTGTAGTGTGAATTTTACGAGAGGTGATAACCTATCAAGGCATATGAATAAGTTTCATGGAGAAAAAATGCATCAGTCTGATGTTATGCTGAAACATCCGTTTACTATGATAGCAGGTATAGGCATGGACATGTTGAAATTAAAAGTCTGATAGGTTTCTAAATATAGAAAGAGAGCATGTCAATTTATTAAAAAAAAATTTTTTTGTTGTATTTTCAGCCGGACCAACATCGTCGGGGAAGACCTGGCTTATGAAGCACTCGATCAAAAATGTTGAACGGTATATATCCCCAATTCCTAGAAGAATCATCTGGTGTTATGGTCAATGGCAGCCTGCCTACGAAGAGCTAAGAAAATACCCACATTTGGAATTTGTGAAGGGAATACCAGAGGATATTGATGATTCAAGATACCTTGACACTTCAGTTCCTACTTTGATACTTCTCGATGATCTTATGAATGAGGCAACAAATGATCAACGGATATGTGATCTCTATAGCAAAGGCAGTCACCATCGAAATCTGTCTGTGATATGCCTACTCCAGAATATGTATCATCAAGGAAAAATGAATAGATCGATGAGCTTAAACTCTCACTATATGATACTGTTTAATAACCCGAGAGATCGCCAACAGGTGGCATTCTTATCGAGGCAGATGTACCCCGGAAATGGAAACAAGTTGGTCAGAGCATATACCAACGCAACTAGTCGACCCTATGGTTACCTGCTTCTTGATCTGAAGCAAGAAACTTCGGAGCACAGCAGATTGAAACCAAATGCCTTTACTAAAAGTGAAGTTGAATTTGAAAGTCATCACGATTCCCGCAACTTCAAGGAACCAATGAATGATTCAAAACACTTACTTGAAAGACAGGGTATTTCAGAAGTTGACTATCCGACGACAACATTTATAAATAGTAGTGATGTTAAGAACTACCCTTACATGGAACGTGAATTTCGAGAAGACAGCATGGTATCCTGTGATGACTGTGGTTTAGTATTTGATAGCATTCACGACTTACAGAGGCATATAAAAAAGTGGTGTCAAGATCAGGGACCACTACCCAAGAGGATGAGGACCCAATCTACCCAAAATATTGAGGAGAAGATTCCTCAAGACAAAGACAATGACGTTGATGACGATGATGGTGATTTGAAAGCAAATGAAACATTTGCATTCTTAAAGAAGTGGTCTATAAGACAGAATGAGGAAGACCACCGACGTAAAGTGGATGAGTATATGGATAGAGGGATGGATAAGACAGAGGCTGTAGAAAAGGCAGATAATAAACTATTGTCAAAGAATAAGGAAGAATTTATAAAAGGATATAAACAATTCGTCAAGCTAACGGTTGATGTAAAAGACAATGCGTTACACAGAAATATAATTGATTCAATAAATAATATGATGAGGAGGGGTGTCTCTGTGAACTTAGCCATTAGGAAGACACTTTTAAAAAACAAACACAAGTTTGATGAGGTCTTTATAGAGGATACAGACCAGGAAAGTAGCTCCGAGGAAGAACAGAGTGAATCCGAAAACGAGGCTGTTGAATCAAGCACTGAGTGATAAATATTAGCAATTTAAAGAGAGATCGTCATTAAGGAGTCAGATTCCGACAGTGTAAGATGGCATATCAAGACTATTTAAAGAAATTATACTTTGACAGTCGAAATTCTGGAGCCTTTGCTGGACCAGACAAACTCTATAGAGCTGTACTAAATGATGGGAAATACCAGCTGTCCCGTTATCAGATAAAGAAATGGCTGGACAATCAAGAAGCTTATGGCCTACAGAGACCTTATAAGAAACGATTCGCTCGTAACAAAGTATATGTCTCGCATATTGACGAACAATGGGATGCAGATCTTATGGATGTCTCTAATATATCATCGCAGAATGACGGGATAAAGTATATCCTGGTTGCGATTGACATTATGTCTCGCTTTGCCTGGGTTAGACCGCTACACTCCAAAACTGGAAAGGCAGTGGCGGAGGCTTTCGATGATATATTGAAAGAAGGTCGACAACCAGATGTCACTAGGACGGACAAAGGTCAAGAATTCCGCGCTAAGGTTGTACAAACATTGTTGAATAGATGGGGAGTCCGCCATTTTGTTACGGGTAATACCCCCAAGGCCAACTATGCAGAAAGATTGATAAAGACGTTAAAGACTAAAATAATGAGGTATATCACGTACAAACAGAACCATAGATTTATAGACAATTTACAAAACTTTGTGAAGAGTTATAACGCCACTTGGCATAGGGGTATAAAAATGGCTCCTAAAAATGTATCTAAAGACGATGAATTGGTTATTTGGTGGCGGATGTATTATCCTAAATCAACTATCGTTAAAACCAAATCTAATCACATCTTTAAATTCCCCATTGGAGCTCTGGTAAGAATTACCCAGTCGAGACATGTTTTTAGTAGAGAATACGACCAACATTGGACAGGGGAAATTTTTAAAGTAACGAAACGTTTTATTAGGCAGGGCCTCCCATTATATCGTTTAAATGATTTTCAAAATGAAGACATTAAGGGTACTTTTTACCAATCGGAGCTTCAAAGAGTACAAGCGAATGAAGATGATATTTGGAAAGTAGAAAAAATCTTGAAAACACGAACTAGACGAGGGCAACGGGAACATTTAGTGCGTTGGCAATATTGGCCAAAAAAGTTTGATTCGTGGGTTAAAGATTCCGATTTAATACCTTTGTAATTTGTGTATGATTCAATGAAGAATTTTGAATGTTATAATGTAAATATGTATTATAGTTGATGTATTTTGAAAAGAAGTGTGTTGACGAATTAGCAAATAAATATTTATCCCAACCAAATGTAACATCCATTAAACGGTATGATCTTAAATCGATGAAGGACGTTACACTAATTAAAGTTGATGGATGGTTGATTGATAATCGATAATCGAGCTAGGTCCGCACTTTAAAGTACAGTCCAGAGTAATTTGTTTCGTAAACTGACAGCTGGATGACCTTAAAACGATAAGACCTCGCGAGTACGAAACGCCTGGTTGATAGGTAATCGATAATCCGCCTGGGCCGCACTTTATAAATAAGGCAGTGACATTTACGACGCGTACTGGTTTATCGATTTATTGTTTTTGGCGGGAATTCGAATAGTATCCTTACAGTAAACGTACAAACGTGGGGTAGGGCGTCCGTTACCTTAGGGCCCGAGATTCCCGAAATATGTACACGCCACCACGCCGAGGGGGGAGGGGTGGGGTCCCCGTATGTGCCTCCCGAGCTCAGGGAGGCTCACAGATGTCCCTCCCCATTGGAGCCCATGTTAGGGAGGGTACTATGAAAAATCGTGTCCCTCCCCATAGGACTCAATGTTAAAGGTGCGTCAGAACTCTCGTTTCTGTAACTACTTATAAAGTATGATGACCAGTATGAAAACTGAAAATATCGAAATCGACACTCCCCGTCCGCCATCTTACATGCAAAGGTGACGGCTGTAACCATCGCTTGAAACCGACCAGTAAATACCAAACCAAGAAAAGGTCATTTACATTTTGATCATCGATATAACCACCAGCAGATCTAGACGGGGGCGTGGGGGGCGCACACCCCCCCCTATAAAGTCGGAAAATTCGTGTTTTGCCTCATTGCTTTTTACAAAATTTGAATCTTTTTTTAATTCGCTCACAGTTATCATCACACGCCCCCCCCCCTCTAACACAAAATCCTGGATCCGCCCCTGATAACACATCAGTTTCGTTACGTAAACGAAACTTCAAAAACGGTCAAGGTCTACCCTTTTTAACCCGGGCCCGTCAACATAATGTTCCGGAGTTTCTCTGCTTACAACACGTGAAATAGCAAAAATAAAAATCGTACCTTCGAGGCTACGACAAAGAATAACTACGAGTAAAATAGGTATTCTCATCTTCCACCTACAAAAATGCGGTTTATGCGTTGTAAGTCCAACGTAGTATTCTCGCGATAATCATTATAAAATAATAACATTAAAGTAACTTATTTACGATGTATCTAAAATCTAAAACCTCAAAAGTAATAGATATGACTATATGTTGTATGAAAAGAGATCTTTAAAAAAAATTGTGTCTGAGAGATAAATAAAAAAGAAAACAAAACTCAGTCTTGACCGGGAATCGTACCACCGACAGCTGGATTCCATCTATCAAAACCTTGGCCTAGCGCCTTACTCCATTATTAGGCCACACTAGCATCAGGGGGGGGGGGAGATTTCCCAAAGATGCCCTATCATATTAGCACGTTTGAAAACAAATTTTATAAACAGGCCTCAATTTGCCGTTAAAATGGATCTCCAAATGTTCACTGTAGTTTTATGAGTATTCTCTACAAGTATGGATCGAGTAACTTCAATAGTATTACCGTAGGTTTGAAATGATCATGTTGAACTGATGTTGACGCCATTCCCACGATTTCAAATTTAACTTTGCGCATGCGACCCACTGAGAGAGCACGTGCTAAGGTTTGTTCACGTGATCGAATCCTGCAATTTGATTGGAGATGATGCAAGAGATGATGTAATGGGGAATCCTCGAATACGATAGAATATGAAAGAATTATGGGAGCTACTCACTCCTCCTGCTAGCATGATGAAATAACTCCGTAATTCTAAAGCTATGTTATGAATTTTAGAAGACCGTCGAATCACAAGATTAATAAAAAAAATAGTCAATAATCATTTTAATAATATTTAAATATCTATTTCGGTAAATTTTTAAGTCAAAACCAGGATTGATGATGTAAATTCAGTTTTCATTTAGATAATCTATTTCCTGTTATGAGTCGTAAAAAAAACATGGCTCCGAAAAAATATTTCTTGCATCCAAATTTCAAAATGATATACATCCATGGATCAGTTATTTTTGGCACCTGAACCCATCCTAATAGAAAGGTAAGACTATTTTCTTGACTCATTTCGCTTAAATTGTCGAAATTCGGCCTAGAATCGTAAATGTGTTACTTTAATGGATCAGTTACATTGTGCTAAGTGCATCTATCATACTTTATTTGTAGTTCTGCTTCATTGATTTCTTGGTACTCGTGACTCTGTAACAACCTTGCGATTGTTGTGGAAACAAAAAGGAATCATTTTTTGATATATAACGTCATGATTCAGTGACCACGTGAGGACCAGTGAGAAGTCAGATGAGGGCCAAAAAACGCCACAAATCCCCTCATATATATTTCAGTGTTCTTTAATCATCGGTCAAAATGGGACTATGTGACATTCTCCCATGATGTCCAATAATGTCCGGGGGACAAGAGCGGACAAGTTGGGACAAAACGGGCAAAGGGACAAAGTCGGACATTGTCCCATTGGTGTACGGCTAGCTTAAGTCCTCATACCCTAGTTACATGTGATAAATTGTCATTCGGACGTATATATAAAATATACTTATGCAAAATTAATGCATCGCCAGTTGTTATCATAAGATAGATTTAACCCTAATGCGGGTAAAGGGGGGGGGGGGAGTGGAAGAATGTATGGGGAAGCGTATGTTACATATTATATACATTATTTCAATATATATGTTGTTGTTTTAAATAGAATAATTGAAAAATCGATCTCCCTATGTTTCGTTGACCTGCGTTTGACCTAATTTTGACCCGATCCCCCTCGTTAATGTTTGAAACATATGAGGGTTAAACAATAAAATAGTATTTTATTTCATTTTTAAAACAGTGATTTATTTCAACAATCAACATTTTTCATCACTTCAAAATAAAGGGACGCTATCTCATTCTTCTAATTGCAAATAGTAATAGTTGACTATACTCTTTCATGTCCAGGTTTCTATTGGCTGATTTATTTTTCACATTGATCTTTATAACACTTTTTAAAGTCTCCACCGTATCCATTATCTTCATCTGACAATAATTCTTCACACCAATTGGTACAATCGTCAGAGCTCTTTTTAAGCATGTCAGATAGTCTGAAAATACAAAATAAAACATTTTGAACTCTGCCAGATCTCTCCGTATCTCTTATTATCCGAAAAGCAATTTTGTGCTGAATTTATGTTGATACCAACTCGATGGTGTCAATCAATCTGTTAAAAAGGTACATACATTATATATTAATTCGTTTAACATAACGAATGATTAGTCATTGATCTTCATATACAATTTTAATTTTGATTAGTGATGTATAATTTGATAATTTACCTCCTTTGTAATAGGAGATAATCATTGCTTAATTACCGAAGGGGTATAACCATGGGCTTTCAACTAGATGAAAGCCCATGGTATAACAAAATATCGAGAAATCACGTTTCTTACAATAACCACGTTTTTGTGTATTTTGACAATTAGAACATTAAATCTAACATGTTAATGGGAATATAGTAAAATACTATATCACATAATAGAAATCATCGATTAATTAATGAATTATAATTAAAAATAATAAATGTTTAATTATTTACAGCACTGTATACTGTACTTAATGTATTAGCTCAACATAGTAAAAGTTATAGAAATGTACTTGACTTTGCTATTTATAAAAAGGTAATTAGTAAACCCCATATATGATTTTTGCATTAAATTATCCCTAAATCCCTAGGAACAGCTACACGAAAAATCAGGCAAAACCGATGACCCCCCTTAGGAACTCTTGGCTTAAACCACTTTGGCTTATATCATAGTCGTAGCCAATGTTCTCAATATGTGGACTGTGAAACTTTTGCTCGGAAAATCGTGAATTTATTTAAAAAACTATATAAAACTATATTTTAGAAGTCACGCGTACCTTTTAATAAACTACAATTCAATCAATACATAGCTATCACGGGTCTTATGGTCCTCATGGGTAGAAACACCATACACCAACGGACTCTGGCACATTAGAAATTACATTTTACTTTTGAAATATTGTGTTTTGCACTGTACAGTGAAACATCTGATGATTAAAAATATCAACTTTTATTTAAAAATGGCAGTGGATTTGAATGTTTGAGAAATAAAAAGCTGACAACTTTTCAAAAAAATGTTTGAAAAAAATGTTGATAAAAAACCTCTAAAAATTGCTTTTTAAGTCATGAAAAATAGTAAGTACTTGCGTACTTCAGTATCACGTTCTCATTGGCTAGTGAGTATACCATATACCGCAAGTGAATATGTCATACACCGCAAGTGAATATGCCATCTTCGTCGCGGAATATGACATACATTTGAATCTTGTTTACCGCATAACAAGCAGTGCGTAAAATAATCAATAACGCTTTCCTTTCGTGCTAGACCATGTTTTTGTGGGGCATTTTATTAGCTTCAATCGCAGTTGAAATGACTCTGTATTGTTAGAAGAAGGTAAGAAGAGACTTTTTGCCATTTTATTACATCTTAAACAATTGACTTATACTCTACTTAAATCTAGCATGCATTAAAATAGCAAGATGAATGTAAAAACTACATCATGTAAAATATATTATAAAGCGATGCTGGGTTTAAACATGTGTGTTTAATTGGGATTTGACAGCGGTATTCAAATTATCATCTTGTTTGCAATTTGGAAGTCAGTGCGTGCTATACCATGCCAATGACTCGACGTGCTGCCAAATTCCGACGTGTTAGCAAATATCACGCTGATGACTTTCAAATCACGTGATAATAGCATAGTGAATACCACAATGAGGTATATAGGAATTTAGTACTGCTGAGTTCCTCACCAAAAAAGGGGGTAATCTTTAAAAGTGGCAAAACAATAGGCCTCATTTGTGTCAAAAATTGAAGATGGTGGCACTCATTTTTTCAAAAAATTTAGGTTACACGGCCCTTCATTTAAGACTTACACGTCAAACAAAGTTGAATCCTCGGCTTCTGTCGGCGGGGACGGGAGTTCTCTCTTCTCACTGGAATGAAAATTATTTGGATTTTTGACTGTAGTCCTGAACATTTTATTCAACAATCGTTCATTTGATAACGTTGCTATCTTGTGTATATACCCTTTGAAACATATATGTACCCTGTGGAACATGCATGTGTCCTTTGTAATATATACGTACCCTATGCAACATGCACATACCACTATCACAAAAATGTATAATTGTCAATGATACACTAAATAAAACAAATTGGCAATCAAGTCAGTTCCATGCTTTACTTAAAACCTCACCTGGCCAGGAGTCTTGCCAATAGTAAATCTGTTAAAGCGGATCTTTCTCCTGCATATCTTGCCTCGGTAAGTGCGCTGCAAAGGAGCACTACTGCTAACCCAACGTAAAGTATGGAACCTGACTGCATCTGAAAGGAGCATGCATTAAATACCGGGTAAATCACACCATTGGTTCGTTCAGTGTAAACGCTGATTACTACATTTATATATAACGACTTAAAGAACTGGTTTAACTAGTAGGAAGTATTTGGTGGCACATAATGCATGTGGGTTCCAGAATATCTCAGGCCATGCGTCATTTGTACTTACAAAATCCATAAGTCGTTCTATACATGACCGACATACAATTACAAATATACATTACGATCTATTCTTCAGAAAAAAGTCCGCGAAGTTTCCATCATTAATATAAGTTTTGCATATTCTGGAATTAGAGGGTTTCGATTTGGGGTCACCTTGTATAGTATTTCAGCTTATTTTTAAGTAATGTAATATTTTCGTTTTTCAATATGACTAGATTCTAACCTCCTGCAGAATTTTACCTTTTAAATTGAAAAAGTCCAAAGAGGACATGAATGTGTTCAAAGCTTTTGCGTTTTCAGAAAATAAGGTTTCCACCAAATTCTTTTAATGAAGCGAGTTATTTAGATTATAAATATATACATATTTATTTGGTTAACTTAGGACTAGAATTTAAAACGTCTTCTCTTATCAATTCCCTTAATAAATCATGTCATTGTTTTCGATACATTTTTTTCTAATTTAACCAATTCCTACGATCTCCAATATAGTAAAGTATATGAAAGTTGCTTATAAAAAACTGATTCTGGTTTGAATGATTCTTTCAATTATTTGTTACTCTTCCAATTTTTCGCTCTCTCTCAAAGACCCCAATCACTTTACAACTGTTAGAATAAAGAAGACTTAAAAATCAACTGTAACGACCTACCTTGTATCCTTTTAAATCTCGAATGACTGCACTGTAGCTCAAGTGTTCAGTTTGTGAAATCGAGCAGCTTATGAAACATTTTTCCTTACCAGTTTTTTTAAGTGGTGCCGGATAGTTTGGCGTCGGGTCCGATATATACTTTATGACCATTGGATGCTTAAAGTCCCCGTCTGAAGTTTGAAAATATTTTTTTATCATTCATTTACTATTTGTCATGACTTAAAAAATTATTTTAGAGATTTTTGGAAAAAAAAGAATTTTGAAAAAAAAGTTGTGAGCATTTCATTTCTCAAATTTTCAAATTTCCCGCCATTTTTTAAAAAAAGTTGAAATTTTTTAATCATCAAATATTTCTTAATGCATTTCAAAAAAGATTATCTTTTTAACGCCAATGCAAAGATTGAATAAAGGACACTCTATTTCAATAATAAAATGCGATATTTAATGCGCCACTTCAATGTTTTAGCATATCAAAAATATTTTGCAACATTAGTGATGTCACTAAGGTATCAAAAACATTTTGAAAAAAATTGAAATTTTTTTTTCGATGTCAATCTTTTCTAAATATGCTAGACTTAAATAATAAACCAATGCTAATTGTCTAACCAGGTTAAAAGAAAGAATATATTATGTTTTAGATATCATTGTACCATTGGTTTCTATGAGAACTAAAATTTTGAAATGGATTTTTCTCGGAACCATTTTCATGCACTGATGAGTTCATTTCTCACTTATTTATGAACCGATTTTCTTAATTTTTTCGGCAAAAAACATGGGAGGATGAATGCTATGCATTGGTATGAATTGTGGCTAATTAAAATATATGTGTGACCTCTAAAAGTTAGTTTTAATTAAATTCACAAATTTTGGAACAAAAAGTCTATCAAAAACCACTTTTTGGAATTAAAAAAAAAAGTTTCACATATGAAACTTTGATTACATTGGGTAAGACTACAATATAAGCCCAAAGTGGTATAAACTTTAGATGGGGACTTTAACGGATAGTTTGGCGTCGGGTCCGATATATACTTTATGACCATTGGATGCTTAACGGATAGTTTGGCGTCGGGTCCGATATACTTTATGACCATTGGATGCTTAACGGATAGTTTGGCGTCGGGTCCGATATCTACTTTATGACCATTGGATGCTTAACGGATAGTTTGGCGTCGGGTCCGATATCTACTTTATGACCATTGGATGCTTAACGCAACGCCCGTGTTGACATAAAATTCGCCGAAAAATTGGCCAATCAATATTCCCAAGGAAAGGTTATGAACTGAAAGGAATTAGGAAATAATGAAAACACATATACAGTCTAGTGACCTTGTATACTTTATAATTTACAATATATATCTTTCATAACATTAGTGATATCTTAAGGAGTCAGATACACTTTAGTCGCGCAATTGTTAAGTTGATCAAGATCAAAATGCAAAACTGTAAACTGTAAATTCTCCTGTATACTTAATGCAGAAAGATCAGTCCATATTTTAAAACTGAACCAATTAATCTGAGTTTTCCTTTGGATAAAGCAGGAACTTTTTACATAATAAATACACGAGTCAACAAAAGTCCAAACTTTCAAAAAGATTGCTTTAGATTAACATAATGGATCTTGATAATCGTGACATAAATGGGGCCAGCCGATGAGACAGGCATGGCAACTACCTCTGCAAAATAATCTCCATGCGTTTTTAAAGCAAATCTAGTCAAATGTTATAATTTAGTATTGTCACAGGCTGGTATCGAAAGATTTGTCCGCTGTGACGGAGCATGTTATTTTTCATAAAAACACTAAGAATAGCTTTTCCTCCCAGCGTTATTTGAATTCAAACTGAAGTGAAAGTTACCCACAAATGATATATCCATTGCATGGAGTAAGTAATTTCCTTTGGTATAAAGAAACGTATGAGTTAAAATAAATTATGTGTTTTTTAGTGTTTTTATTGAAAAATAACATCCTCCGTCACAGCGGACAAATCTTTCGATACTAGCCTGTGGTTGTTTTGACTCAAATTAAGTTTTGCATATGGCCTTTTGCTTCCAGTATTAAAATTCCTTGCATTACCTATGTCATCGGATGAGTTATCCAAATAATCTATAAAGAGCAAACAGGTTTGGAGGAACAACTATCATACAAGCTAGATGCATTTTGATAGTTGTTAATTATGTGCACATCAGGCCAGCGAAACAGTCAAAAACAGTCACGGTTAGCTTAATCCAAACCGCCATTCCCTTGCATATGATCATCTGAGTGATATTTAATTTTTCATATCAGTTTGACATCTTGCAAGGGGTATGTGGTCTACATACGTCTTATTTGGAATGTTCACTTTGAAATAATTTCACATGGGATAAACGGACAATTCCATATAGTTTTTAAAACAATTATATCTAGTCAGGGATATCAATGTGCACTTGTTAATATGATTTAATGATATGTTTTTTAAGACCATAATTATTCCTACAATATTTTCGATTAATGGTATATTTTTCACTGACACTATGTGTTTAAATTTTGACCAAGTGCTCGATAAAGCCAAACATGTGAAAAGGGTTACTTATCTTTAAAATTTATCCACCGAATAATACTGAATTAAAATGGATAAACAAGAATATTATATTAGTCTAAATTAACTTTGCAATATGTTTTTATGCCTGCTATCAATATATTACTTTGTTTAACTGCATGTTCAATATTTATTGTCAATCTGTATTGATCTGTATTGCATGTATTGCCAATGTCATTGTAAGTATGATACAGAACAATAAAGATATTTGTCATGAATCGAATTTATACTTGACCCGAATAAGTACAACTTATTCTTCATAACACTAATGGTCGGTGGGGGGGGGGGGGGGTGTCAGATGACTTGGCGTTTCCAAAGTTGAAAAGATATAGTAAAAACTAAGGCAGAATATTATTGGGTCATTCAAATCTCTCGCGGGTGATTTTTGTATACCTCTTTTAAATAACAAAGCAACATATCATGTTTTGAAACCCCGAAAAGGGTAATAAATGAGATAGAGGTATATTGGATCTACCTTTCGGGACAAAAAACATGGGTAATTACCTTTCCTAGATCTAGAGATTGGTAATTGTGTCGAAAATATGAAAAATGAAATATTTGGGGGGGGGGGGGGAGAAAAACATACCAAAACCTAAACTATTGAATGAATAATAATTTTGCAAAATGTGCATTCTAGACCATTTCCCTAGCTATGATATAGTTTAAACACGTTGGACATTGGTTGAGTATTGGCTGAGAAAAAACTTTTAGTGGATCTCGGTACGCCACTATATGTCTGCAAGTTAGAGTATTCTATCCAAAGATGTTGCTGTAGTGTACCATTGAATCCCCCAAACATTTGGTATGGCATTGGTCTTATATTTGAACATTTGGTATAGTTTTTGGGCGTTATATCAGTTGGTACGGGAACACATCGAAATTTGACAAATTGGTATCTCGTTGGAAAATCGTTCACTTTATAATAAAAAATGGATAAAGCTCTAACACCATTTTATCTCAAATCCGTAAAATATTGATTTCACTATTTCCAGATGCACTGTGTCTCTATATAACATAAATAATATATAATATTGACAACAATAATTTGACGAAGTCAATAATTTATGCATTCTTTTCATTCCAATTCTAATAACAATCTTGATTGTTATCGTCATTTCTATATTCGTCAAGGGTTCAATAAGCGCCCGTACACTACTCTACAGGGTGACACAAATTAACACACATTAATATTGTCTATGATATATCATAGTAATTGTTTTGGGGAATGAATTAGTAAATTATGACTTGCTCAAACATAAAAACTGATTACCTACATATCTAAACTACAAACACTAAAAACTGTACTGTATTATAATACAAAATTAAGAAAAACCAGTATCTTGGTGCATATTGATGAAAGGACTAGGATGCATGTTCTAGTGTGTTTCCTGTGCAATGCATTCCAACTATATTAAGTTTAAAATGGGTGCACAATAAAATATAAAAACCTTTATTTTAGAGTGATTTTGCATGACAGTTATTCTTATTAGATGATTATAGTGATTTCTTTCAACTGCAAAGTCCATGTTGTTTTCACATCTTTTCATTTATTGATCTCCTCATATTACATGAACTATTTTTAGTGCCCCAATAAGTAGGCCTCTAGGGTATAACTGGGTCTTTAAGGCCTTATTTTAAATTGTAGGCAAAATTATTGAGAAAACGAGCTTTACGTTTCAAAAGTTGGACCCACCTTATGGTTTTAGGGGCCCAACATTTCATAAATTTCGGAATTTTTTTAAACGGAAGGTACTTTTTATATTTATATGAGTTTCCGATCAAATTGTCATCAACCCGGTATCTGTTAGCTGAAAATTGTATTTGGTTCAAGAATGGCTTAGGTATTATTTGAGAGGACGTGGTGATCATTACTTTAACGTGTCCTTTGTATCTCCTTGAAACTAGAACGTGAATCGGTTTAATTCTCATACAAAAGCAAAGTGCATTTAATGACCCTTAACAAACATTTAAACTTCATCAATGTAACTGAATAGAAATTTTGAGACACTGGGTAAATTCAGTGGTTGACAGGTCATCAACATCATTCACATTCAGTTGAGAGTTTTGCTGTGGCCATCTGCGAAATATGTCGTGGTTTGGAGTTGCTGCGACGGTAGCTTTATGCGCAAATACGTTGGTTTACAGTCGCATTTACAACGATCATGGTAAGGCATTTCGTAATATTCCTTACGATTACATTTTTTATAAACATTTAGATGACATTTTTGCAAGTTTTTTAAATACCTTAAAACCGATATGGCAAGAAGTCCTTAATCAAGCTTTATGTTGTCAGGATATTATTTTCAGAATTATTCACAATAAAGAAATATATAATAGTGCTCAGGGTTACAATCATTTTTTGATATTATATAAGATGGCTTAGTCTCAACTTCAAGGGTTGAAATCAGATCACCTGTCTGAGTTTCTTTTTCATTTATATTCCATCCACTTCGCTCACAATTTAGTTGTTTCACCTATCAGTATATACACTAAAATCAACACAATTAATACAACGTAGAAAATTGATACTAATAAACAAATCTCGAGTAGGGCTTATTACATCAATTTTACATTTTAGAGTACCTAGGATGCTTTGCCGATGCTGCAGATAGAGACTTGAACGGACGAACGGAACTTGTACGGAGAAGTCGATGGGATTGTATCACAACTTGCAAGGCGCATGGATTTCAATACTCAGGTAATTGTAAGCGTATCAATAGTCATGGTATTTTTAGTCATGTAGTTGTCTAGATATGGCGACATTATATGCAGCGCTAGTTAATAAACTGGACCGCAAAATCCAAAACATCCATGAGATATGTTTTTGAAAGTATTAGATTGTAAATTGACAATTTATTCAACAAATCCAGCTATGATTTCAAACTTATGATTAAATACTACGATTTAAATAAGTTCACGTTAGATTAGCCTACCTATTATTAGAACTGCTCTAAGGATACGCACAATGAATTGTGTTAATGTACATATTATTAAAACTGTTAAAGTCTTTGGTCGCCTAAAGTCTTTTCAAATGAATTTGATGCCATATTAATTATGGCTAATTATTGTTATTCATTTTTGTCATATTAAATAATGTTATTATAGTGCATTATGCCAATAAAAAAATTGTCACTCTGGGTCACCCTTCCCCTGATAACGCACCTTTTTCGCCACTGTGCTTTTCCGCCACCGTCTCTCAGCATGCACCCCTATGGCACGTAAATTGTACCATGCTTTTAATATGTCAGGTTTCCCTGACAATTTCATGATAGGATTTGACACAGCTATATTAACATCTCTGGAGGATCTAATGCCGGGAATACTTGAAGTTGGAGATTCGTAATGTTTAACTTCATTTTGGACGTGTTGAACAGTTCGACCAGGTTGAACTCGTGTCCGTTGATAAGAAGATTGACCTCCTCTTTCAACGTAATGCTTCACAAAACGAGACCCAGAGCAACACGTTTTTTATGAGGAAATTTTAAATATTTCTTTTGTATCTTGGAAATTGTCTGTAGAATAAATCTTGAAAACGTCAATAAGAATGGTTTTTCCATTGCAAATATAGAGTAAAAACACAACACTGCATTATTCAACCTGTTCGGGGTACTATTATGAAAACTGCTATAGGGATACATTGCAATGAATCGTGTAAGTGTACATGTTATTAAAACTGCTATAGGGATACATTGCAATGGATCGTGACGTTTATGAACTAGTTCATTTTAAGGAAACCAGTATGCATATACTTGCTTTTGCGGAAATTCCTACGGTAAACATGGAATGGTGGACGAATCGGAATGTGGCATGACGTGCGAGGCTGAGGGTAACACGCAAACATGTGGAGGGGCTAATAGGAACAACGTATACGACACTGGATTCAGGATGGAAGGTCATTAATCTCTCTGTTTTGTATTTTGAGGTGGATTTCAGTATTTTGAAACGTAAGAACAAAAGGAAAATAATGAAACATATTCTGTTTTATGATTATGAAATATCAAACGATCCCATTTTGGCAGCTGGATGCAAACATACTTTATAAACAAGTTGGAAATTATCGAAGCATAAGATACATTACTTGTCTTGTTGTCTGAGTTTGTATGAGCAAACTTTGATTTTTTTCTAAAAATCATTGCTAAAGCTGTATTTAGGAATCAATAAGCAATATTTTAGGCATATGTCGCATGGTCCTGGTAACCAGTTGTGTTGACATCAAAATAACACACATAAGATGTCGTTGATATGAATAATTAAAATATATATGTTGTTTCATTTTGTTGTTTAACGTGTCTATTATACCCAACGTTCAACCAGTGTCTTCTGTTACAGAATATCGGGTCAGTGCGGATGTTGCAAAGCTTTCATCAGGAGCTACTATCGAATGCTCATCAAGCACAAGTACAACCAGTTGCAATAATGCGATAGATGGAGAGATTACCAACGAAAACTTAGGACACACATGGAAATCCCAATCTCGTTCACGTATGCCCCATTTTTGTTAATTTTGTTCAGTATTTTATAAACTTATGTTCTTATTTCTATGTTTGTGATTTAACTTTGTTTAATTTCAATTTAGCAATTTGTGATGAACGACTAGTATCCGGTGATGTGTTCAACGTCCCAGATTCAGCCCTGACTGCATCCGGCGTTTATGCAAATGATTTCGTTGGGCATGGGGCACAGCGTTCAAGGCTTGATACACTACATGCAGGGTTTGTAAAATGTTATACTATGTCCAGGTTATTACAATGTCAGGTTCATATTATGAGGATTTCAGAAAGGTTGAATATTGACTTAACATTGGGATACAATTGACTTTTAACTCTCTTATTGCCACAATAAATTTCAAAACAGATATCTCAGTGCCACATTAATTTTGAATCAGACAGCTTTTTGACATATTTTGCACTTCAATTATTCAAACCTGAAAATAAGAGTTGATTATCCTAATCAATCCCGATTTTCTCCCGATTATTGTTAACCCCGATTTCCTCCCGATTTTTATTGTAAACTTCCGATTTCTCTCGATTATCCTAATCAATCCTGATTTTGTCCCGATTTTTTGTAAACCCCGATTTCCTCCCGATTTTCATTGTAAACTCCCAATTTGTCAAGATTATCCTAAACAATCCCGATTTTTCCAGATTTTTTTTATAGAAATACAGATTTTCTCCCGATTTAAAAAAAAATCCCGACTTCTCCCGATTTTTAAAACGAAAATATCCCGATTTTCATTTTTTACTTGACAGTTATGGGTCTGTATTGTGTTTGTAGATAATGTAGCTATTGCCTGAAAAACAACAAATCAGTAACTTAATTTTTATTTTAATAATGTATTCTTAGCTATTAGTGGATGATTTTATCAAAGGTAGAATTATGGTTGCCTTTTAAATATTTTTTACGTAGTTTAACACCTATTATTTTGGGGCCATATATAGTTGTCATCTGGTCGGCTAGGTCCACTCCTCCCATGCTCTTGTTGTATTGATGAATCATTTCTGTCTTGTTTTCTCTTCTCCCCTGCCAGTCGTAACTTTTTTTTCCGGAAAACAATATTTCCAAATATATAGGGGTTATGCACTGGGATGTTTTGGATGCAGGGAATATACCGAGGGATATTCCATGTATCCAAACCGACCGTGCATAACTGGTGTATATCATACTTTTTTAAAACTTTTTTAAACTTTTGAAAAATTCCCGGGAGCGGGATGGATATATTATATCTGCTCGCATTTGGCCAGGAGCGGGACATATACAATATATCCTGCCCTCTCCTCAGATCAGTGATATATATTCCCGAGTGATATCTACCCCAAACCCATTTAAGTATGAGATCCGCATGAATATCTACCAAGTATGTTGAGTTACAGTATATATAAGCTACATGTATAAGGCTGAGGCAGGCAATGTTACTGCCCTACCGATATTTTTTAGCATTTTTGAATAAAATTACAACAAGAAAATATACAGTTCAAAGTGATTTAATCCTATTTGGCTCACATTCATCATTCATTATATTTCGTTAATTTTATAAAAACATGATATAAGTCACACCGGAATAGCACAAATGGCGGACATAACTGTCACTTCAACTCTTCAATCACTTGGTCCTCGTTTCATGGGACTTTATCATCGCCAATTTAGTACATGTACGAGGGGTGATCAATAAGTAATGGACGTTTTTTTACACAGATGATTTTTATAGACCAAACATTCTGAAGCTATCTTAGCTTGCTTACCATGCAATGCAGTTGAATGCAGGCTGAACAAAACAAACCACCATTATGGTCATGAATTACCCCATTTTGTTATGCCATAGTTGATTTTGAATATTTTATCATCACTATGTGGTATTCATGCCACATTCATTCCACATGGCCCTCTACATATGTTCCATCAAGTGCTACATGTACACAATTCCTCATCATCTAACTCAAGATTGTGAGACAAGGCTGAATCCATTCTCTGACATGGTGGCAAGATGCAGTTGCACAGATTGTTGTATTTCATCAATGTCAATAAACCTGCATCCTTTCTCTATATAAATAAGTAGTATAGAAATAAATAAGTCTGATAAAGACTTGTTTGATGGGAAAAATTGATGATAAAATGTGCCTTATATTTTTATGTTTTGAATATTGTATTTAGGCCGCCATAATATTGGACTCAACCGATATAGACCAAATGGCTTTGGCTATGATATATCCACCATGTTATTCATAGCTACAAATGAGGGTTTACAGGTGATATGTTCACATATCTAAATTTCTATCTCTGATATCCTTCAGTAATACGAGTTGACATAATCCCAGTTTCAATGTGACCAATACCAATATGGTGATTTTGAAATTATATCTCATTGCTTTTGACAAAATTGCCTTATCTCTGGCTTTAGATTTACAAGTCCGCAGTTGATGGGATCCTGGTCTGCTTATATGAACAATAACGCACAATGGATACAGGCAGACCTTGGTCAAGTTATGTTTGTGAGGGGTATCATAACTCAAGGTAGAAATGCGGTAAACCAGTGGGTTACATCGTACAAGTTTTTCTTTGGGAAAGATGTGGATAGCCTACGGGAATATGGAATGGTAGGTACACAATCTTAACCCTAGAAGCCCTAGGGGGAGGGGGTCAAAATTGGCATCTGGTATGATTTTCAGTTGCTGGAGCTACAGATATAACAAATGTTTTCTGAAAAAATCAACAAAATTGTACATAGGGTAATTGATTTATTATGATGTAATCATCAGCTCCAATAGACAAAATCGGAAATCAGCTAGCACTAATTCTACCACACTGTAGAATAAAATTACGCAATCTTACATTTTCATGGTTGTTAAAGTTATTACACCAAAATCCAGAGAATTGAATGATGTATATTTGGAGAAGGTTTGAACATCCTGGCTTTACTTATAAGAATTTTATAAGGGGGTGCCCTTTTGAACCCCCCCCCTAAGGTGTTCGTGTGACATTTTTTTTACCTTAGGGCTTCTAGGGTCAAATGAGTGATTTGGTCGACTTTTATGTTGTTTTGGACTATACGTTCAGGAAATCTGTGGTCAATCTATGTTTATTTTATTTTTGAGGGATTTTAACTCACCGTAGAAATTAATAAGCCGTACCAAACTATAGAATATAAAGGTTCCACAGTGTTTAATGTGGTAAACCTAACCTAAAAGCTCAGTTACATTTGCTCTACGGCGACCGTACGTCGATCGTAGTTCATTAAAATTTGCAAACTACAGTCGCTTTACAGTTTTCGTACAGATTAGTAATCAATATTAATTATTTTTATTTCCACGGTAACCGTCGAAGTTGCATAGATTCTTTAATTAATCATCTCAGAAAGTTTGAGACTAACGATGCCAATAATAAATGAAGTATTACAATTTAAATCATTGACATTTTTTATAATACCCAGATTGCCTTTTGAAAATGCATGAATTTCCATAGAATTTCGTCAGGAAGTGCAGATATCAATTTTAAAAATGTTTGAAAAGGTAGATAAATAAATCATTGATATATTTCAGGTTGAAATCCAAAACAACAATCTTTACAATAATACTGTTCATGCCTCATATGCATTTCCAGATTCACTTTTTATACATTTAGCCAGAGAAATATGTTATGTATGATGTTAACACTATTGTAATTTCTATTTCGTCTGATAGAAATAAAAGCACCGGGGGTGTACTGAGACTATTAAGAAAGAGCAGATTGACATAAAAAACGCCGAAAAGCTGGATGAAAATAATATCTTATTCACTTGAATTTAATATTTAGTATCGAGCGAGCAGGCCAACAACAATTTTAGAATTTTAGAATATTTCTGGCTCATGTCATTCCTCGTTTTTACTTTATTTCAGGAAAACTAAAGATTTTTACCATAATATATTATTTTTCTCTAAGAATGGCTACCATTCTTATATTATTAGGGAGAATTAAACATTTCCACCCGTTTTTGAACTTCGAATGCATAATAACTTCACCAATTTATATTGGTGAAGTTATTATTTGTATTTGAGATTGTTAAGAATAGATTAATATTATGTCAATTGTACATGTTGCTTGTGATTCATTCACCCCTATAGATCGGATTCTACCTTTAACCAGAGTCTTAAGGGACAATGAAGAACCAGGTTCCTTAATGTGTGGGCTCAATCAAGCACCATACAAATCTTTTTGCCTCAAATGAGATCTCAGAATACTCACTCTTAAAAATGAATTACTTGAGTATTTCCCAAGTATTTCTCAAGTATAAAAATTACTTAAAGTTAAATACTCAGTTTTACTTCATTTTACTTAGGTTTAACTTATATTGTCATTTTGAGTTTTTTAATTGCTTAATTATGTAAATGAGTATTACAATTACTACAGTAAGTATTTCAATTTCTCTCCTTGCATTAGTAAATTCACCATAAATGAATTATTTAAAAATTACTTAAAAATTATTCAGTAGTTCAAGATTATTTAAGTAATTTTTGACTTAAAATGAGTAGTACAATTTCTCAATATAAGGAAATCCAAGTAATAATTTTCAAGAGTGCTGTTTTCTCTTGATGCTGAATCAGATTTTCTTCATCTTACTTATTTATCTTCAGATACTTCTAATATAATTCCATTTTCTGGAAATTATTTCAGATGATACTGAACCTTATGTATTTTACTGACACAATGACAATCTGGTACTTTAATTTGAGACATGACTAATGCCAGTACAAAAGTGTTGCTTTGAATAACATTCTGATATCAGTAAATTTTCAAATAGACCCCTACTGTCTGTTTACCTTATTACTCAACTACCCATGGAGATTTATTTACCCTTCTGCAGGAACAACTGTACAATTAATTCCTGTATATCCATCCAAAATTGTATTGAAATCTATGCATTCTCAAATAAAAAGTAGAAATAAAAATATTGACGTTTTTTGGCCCATTCTGTATATGATGAACGTTCCTTAGCACTATTCAATTCTACTAAAGAACAAGAAAAAATCAATAAATATATTTGAAATCATTTTACCATGATTACAGCCTTATACCGCTGTGTTATTCTAGATTCTACAAGGTAACAGTGATAGAGATACGAAGGTTCAAAATATGCTGCATCCACCTGTAGAAGCAAGATTCGTCCGACTCAACCCTCAAACCTACTACGCTTACACCAGTCTGAGATTTGATGTTATTGGCTGCCCACTAGGTAATAATAGAATTTATGATTCATATGCTCATTTAGCTGTAAGTTACTTGCTTGTTGCATAACAAATGGTAACAAAATATATATGTTTGTTGCGGTTAATTTATTAGCACTTTGCAAAGAAAACATATTGTACATGTTATGCAAGTTGGGCCAAAAAACTGAGGGAGGTGGAGGGGAATGGGTGGCGTAATAAAAATAATATAAACGTATGCAGTTTGCACAATCAAAATTAGAGTCCATGTAAATGTACTGCTTGTTTTTAGTTTTTTTTATTTTCTTATTAATTACTAATTGTCTAAAGACAAGAATCAAATCAAGTATGGCATTTAATTGTTTAGATTATGTATACTGTGCTACTTGAATTTTATATGTTTTCAACAACTTATTTGATTTTACAATTTCGTTAAAGTATAGTTTTTTTTATTTTCTTATTAATTACTAATTGTCTAAAGACAAGAATCAAATCAAGTATGGCATTTAATTGTTTAGATTATGTATACTGTGCTACTTGAATTTGAATTGTAAAATACAATAGGGGTAAATTCATTTTCGGTTACAAGGAACCATTTGACGTAACAATTTTGTACAAATTGTTTATAGTGCCTACACTATTATGATTTACTGGTATATTTCCGTTAAACGTGTGATGTTTAGAAGTGTATTTGTGTAGAATGAGACTAATAGGGAAAATTGGTTGAACTGTTTTAACATCTAGGAAAAAGAAACGATAGTCAAAGATTTAAATAGAATCGTCAAATATTCCAATATGGTCAGGAATATTAGCCAATAACAAACTAAGTCCCAAAAGAAACAGTTTTCATGGTTTGTGAAACAAAACTGTTGGCTTTATCACCTTGTAATTCTCTTTTACCTCAAATTCTTACCTTAATTCCTTGCCATTTTTCTATACTAAATCTGTATACTAAGTATATTATGACGCTTGTCACATTCCACTTTTTATATGGAGATAATTTCAGAATATTCTGAGAACCACATACAATGTGTCATCTCACGGAATATAAAATCTGAAATCTAATAATAATCTGATAATCTGCAACTTTTATTTTAGGCATTAGGCAAGGCTTATACCACACTAAAAAATGTTCCTTCAAATATTGTCCTATTAAGTATTATGAAGTTGCCTTCAGTCTTCTGGTGTTTGTTAACATTTCTTCCCCAACCACAAGTTCAGACAAATGAAAATGAAAAAGTGTTTTTTCATCGTCAGTAAAATGAGAAAATATCATCGCCAAATAATGTATGAACGTCTTATAGCTCACTCAGTAGTATTTGGTAGTTGGCCTGATTAATATCCATCATTTTCCTTTGTAGAACCTGAAAATGTTGGCGCCTGGGTCAATGTCACTTTGGCAAGACAATTTTGGGTTAAAGAAGTCAGTATGATCCAGAGTCGTGAGAGCCTCATGACGCAAGCCCGAAAAGTCAAAATGGATTTCAGCGACGGTTCAACAACCAAGGTAATTATAATTGATCACATAAGGTCAATCACCAGTCTTGTGTTTGAATGCATATGTCAACATTTTAGTACCTGTATTGGTTTAAATATTGTCTATACTAGATGGATATGTTCGATATAAAGTCAACTGACACACATAGCTGGGAGTCTGTGAGATTTGATCCACCTCTTCTTGCCAATTGGATAAAAATAACATTCATTGAAGCGTATGTGGAATCAACAGAACCATTTGGAATAGTGGAACTGGACATACTTGCTGGTAACTAATTTCAGTCACTAGACGTATTGTGCAAAAATTGACTATACCTTAAATTAATGAACATTTGAGTAACAAGAGTAAATAATATAGTTTGGCCTAAGGAAATATGTGCAGCCACATAAATTGCAGTTAAAATGGATAAATTGTTCATGTTGTTTATATCATTTGCAGATTTTGGACAATTGACTAATCAGGCTGCTCTCATTGGAACTGCAACGTCATCATCTCAATTCAACTCGGATCTTGCTGCACATAACGCAATTGATGGGACACTCATTGCCAATTTTGCTTTTCAATGGAACACGTGGGAAGGCCAATGGATTTCAATTGCGTTAGATGCGGAATATTGGGTACACGTGATCAAATACGCAAACAGATGTGCAAGGAACAGTCAGCACAAGAAAGTACTTGTCCAACTGTACGATGCGTCGTCAAGTTTGAAATGGGGAATTTCCGTAAGATTCCATGCATTTAAACACCAAAGGTGGTAGCTCAAAGTGTTTAGAGTAATGTTTTGAGACATTTCAAATATGAGTGGAAATTTATTTCATAAATCAAACCAAGAATTTTTACTTTGATGGATTTGAACCATGCTACCTGCCATTTTTTGTAAAGTAAGAGGGGACAATATACTTGTTGTAACAGTGCGTATGAACCATTTCAAGTATTCTACAAAAGCCAAAATTAAGCATGTCAAAACTAAAACTTATATTTAATTTTAGTGCTTACAATGTATTTGATACGACTTACTAGCAATTTATCAAGTAGATTAACCTCTAGTTTATAACTTGTTTGTGAACGTATAGAATAAGGTTCCACTGGTAATAAGTTTTTCCTTCAAATCATCATAAAGGTAAAAAAGATTAATTTGATCACTGGAAAAAAATTGAGGGCGATGATTATCCTTGGTGTCACAATATTACACGTTAACATACACGTTCTATTTAATAACGTACAATTACCCCCCCCCCCCCCAATACATACTAATGAGAACTGTCTGCCAATTGGTATTAAAATGTCACTTTACACTTCCAAATAAGATTTCAAAATTTTATTTTTGTCTCATGTTGTAATGCAGATATTTTACTTGTAGGTCAGTTCGCAAGTTTTTATGTATTTTGATGAATTTGAATGTGGAAGTTTTCGATGGACAACCCTTCCTTTACCAAACGCTCGTTTGATAAAATCTGTGAAGTTCACAATCGAGGAAATTGTGAATGTCGAGGCGTCAGAAATAGCAACAGGGATGAGTGAAATTCAAATCTTCACAGGTAATTATTACTTAAAGACTATGACATCCTTTTTATTTCCAATCCTTTATGATTATAGTATTTGAGTGCTGTGTTTTCATATAAAGTGATAACAATGTTTGCATCGAATATCATTTGCCACGTGTACTTTTCTAATGCAAAAAAATGCAATTTCTATAATTTGTATTTGAAGTTTTTTTTATTATATTCAAACTGTTTTCATGTTATGCTAATATTGAACTACCACAAGCTGAAATTCGTATTCCATCATTATGTTGACTGTCAGTAATATATCGATGAAAGTAGATGTTAAATGAGTATAAATGTTGTAGGACAAAACCTTGCAAGTTCGTCAGCTCCAATTGTTCAGGAAACGTTTCAGTCTGAGAAGAGACAACTCATCCGTACACTGACAGATATGGACATGAGTGTCTGCGCCTTTGAGGTTCAGTATGTGTCTGGGTCGAGGTTTTTGTTTAACACAAATGCCATTGGACTTACTCAGTTCAAATTGGTGATAATTACGAATGGTGGAACTGCAGATGATTTTGACGTGTTTAGCACGGGTGACACGACAGCCAATGTAACAACTGCAAAGATGCTACGCTGTGACGGACCGGAGTACCCAGGAACGGGAGAGTTCACATGGACTTGCACAACAGATGAGGGAGAAGACTCGCTTTATGCTGCAATGGTATTGGTTTCGACCTCATCCGTGTATCAGATTTGTGAGATTGAACTACAAGCTATATCTAATACACCCGAGTAGTCAATCCTCATAAAATTCCTGGGGTCTGAATGAACATATATTCCTATTGCGAATTAATAATCCTGATGTGAAAATTGACAAACAGTTCTGTAGTGTACATATTATTATCGTTTTTATTGTAAATACTGCTAATTTTTTTCTTCTAGAACTTCACTGTTCATCGTCTTTTTTACAATTTAGATGTTCTTGAAAAAAATCTAGGTGATCATATACTAATGTATAACAAAATATGTGAAGAAGAGCTTTTTAAAAATAATTATCAAGCAGTTATTTACAAACATTGCTTATTTTCTTACAGGTAGACCTGCACTGTCGATTGTTTTTTAACAATTCAAATGTTCTTTAAAAAATTTAGGATAGATAATACTGATTTATAACAAAATGTGTGAAAACTAGTAAGGTTTCTTGAAAAAATGTTTTAATTCAACATTGGCTTCAATGGGAAAATGTTTTAAATAAAAAATAAACAATTCAAATTCTCTTTAATTGTGTGGGAAATCAGAATTAATAAAAAAAAGATTTATAAAAATTCACCGTGCAGATATTTAAGAAATATAAAATAACTTTTTCATATTATCATTAATTTATATTATTGTCTCTAATGACTCGTATTGCCACAAACACAAATGTGTCATATGAAAAGAGATCAAGAAAATGTATTGTGGACGGTTTAAAATAGATTCCGTTGGGTTTCGAACCCACTCTCTTGGGGTTTAAAACTTTCAACTCCCAACACCTACCTTAATTTATAATTCTGTTTATGAATCTTGAAGCGCCTAGGCGGGACACATAGCCCCGTATAAAGCCTATACATAACTTTGAACGTTTTTTAAAGTTATGAGAGTTGTTTAAATGTTATAAGATGTGCTATGTGACGATTTTCAATTTAATTTTTGTTCAAAGATTATGAATTTATGTTAAACGAAATGTTAGTTGTCACGTACATACATTGTTCAGTAAAATATAATAAGCACCGATGCAATCTTATATTATATGAAAAGTTGTTAAAATTACCACACTTTAGTTGTACATGATGTAATTGCGCTAATACGATAGAAAACCACGATTTGTTGAAATCATTTTTAATTCTTTACTAGGGACATTTAATAATTAGCATACGATATTTTTGTGAGATGATTGTGTATACACGGTCTCGTTTACATCGTTCCGTATTAATGTTTTTTGACATTAATACGGAATAAATCATACCATTTCATGAAAAATGGTGATCTCGTCCTACGGAAATTGAGATTATGTTTCACAGCAAGTTCGCACGGCGATACTGTATAGCACATGCTCTATAGGGAATTGATTCTACTTTCACCAAACACCAAACACATCTCTGTTGATATAATAATGAAAAAGCCTTAGGGCCCCAACCTCCTTTGTTTACATTTACAAAAACGTGAAAAAATGACAAAACTTGTCATAAATTTTTAATCTAAAACTCTTGAAACCGATATCACTTGGCAGCGACAGAGCTCGAGTCTTTCACGAACCGAACATGTCAATTTGGTTCGTAATATCTCCAAATAATTAAACGATTTCAACATTTTAAAAAACTCGATGCTTGTCTACGTGTCAGGTAAATAACGAGCCAGAGGTACATTAATGCACATTAACAGTCTGTTGCATCGGGTACCTTACCTGTTACTGTAATAAAGGTGTAATATAAATGAGAATGCATTGAACGTTGTAAGGGCAAGCTTTCTAAATTGCCTCATTATTTGAGTAACAATTAGAAAGCTAATTATTTGTAGAGTCTTACGAATACATATATCCAGGCTGCATCCAATCAAAACAAGCTATAAACAATGCGGAAATCGATAACTGAAAAAAAGTTAACAGTTCTTGTAGTTATTTTCTCGATTTATAAGTTCTGAGAAAGAGAAAAATGACCTCTACTTGACATTTTTCACAGGGTGTGGAAAAACACATATGTTAAGATCTAACGTAATTTTCCTTTTTACATACAAATTATCTAAGAAAGACATGCACATCAAAATGATCGTGAGACAGTATTCAAATATTCCCCTTTCCTAGATTGTCCCTTCTTAGCTTGTGCCATGGCCTATATTGTGTAGCGCAATCTTCTTCATCGATATTCATGGTTAGAATGTGACAAATAGCACAAAATAGAAATTTGCAAAAAAACTTTTAATAACAAAGAACTTAATATAATTTTTGCAATCATACTGTAAGCCAGTTAATCACCAAAGGCAGGGTTTCAAAACCGTTTTCTAAGCCGGTGTGAAAAAATGATGGTCCCCAGGGATTATGGTCCCCTTTCTTAACTGCCCTTACTGGTCCCTATTGCGTATAAGATAATAAGGGAAAGAGTTGTATTTAGGTCACCATTATACATCAATGGAGAGTAGGACCATAATTTGATAGGACCCCTACCCTTTTACACCGGTTTCTTGGTGAATTAAAAAATCACTCGAAACCGGCTTTGTATATTTGCCATCGAGGAATCCGCGTGTCGGACTCCGCCAACGCAGGAAGATAGTTTTTTTTATTTGCGTAAAAAGGCTTTTTTTTTATTTGCGCAAAAATTGTATTTAATGATAAGTTTCATGCAAATCATATGTATGCATTATCAGAACATATTCTCATTAATGCAAATAAACTTGACGTTTCATTCATATGCAATTCAAATCCTACGTATGTGTGGGCATTATCACTATAAACCTACATTAATGTATAATTTAGTTAAGCAAATGCTGGCATTATTAGGCAGTTTAATAATCTATTTTTGTTCATCGACTCTATCAACTAATTATAATTATATCCGTATATGAAAAGTGATAAGCGCAAAATCAGAATTGAGTTTTGAAAAGATGATGTTAACAAAAATGAATAAAAGCACCACACCGAGGTGGGACTGACTCAAATAAATAAACCTAATAAAGAATACAACATACCACTAAAATGGATTTGATAAAGATACAGAAATACATTTCATTATTTGTAGGACTTTTCGGAATGCTTTTTTGCGGAACTGCATACTATGGCTGGAACATATTTGCAGTAGCGCTGAAGAAAAAGTTAAACTGTACTCAAACAATAATCGAGAACCTCGCAACAAGTGGCATTTTTGGAGCAAATATTGGAGGTCTCCCCGCCGGAATTATTTTCGATAGATTTGGACCAAAAGTGACGTCCATAACAGGACTTGTAATAACAGGCTTTGGGTATACTCTGATGTGGATGACAACACGATTCGTAGAGTTTTTCACTTCAAACATTTGGCTGATGTACATAATTTATTTCATCACAATGATAGGAAACGCCTTTACCTTTATTGTTTCCTTAGGAACCAACTCAATTAATTTCAAAGAGTATCGTGGGAAAGTTAACGGTCTTCTATTTGCTATGTTTGGCATTGGCCCTGGCATTTTCAGTCTTACATATGACAGATATTTTGTGAAAGGGCATATTATGGACGAAGAGAATCAAAATGTTGGAGAATACATGATTCTGCTCGCTGCATGTGCTGTCTTTGTTAATCTGCTTGGGGCTGGATGTCTAAAGATAATGCCCATAGAACCGATACCAATTTCTGAAAAAACAAAACTAAAAGACGTGGAAGCTTTAAATGAGAATACAGAGGACAATAACAATTTTCCAGCCAATGATAACAAAGTTAACAGCAAGACGGACAAAAACAAAAATCAAAATGATAAGATTCCTCTCATTTCAGATGACACATCAGATCTAAACTGTCTTCAAATTTTAAAAACTGTTAGATGTCATGTTTTATTTTGGATAGTGCTGATCATAGGTGGAATCGGTGCATCGTTCCTAAACAATATCACAATTGTCGTAAAATCTGCACATCTCGAAACAAAGTCAACGTTATTTACGACAGTTATTCCAATTTTTAGCTCAATGGGTCGCCTTCTAAGTGGAATACTACCTGATTGTATCTTGAAAAACTGGAAGAAACTACCAATCTCCATAGTTATGCTACTTCCAGCTATTCTTACACCCATTTGCCAAATCATCTTTATGTTTTTCAATCAGTCCTTTCTAATCTTGTTTTGTTTTTCTATGGTTATGAGTGCGGTATATGGAGCATTCTTTGTCTTTCTGTCTGTAGTTGTCATAGAGCTATTTGGCAGTACGTATTTTGGTCAAAACCATGGTTTACTTAATGTTGCAGATGGTCTTGGGGCGCTTGCATTTCAAAAATTGTTTGGTATACTTTATGATCTAAACAGCCCCGTGGGATCCATAGAATGTTTTGGGTGGCTGTGTAGTAGATGGTCATTTGGTATATCTGCCATCATGGCGCTGGTTTCTTTTGGTCTCAATATGCTTCTGATGTATGCAGAGAGGTACAAAAAATAACAGCAATTTTGTTTTAGACTTCTTGTCATAAAACGTATCATAAATTCAGAAACGGTTTCAGGGAGCTCTTGTCAAAACATTTTGATCCGATATACCCAGTCTTGATCGGGGGAGGGGGATTGTCGCCATTTTGCATCATTATAGAGTGTCATGGATTGTATCTCGTATTAAGCTTAGGACAATTCTAGGCCATTTTTCTATGTGACTAGTATGGTTATGGTACGCTTAAACAACTAAAATGATGATTACATATACAAACGTAAAGATATCATTCAATGCACACAGTTGCATCCTAACAACAAAATAGTTACTCTGCATAGACACTAAGCTCTATATTGCAAACACATGGTGACCAAACATAAAATTGCAATGTGACAATGTCGTATAAGGAATAAATCAATAGCATATCGAGTGAAGGTATATAATAGATATCATTATTCTAGCGAAAATCAACTAATCGAATATCACTTCTAGAAAGTGTTATTCGATGGTTTCAGATGTGACATTTGATGGTTTCAAAAGTGATGTTTAGAAGTTTCGATTCTTCTAATTTTTTAAAATTAATTCTGTAAAAAAAATCTTATTTTTTGGCTCTCTTTTTTATGGTGTTATTTATGGTGTTAATGTGTTGCGTCGTTAAACGGCCCAGCCCGTCACATTTATGACGTTCGTTCAATTATTGTAATCAAAATGTCAGGCGAAGTAATGGAAGTCCTATCTGAAATGTTCAATGGGTAATAATTTATCATAGGATAAACGGAAAATCGCATATGGTTTTTAATATCCTCTTGTGAATATCAAGGATATTTCTTCATAGGATATATAGAGGTTATTTAATGGTAGGGATCGAATAGAAATTTTATTCCGAGAGAAATATGATATTGGCCGAGAAAAATATCGTAATGAACGAGGGCTACAGAGTGTCAATATGATATTTTCCGATGCAAATATCATATTTTCTTGAAGAAAAATTCATATTTTCTTAAAGAAAAATTCATATTCCAGCACGACCATCAATGACCTATTTATTCCATAATATTTTTTCTGAAACTTATTCATTTTCAAGTTTGATTTGTCTTCAGCCAATGATTGTGACATTAAATGATATTAATTGGTTCATCATTTTTCAAATTCTATTAACAAGTTTTATAAAATAGAAATAAAATGTAAACATCGAGAAGAATCCCCTGGACGATATTATCCCATGGCAACATGACAAATATTACTTCTTAAAAAGTGATACTCGATGGTTTCAAAAATGATACTCGATGGTTTCAAAAGTGACATTCGTATTCGTTGATATAAAGTACTTACATAGGGTATCTCCCTACTTCACTTAGTACTGTAGCATTTGGGGTATTGTTAACTTCAGTAAAAATTTACAAACATTTGTTTGAACCTTTTCAATTGAGTTTACATTATAATAGCCCCACATTTCTGAACCATACAGCACAATTGGTGTTACCATACCATCAAAAAGTTTGAATGCAACATTTGGCTCAAAATAAGTACCTAGTCTGTACTTATTTGGAACATTTATATCTCCCTTTTTGAACAATGCATATTTCTAAAGTCCACTGATCGGTAAAAATGCCTGCATTCATGATTGTTTGAAATAGCTTATGGCTGCTTTAAAAATTCAATTGTAATACCACTTTGACCTGGAGACTTACCACTTTTCATATTTTTGATAACATTTGATATTTTCCTGAGTTCAATATCATTATTTATGGATCCATAGTTGTTAAGACATTCCATACATGAATTATCATGTTCAATTAAAGTATTATGTACATGTTGTTCAAAATCATGATCAATTTGTTTTTTATTGTCATTTAAAAGGACTCTAAAATATTCATACCACTAATTTGAGGAAATGTTACCACATTGCGGTTTTGACCCTAAATTAGTTTTTACATAACTCCTAAGATGATTATTGTCTTTAGCTGAATCTTGTAATTCTGAGCTGTTTTTGATTTTTAAATTAAGTTTACATTTTTGACACAGCGCTTTAAATTCTTTTTTACATTGATTTTTTAAGTGAAAATCATCCATATTATTTGATTGTCTGAATATATTTAGCAAATGATTTTTCCTTCTTTTGAGGGTCTCACAACTATCATTCCACCACTCATTTTTCACTGTTTTATCAATTCTGTTTGTTTATTTATGACGAACAATATCATGTTATTTACTTTTAATTGTTAAAATAAAGTGTTTCAAATATTCAATTGATATTCTAATTTCTAGTTTATATTGTCTGCCAATGTCCTGGAAATTGGATCAGAACATCCCAAGGTGATTGTAATCATATCACCCAATATCACATAATTTCTCGTGATATCATTTTATCACCTCGTAGATATCAAATATCAACACTCATTTGCTTCGCTCACTCGTGTTGATATTTGCAATCAACTCGGCGATAAAAATGATATCTGCCATACCTTGAGGAGGGGAAATCCATTATGGCCTTCTTAACATTTCTCCATTATGCTAACCAGTTGTAGATTGTCATACAAGATTGACTGGAAGTGTAAAATAATCTTTTTGAAACAGCTCTCAAAAATGTAAGGAGATTGTGAGTTTCGATCTTGATTTTTCACTGTTTTGACATTGTTACTAGTATAGTAACCCGGGCATTCTACTGTACATCTAAGCAATGCTTTATTAAAATTGAGACTTTTTAACACGTTTCGAATCACTTAACTTGGAGAATGATAAGGGTTTTAGAAAAAAGCCTGAACGTCGGGGGTTCTCTGCTAAAATGGGACACGGTTGTGGAGATTGGGTGGTTACACACCATGTTTATCAAAAGGAGTTGGGGATTAAGAATACATATATCAGTTATTACCGAAAGTACGTTTTGCCAAAGTCCTAATTATAATCAATGACTACAGGGTGGGCCAATAAAAACTGGAACATTTTTCTATTTATTCTATTGTCTTTATTTTTGCAGTTCAATCCACCAAAATTCAGATAATGGTAGAATGATTATTTGTGAAAATGCTTAAGATAAAAATATGTATGTATGATTAATTCTGGCTTATCATGGTCATGATCTGTATTCTGCGTTTGTCATGAAAAATTTACAAATTTTCTCTGCGTGAGACATTACTGCTGAAAATACAATATCTTTCATACCATACAATATGTACCCTGCAAATGGTCTCGACACAATTTCCATCAACTACAACTATATGCTGTTATCTCTGGGAGAAGCAAGACATGTCTCCTTTAAATAATATAGCTTAAATGACCTTAGCTCTGTCTCAAAACGTGTCATTTAATCCATGAATGACTGTCAAATACAACTCAGACTGATTGTTCAGGTGGGTGGAAGACAAGTCCAGGAAACCCTTGCGTTGAGTCCAAAAAATTGGAACATTTTTCAATTGATTGTAATTTTTTGTTAGTGGTGTATTATCTTCAGTACTTTAGAAAATTGAAAAACAATTCATTGTCAATAGCTTCTGTAAATATGAATATACAAGCTTAACATTTAATTACTAAACATGTCCTCCACCAACCTGAACAATCAGTCTGAGCAGTATTTGACAGTCATGCTCGGCATAAGTGATATATTGTGCTAGTTTTGAAAAAAGCTGAAGTCAGTTAAGTCATGTTATCCAAGGGAGACATGTCTAGCTTCTCTTAGAGATACATATGTTTCAATTGATGGAAATTGTGTTGAGACCATTTGAAGGGCATATATCGTATGGTATGAGATAACGTATTTTCAGCAATGATGTCTCAAGCAGAGAAAATTTGGATTTTTTCAAAACTCACGCAGTATACAGATCATGACCATGACAAGCCAAAATAATTTAAGAAATATAGACCGAATAGCAGGGATAATATCGTCGAATACACCTCGCAGGGCTAGGCACAAACGTTTTCTGTAACCCCAACAACCGAAGAGAGTGAGGGATTCGAAAACTTTCGTGCCTAAGGGGTGTATTCGACAATATTACCCCTGTTCTGAGGTTTATAGTACGATTCGAACATGAAAACTCACCAAAATGTTTCGAATATTCATTATGGTCCGCCATTACTACTGCCCGCCGTTATGACGTCACACATACACTAACTCATATCACCAGGAGTATGTTCGCGAATATGCCCCGGGTGAAATGATGACTTTGTTCACAGTTTATAGAAGGCGTGAATACAGTCATGTTCGGATTATACATACACACTTTGTTCTTTAACATTTTCACAAATAAACATTTTACCATAATCTATTTTTTGTGGACTGACCTGCAATAACAAATGAAATAGAATAAATAGAAAAATGTTCCAATTTTCATTGGCCCACCCTGTACATGAAGACACTTTGCCTCACTGTACTTTCTGAAATGCGAAGTGTCTCTCATTTTATGTATAGCTTTTAATGATTTCGCTTGCTTCGTCATTTGTAAAAGCGACTCCACTAAGTCACGTTAACCCAACTTGAATGTGTTCGTGGTAGATCAAACTTCTTTCACCGAGATGAACTATGTTAGATTGGTAAACATGTCACGATTATTATACTCTTTCGTTTTGTGTTATCTTAGTGTCAACAATATTATAAATCAATTATATTTGATCAATACTACACTTTGTACTGAGAGCTTGACTCATATGTCTTTTAAAGATATATGTCTTTTAAATGTGTTAACATGACGACATTCCTAAACATGAATGGTTTGGGAATACAATATGTGACGCAATAGAATCTTGGGACGATGTAAAAGCAGTGTTCAGCCTATCCCGATGGAGTGAAGCTGTTGGAGTTGAACATTTTGTGAGTATATTTGAATAGGGTAATGCCCTTTTTATCATGTGAATGATGTGTTAATTCCTACCGTGTTCAACATTGATAAATAGAATGACTTCATCTGATAGGAAATTACTAGATGTATAGAAAATCATTTTTATTTTTTTTCGCATTCGTTTAACTTATAGCTTCTTAAAATATTCTTTGTCTTCACCCTTTACCTCCGAAAGAAACCAAATAGAGCTCGTTGTTCAAACAATGACAAAATTCTACATATGATCATTTCCTCTGTACATTGTCTGTCCAGTATTGACAATTGACAAACAATAGAGAGTTTAAGCTTGCTCATGTAATAGAGACAAAAACGAATATGTAGCATCGACATATACATTCATGTAACTTTGTCATCCTCCATGACGCTAAAATGACGTCCACCCGTATAGCTCAGTGGTAGAGCACATGTACCAATTACGCTAGCCTTGCCCAAGTCGGTCTCTTTTACTTACCTTGATTTCTATTATGACCGCCTATTATGACCGACAGTTTGTTGATGTCGGTAAAATTTGACCAATCAACGACGGCCCTGTAGCATTACCTCATTATTATGCACGGTCAAAAACAAGTACACTTTTCACCGGGACTTTTCACGAACAAATCTTGCACGAATCTGAGCACGAATTCATGAAAATACAAATATTTTATCAGATAAATATCAATGAGAGTTGAGTGGATGCCGGGGCATCGATAACCAAAGGTGAGAAGATTTCAACAATAAACGTTGAAACGATCGCTGCACATGTAGGCTGAGATTCAATCACCGATCGACGACAACATGACCCGCTACATTGGACAAGGTCTTCGTGCATTTTCATCGCGAAATCAGTTTTAAATCAACATTGAATCGCATGATTTAATTTATATTAATGACTCTTACCTTCCAATGTACATTTAATTACATAATATATTGTAACTCTAACGAAACACTCGATCAGATCATTTAATTTCAAGTCGTAGATGGGAAGTTTGTTTTGTTTATGCAGCTCAACCTGATAACGTTTTGATTGGTCATTCAGCCTTGAAGTCACACTGTCCACGCGGTATCTCTCAATCAATAGGTTTCGCGATACCCCTGATAGCGTAGGTATTATGGTAATCTCGAAACCGTTGAATATTTCCGCATAATAACAGCGGAGATGTATTGGATTGTACAAGGCGGTAATAATTCAAGATCAGATAAGTAAAAAAAATACCGACTTGGGCAAGGCTACAATTACGCATATGTCCCGGATTCGATCCCCGGTTCAGGCACTTTGAAATTGCTTGTTGCGTAGTAAAGTACTTAAGGGTGTTTTACTGAGTGGTCCCAAAGTAAAAAGGCTGTGGTGTGAACTTGTATGCCCATTTTTGAGTGCACACAAAATAACACAGGGCTCCTTCAAGGAGGGGTTCCTGGATCTGCATTTCATGATAATGTGTTAATTTACGACCGTATATTTACGGGATATACCCAAGAGGTACCATCGATGGTAAAAAATACAACACAATAAACAATAAAGAGTTCAAGCTTGCATATAAAATCAAACACGTATCTGAAGTAGACTAAAGCGCTTCGATTATGTACATTTGTAAGCGAGCTCGACATATTGGTTCAAGTAATTTCCGTTAACGGTAAAGTTGTGAAAAAGACTGCAAGCTTAAACTCTCTATTGTTCAAACACGTATACTAACTGGTGTACGTGACTGGTGGCACATAGCGCTCGTAGACTGTTAATATTTTGACAAGTGTGTCAACCCGTGTTAACCCTTAAATTGAAGTTAACCTAAGTAATTCCCATTAAATATAATGATGATTACCCCACAACTTGCCTAATAGGACTAGATACGAGTAGAAACAATATTGATTTTGATGTTGAAATATTCAAAATGCAGTCAACGTGACATCATATTTGAAATCTACATGTTAATCAACATCTAGAAAAATGAATGTAGTTTCAAAATTTGTTTATCAACTTTAATAAATTTAACTATCAGAGACATAAGAGTAATATGAAAATTGATTCACTAGAACTGATAAATAATCACGTTTAAGGGGACGTTCTAATACATCTCCCTTGTTATCTGACCCGAATTAGCCACCTAGCGGTGAAACTGATAACAACCTAGCATCTGGGTTATGAATTATTCATATTAGTCCTTGAACTGTTACAAACAATGATTTATCCAGCATTTGATTGTGGCAGTTAATAGAACATTTTACATGTTGAAGCTCTTCAGATTCGCAGTTATGGGTAACTCTGTAGAGCAATGGCGTTCTGCCATAGGCGGCTTTAACCCCATTCGTGCTGCAGGCATCAGCAACAGCCACACGGCCGACTGCGGGACCAGGGTTAAACATACCGACCAGACAATCAGCCCCCCGTACAAATCACTTGCTGTGATTACACTTCTTCTCGTAATTGGAGGAATAGAGCTTAACCCCGGTCCTCGGATCGAAAAAGGTAAAGATGGTCTAGTATGCGCCAGAGTTTGTTAAACCACGCAGTAGCTTGAATTACACCATGCGTTTTAGAAAGGCGCAAATCGCCGTTTTACAAAAGCGCTTTTCCAAAAGTCCTAGAACCCTAGTCACTAAAAACGCCTTAAATCGTTACGCGCTTTTGGAGTGTAGTGTAATACGGATCGTTTTTTTGTAAAACGCGCTACCCGGGTTTTTGTCATTTGCCCTAAACGAAATACACGTAAGACGTTTTTAGGATGCTACACATTTGGGCCACCGCAAAAATACAGGAAATGAGGGATTGGACCTAAAAATCATGCAATAGGTCATCAAATTATAACGCAAAAATTGAAAGTAAGTTCACATCACTGGCAAAAGTCTCGGTTACGTTTTGTCCTAGATGCTAAAAGATTACATTTATTGTAGATGTACACATCTGCTGGATATTCTCCATATCTACATCTTTAAAAGTGCACGAAAAGAATTTTAGAAAAGACATATGTAATTTCAAAATGAAATTCCTAAGGCGCTTTAGAAATGTTGGTGTAATCAGGATGACGATTTTGTAAAGCGCTTTTCACTATAGCGCTTTTAGCGTTTTTTCAGGTGTAATTCCAGCAAGTTATATATAAATGCCGGACCTATTGGAGAAAAAAAAGAAAGTAAGACTTGGCTATATCTTGCATTTCCGTTTTGTCAGTATGACTGACAGTAAAAGTTATATTATATAACTTGTTTAAATAAAACTGACTCGAAAAATGTCAAGCCAACTCTGCATGTAAAGATTTCACTTGGAACAGACATGCATAAATGGAGTTCTGCAAATAAAATGTTTTAGATACCAAAGATACAGATCACACACGGGTTATGTCAGCTGACAAACGCCTTGAACTTGATACTTCTGAGATCGACTTTAAGGGTGATTGCCTCTTTAAGTCTCTGGCAGACCAACTAATGTTGTTGACGTCTTTTCGAATGAACAATCACGAACTAAGAGACCACTTGGTCAGTTATATCAGAGGACATCCAACTCAGGTACCACTCTACAAGATGTTCGAAATCAAAGTCGAAGTCTAAGTTTGATTACTGATTGATACTTTGACTTCATGTATATTTTCTAATAAGTTAATATTGATAAACAGTTTATGTTGCAAACAAAAGTGCCATATTCAACAAAGAAAGTAATGCTATATTCAACAAAGGTAATGTATGCTCAATGAAGTCTTTAAGAATGATTGTGTCGATCGCGATCGACTGCAGGCATATACCTGTACTTAAGTACGATAAATGGTATGTATAGTGGTTTAGTTACTCCGTCATGCAGTTTTGATTATCTAAATCAAAATTATGTACGTTATAATCCTTTATTCTTATTTCCTTGGGGTTACCCTGTAAATGTTTTTACTAACGTTACCTTATGTTTCAAATAAATATACAGAGTCTCAAGTGGGTTTGGTCACATTTGTAATTAACCTTCAATATGGCCTGGTACTTTACAATGTATGAATTTCATGAATTTTGTTAGTCTGATGTAGTTCCTTACCATACTGTATTTTTAGCCAAATTGTGATCATGTTATGGCGTTGTTTGATGCTGATAAAAATGAACCTTGGCAGACATATTTATCAGCAAGGGATCTGAGCGCTACAGACGACATTTACGATGTACAGCTAGTATGGTACACAAGCGAGTATATGACAGATTCAACAGTGTGGGGGGACAATGTCATCCTATACGCATTTACACAACTCTATAACATGGACGTTGTTGTTCATATCGCCGGGGTTGATGAACCGTACATAATGACTGGTGAGAATGGGAATCAGGAGCGAAAGCAAGCCAAACTTGGCTATATCCCTCAGCTCAAATTCGTCAGTCTTGTTGAGAAAAAAGGTAATATCCGGATTAAAAAAATGATATAGCCTTACTAATTGAAAAAATAAATGGATCTTTGAATTTCGTGAGTTAAAGTCATGATATTGTTTGTTAAGGCTCACCATCTCTCTCCCCCGATACGCAAATTTAGCCAGAAATGTGTTGTCATAAAATATCATTAACTAATATTTTACACTTAACTATTGTGATTATGCAAGGTGATATCCAAATTAAAGATAATGTACATCAAACGAGAAAGCTTCTGACAGACTTTATTGTGGAATCCCAAAAGTATGTGAAACTTGAAGACAACAAAACGGAGAACGATGTTCATGACGTCCCACAGATGACAAAAATGAACGAAAAAGCAATATCAGACTCAGGTAATCTCTTAAATAGGATACGTTGAAGTCCTTATTCAGATACTTTTGCATTTGGCGTTTCTTTTCTCTACTCTGGGCAAGCCATATAAAAAATAAATTATTATTTTCGTTAATAGCGAATGATTTCATTTAGATTTTATAGATCGAAACAGATATTTAATAAAAGTTAGCAAAATACAACGACGCCCATAACATCTCTTTGATTCCAGACAATGTGAAAGGTGAACAAATCCCCACATTGCCCTCAAATATCGTTAAAGAATCACTCAAACAAAGACTTGAAGAACGTGGTAACGCACTCAGAGAAAAACTTTATTCCGAGGGCAGCCAAGCTATTCAAAAAGATCTGAATCAAAGGAAAGATGCAGCAAGTCACTCAGGTATACTATAACGCACGTACGGGTATATAGCGCAAACATGTATATCCAAACACCATTCTGCTTCGAATGAATCAATTTTATAGATACCTGATGGTTATTTCTTCTTTGACCTTACTGCTGGATATTATCAGATTTTAGGAAGATAATAAAAACGATTTTTCTCAATGACTCGTGAATTCGACCAAGTCTTGATGGTTGTTTTATGAGCAACTGAGCAATATCTAACTTCGAGAAATAGAATTTTAGCTGTAGTCGCAATTAGTCAAGGAAGAACAATAGGCCCTCTTTTATTTATTGCCAATGGTTTCTGGTTTTTGCAGCCGGCCAGACGATACTGGAAGAATTGAAAGATTACCACACTTTGTGCGCTGTTAATAAATGTACAGACAGTGATGAGACCCATCAGAATGGTAAGCTCCATATTAAGACTCTGGAAAATATTGTAACCTGTGTCACTAAATATTCAGTCAAGGATATTTTGTATTTTATTCAATCTGCATCAGGTAAAAAGGTTTTATACATACACCGTTTTGGAAAGATTGTTATGGTATTTCAGAAAATTTATAAGATCGTGCCGTCTATAAACTTCCAAATACTGACCTTTCCACATCATCCATAAATTTTAGGATCGATCGGGTAATGAAATACATTCCAGTGAAGTCATTAACAAACACCTTTCTAAACATGTGATAAGAAGGATTGGACAACTACTTACATACTTGGGTTTTTATCAAGTTCGATTATTGTAGATCCCGCTTTCTATATACCATAATCTCGGTAAATATGATATTGACACGCACTCGCTACGTACGTTTGGTCAATATCATATTTCCCTCGGTCAATATCATATTATAAAAGATATATATTATGAAAACCTAATTCTTAAGAGGGTGGTACATTTATTGAAAATTGTTAGTTAAATGTAAATAGTTTTTTTTAACTCTGTATTGTAACTGTAATTATGTAATATAATGCATACATGTTGTACATATGTTAAGAAATAAAAAGATTTTACAAAAAAATCATATTACCCTGGAATAGATATTGAAAATCAAGCATGAAATAACCTACATACATGCATACATATCTATACATACAGGTTGGGCCAAAAGATTTTGCAACTTTTTCGAAAGGCTAGAAAGGTATCATAACATTAAGGTATTGACATAAAAATTGATTTACAGAAAGTTTAGGATAGGCATATTCTACCATTTAAATATTTAAGCTAATACTGACTTCTAATTTTTTGGACAGATCTTTGAATATCAGTGGTAAATTGTTCATGTGTCCGAGATTTACTGCTTTTCCAAGAAAATGTGACTTTTAATGATTTTATGTGATCAATAATAACACATTCATTATGTTCACTAAATCCGCTACAATCTCTGATATATGTTTATTCAATATCTAGTAGTTTATATTAGTATATACTCACTATGGTATTATGTTATACTGATCTATTAATTATTTATTAATCACATGTTCTTACATCCACATTTTACCTTCACTATCGCTCCCAGCCATCGGGCAAGGGTCACTTTGGACTGGAGGAGGATACCTCTAGATTAATCAGTCTTGATGAATTGCTGCCCAATACGCCAGATGCCAACCCCTGTGACTATCTCACATGGGGGCACCTGGAGCAGTTTATTGCAGTTATTGGTAATCCCCACAAAACCTATTGATCCACTAAAATAGGTACTGCAGGAGAATTAGAAAGAACTACCACAAAATCGCTGGATGGCGCCATTGCAGTGCCACCCTCGTATCTGTGTGATAGTGAAGGTGAAAGGCAGATGCATGGATTCATTTTTAAATAGATAATTAATAGATATAGGATAACATAATACCTTAGTGAGTAGATACTAATATAAAACTGTACTAGCCATTGGCTAGACAATTTTCAAAGATTGTAGCAGATTTAGTGAACATAATGAATGTGTTATTGTTGATCACATAAAATCATAAAAAGTCACGTTTTCTAGGAAAAATGGTGAATCTTGGACACATGAACAATTTAACACTGATATTCAAAGATCTGTTGAAAAAAATAGAAGTCAGTATTAGCTTAAATATTTGAATGGTAGAATATGCCTATCCTAAAGTTTCTGTAAATCAATTTTTATGTCAATACCTCAATGTTATGATACTTTTCTAGCCTTTTAAAAAAGTTGCAAAATTTTTTGGCCCACCCTGTATATATTTTTGTGAATTTATATTTAAGGCATCATACAGCAACTTAGAATGCTTCTGGAAATACTGATTAAAGAAAAAGAAGAAGAAAAGCCGGATGTGAAAACGAAGACCCCTCTCATTGACTATATACCTGAGGACTGTGTTAACGATGGTATGATTTGCTAAATTAGTACAATCCTACTTCTTATATCGGAGTGGGATGGCCGTCATATCGCAGTTTTCCGAACATACAAAAACAGTCGAGACTCATGTTTTTATATCATTTTTTCACATAAATTAATACAACTTCAAAATCTTGAAGAAAAATATGGATATGCGTCTTCTGCGTTTCTAAAAAAACAGTTTCCCTTAAATTTCCGTTGAGGCGTACATTTGTAAATACTCTTAGCACTATGCAATATATTAATAATGGCCCGTACTTTCAGCAATTTTGAACGTTTTCTAGTCCTTGATATTAATATACATCCTCTAACAATTGATACAATTTTTTCTTTGATTTTTAGAAGCTACACCAGCTATGTATGAACTTGGCAAACAAATAACAAAATGTAACGAAAATGATGAACTTTCGAAACAGGCGCGATTAATGGTTCAATTGGGTAACATGTACGCAGATCTAGCCAAAAAGACAAAAGAGGGTTGGCACTTTGTTTGGGCATCAACTTTATACAATGCTGCCCTGCATCGCATCAACAAGGACAAGTCTTCTGTTGATTATGCCAACGAGCCGTCCGCTTATGAGATCAATGATGCATTACAACAGCTAGAGACCAACTTTCTCCTGTTGGTGGCCAAAGTGTCAAAAGGGCAGGATGAATCACCAAAAGACTACACGAGGAGGTACAAGGAAACTCTGACTAAACTCAGAGAATATTCAAATGAAACGGTTAATAACATTCACACTAATGATATGCAGTTAGACAGTGAAACATTTGATATGACCAAAGACAGTGAGATAAGTATGATAAAACATAGCAAGAAATTCTATGAGGAATTGACATGTAAAATTAAAGGCTTCCATAGTCTTTTAATGGATGAGTGCATTTCAGTAATGGGTAAGCCAGATTGTAGGTACGCTTGGATAGGCCTCGGCTCTCTGGCTAGGAAAGAAGCGACTGCCTGGTCAGATCTTGAATCTGCCATCATTTTTGACCCTTCAGGTAAGACCGATGAGGAAATCGAGAAAATAAAACAGTATTTCAGGGATCTTGTGCATTATCTCCATCTTAAGGTTATCAATTTGGGTGAAACTCTTGTCAATGGTTTAGATATTCCCGTGTTAAAAGATTGGAATAGTAAACTCCCAAAAGGAGTAAAAGATAACGATTTTCGAGATAATGTAACGCCACAGGGATTATGTTTTGATGGTACGCCACCTAAAGCTAGCAAAACACCTCATGGAAGAAGATCGACCAAAGATCCCCTCAAAAGCAGTATCTTTGAGTTAATCATGACCCTAGATGAAATGTCAAATTGCCAGTTTGAAGAGGTGTCAATGAGAGAGGGTTATAATCTTAGTGATGTTCTCCTGACATCTACTTTCTTACACGGAGATGATTTGCTTTGGAAGGAATACAATGAAAAAGTTCACGCGATAATGCGGTCACCATCAATCAAGAGTAGTCTTAAATTATCCGTTAGCAAAGAAAGAGGAAAGGTTACATTACGTGACGATTTGAAAAAATATTTTCAAGACCCTCTCCTACCAGAAGCATTTAATCGAGATGTCCGAACAAAACACAGAATATACAGATTCGCAACAATATCTATCAATATTCTGAAATTGTTGCATCTCTGTGTCGAATTCTCTCCCCTCGATATTTTGGAAGAACTGCATAAGATGAGAGTTTTAACTGAAAGGGCTAAGATAGACTTGCAGGTCATGGTGTGCATCGCGACTAACTTGAGGCATTTAGTATATGGTCGATTTGGTAGACAACATGAGAATATATCATTTGTTCTTCCCACCAACACCGGTCCCAATTCATCAGATATGATATCTGTGAGGGATTATACTGAAATCTTCCGGTTCTATAGCACTCTTATTCCATGGTCAGAATTTTTGTTGAATCGTTTTTGTTTTGACGACATTTTAACTTGCAAATACGAGTCAAAATATAAAGATATCAGTAGACTAACTAACGCTGGATTGCAAGAGCAAATGTACATGACTCAAAAAGCAATCGAATCACTTCTCCAAGAAGAGCGTTCACAAAGTGATTCTGAAAATAACAGGGAAAAGCTCCTTGACATACGAAATCGGCTTGCTAGATTGTACTACAGTAACGGTGAGTATGATAAAGCAATTAAATACTTGGAAGATTGTCATGCGATGGAGAAAGTGACCCATGGTAACAATTCCCACCCAGATGTAGCAATTGCAGTGGGAAGTATTGGCAAGCTATATGACAATAAGGGTGAGTATGATAAAGCAATTAAATATAGCGAAGAGAGTCTTTCCATGTTTAGGGAGATACATGGGAACAATCCCCACCAAGATATAGCAATTTTATTGGGTAATATTGGGGATATATACACCAGAAAGGCTGAGTATGATAAAGCGATTGAATATAATGAGAGGAGTCTCACAATGAAGCAAGTGATACACGGAAACAAGCCTCACCAAGATATAACAGATACATTGGGAAATATTGGCAATGCATATGCCAGTAAGGGTGAGTATGATATAGCGATTAAATATCACGAAAAGAGTCTGTCGATGCTTGAAGAGTTATACGGGAACAATCCTCATCCAAAGATAGCACTTGTATTGGGTAATATTGTTTATGCATGTACAAGTAAAGGTGAGTATGATAAAGCGATTGGATATTGCGAGGAAAGTTTAGCCATGAAGAAAGTGATATACGGGGAGGACTATCCTCACCCAGCTATAGCAAGTACATTGGGAAATATTGGTTCTGTGTATGGCTGTAAGGGTGAGAATGATAAAGCCTTAAAATATTACCAGGAGAAGCTTGACATGGAAAGGGAGATATATGGTAACGGTCCTCATCCAGATATTGCAAATTCATATGGTTGTATTGGACATTCGTTTTGCGAAAAAGGTGACGTTGTCAAAGGACTGATATATTGCAAGAGAAGCCTTGATATGTTTAAACAGATCTATGGTGACAATGCTCATCCAAACATTGGGACCACCCTAAACACCATCGGGTGTCTTTATTTAGACACGCAGCAATATTCCGAAGCGCTCGATTGCTTCAATGAAGCCTATCACGTGTTTGAAAAGATCTACGGAAACAATACCCATATACATCTAGAAACTGTCCTTGATCATATAAGACAAACAAAAGAACGTTTGAGGAGGTGCACACTAATAACGAATGAAGTGAGTAGTTTTTTTGATAACCAATAATACAGTTACACTTAGTAGTTGGTTTTTTCCAAGATTCGCCGGGCAATTTGTACCTTTTTAATTTTTTGATTATTGCGTGACCAAAAATGTCACTTTTAGTTTTAGATTAGCTTTCTGAAAAACTGTCCATCCATATTTTGTTCATGTACACAAAAATCAGAAAAAATCAGTTATATTTGAGAAAGTTACTCCAACTTTGGAGGTTAATGTCTTCCTCGGATCATCCTGTGAATTAGGGTGTTCGGAAATGTCACTTTTTTACCCGAGAGCTAAGCACATTTGGGTTCCCATTCCTTTTGCCATCAAAAATAATCCTGCAAAGTTTCAAATTGCTAGGATAATGTCTTGGTTCTTGGAATTGCACCTCAAATATCAGCCATTTCGGACCAAAATGGCATTTTTATGAAATTTGTTCATTTTCAAAGGAAATTAAGACATACTTTACTTATTGCTATCCCACTAAATATTGGATTTAATGTAAGATATTACCTTATTTATTCATTGTATAACAGAGTAATATACTATGATCAAGAGGTTTTAATACACAAATAACAAACAAAAAGGAACAAAACACATCCGTTTGCTTAAACTAGTACATGGTAAATAATTAAGATATAATGATTTTAGGACCAAGCTTCTTGATTGTAATGCTGCAGTTATGAAGAATTTAATTACATGCCACCAAAGATTTTAAAGAGTATACCATCCCACCCCATGCTTCAATGTAGGTAGCTTTAATGCAGGTCTGACCAAAGGATTTCCCAAGGGGGGGGGGGTGAGTCAGTGACAATTGCATATGGATCAGATGTGCCACCAAAGCAAAAGGCCTGCCCACCCAATAATAGATAGAACTCTGAGGTGTAGCGTGGGTATGTTGTGAGAGTATGCCACAAGTGAGCGAAGCAAACTACTTTGAGGGGGATTTGGGGGTCACTCCCCCAAGAAAATTTGAAAATGAGATTGCATTTGAAGTATTCTGAGGCGCTTTAAACTACCAAATTCCGACTAGTATAGATTAGCCTAATAAAATGTAAATTATTGACCATTTTTACAGAATATCCATGCAGTATTATCAAGGTACAGCTGGAATTGAAAATAACATTTTGGTAAAAATTGCTATACCTCCACATGTAATATCTGGTACAAAGTAAAGTATTCCCTTGCTTTTTTAAGGAAATTATCATAACATTGTCTTTTAGGAACTCTGGTAAGAAGAGGTCAATAGAAATTCTAGGAACAGGGAAGTTCTAATATGTCTCTCTTTCTTTTTACAATTATTTTTACAATTTCCAGACAACACAGAAGCTACCATTGACCCGTTTCCAGGTTTACTTAAAGTGGACAGTGTTATGATACTTTTCTGAAAAAAGCAAGGAAATACACACATGCCTTCGGAAAATAACATGTGCAGGTTTAGCAATTTTTTCCCAAAATGTTATTTTCAAGCAGTACCTTAAAGTTCATCGCATCCTGGTTCACAATGTAAAAGTGGTCATAGGACTCGATAACCTAAGTGTGGATTTAGAGAGTAGAGAGGTTTCGCAAAACGAATTAGCTAAAACGTATCCGCATCCGTATCTCGTTACGTTTACGGATACGTATATCGATAATTTTCGTTTCGCAGTTCGTTTTTTGAAGTACGTAATTATAAACGCATCTCAATCTGTGTTTAATAGTAGTGAAAACTAGGGTCAAATAAAAGGCTTCATCTGCACTTAGATTTCAAAACACCATTGGGAGTGTCAGCTTTCAGAATCACAACTCCAAAAGTAATTTTGGTGAGTGCAAAAATACATATTAACCCTTTCATCCCTAAGGTGTCATTTATTAATTTCATGACATCAATATTAATTTCAAAATGAAGAATATCCTTTAGGCCAGAAAAGATTATTTCTCGGTTTACAATAACCAATTCAGTGTCAAATTATTCTTTTGGGAATATTTAAGGGTTTGAAAACAAATAGGCTGAATAGTGGTCATTAAGTGACGTGCAGTGACTGCATTATGCCACAAAATGCGTAAACATTTCTAAAATCACTTGCCATACTGCAAATGGACCTTTAATTTTATGTTTTTGCAGCTGTATATTTTGGTAATAATTCAAGATAAAAAAAAAAAAAATAGCGACTTGGGCAAGGCCAAGGCATTCGGAAACCATACGTTTTCACATAAGCCAACCCCCCCTTTCCTCATACATGGGCTTTAGTTGAAAACCCATGCCTCATATAAACTAAGGAGGGGAACAAAGTAACATATTTGATCATAGAAAGCGACACAAATATATCAGTTATGCAATAAAAGTATGTTTTGTATGAGAAATCAACAAAAAATATATTATGTAAAAAGATAAATTAGCATTGTTTTTCTTGAATTCATTGAACAACATGGGACCAGCTCATCAGAGAACGACGCGAAGCTAACGCCTAACATGCCAGTTGAATATCTCACCATCATAATACCCTATATCTCCTTTGGGGTCTACATAGAATCAACTGATAAACCAACAACAAATTACCCTAAACCGGCCATTTGTTTCTTATCCCAATAAACACCACAGCCTGATCGGACACAGCCCACAACTCGACATATATAACCTATTACAACCAAACACAACCTAGATCACCAATCATGCAACAGTACAATAGAACATAACCCAGTGTCAATATACTCAGAACGCAATATAGCATAACCCGGCACCAAAGCCAGCATGGCGCAACCTGACTTACAACCACCAAAACACAACCAACTGTCAGATTAACACAATAATGATGTCACAACCCAATAATAAGACAACAAAGACAAACACAACCAAGTGTTGAATTAACTCAACACCATTGTGCACAATCCAACACTAAACAATAAAAACACAATCAGGCACAACCAATAAAACACAACTAAACTAACAACCATGAAAACACATCGAACTGTGAAATTATCACCACACAATTTGGCACAACCCAATGTTAAACCAACAAAAGCAAACACAGCCCATTGTTCAAGTAACACAACACAATTTTTCAAAACCCAAAACCAAACAATCAAAGCAAAATCAGGCACAGGCAAAAAAAACACATTAAAATTGTAATACCGAGATACACAACTAACTTAACCCAATTGGAGACAACGCCAATCACACAACACAATCAGACAAAACAAGATACCTCACCCGACTAGCCACAACCAGCTAGCCAACCAACAGAACATATTCACAAGAGAAAACAACCCATTATAAGATTAACATAACACAATGGGACACAACCCGATACTAAATCACCAGACTAACAACCATCAAAAGAGAACCTAGTCTCAAACGTACACAACACATTTCGGCAAAACCTATACCTACTTGACACTAACCCACCATTACACAACCAGGCTTAGTCAAATACTCAATCGATTTACTCAACCCATCAAAACACAATCAGGCACAACCAATAAACCACAACGAAACGTTGATACCGATTTACTCAACTAAGTTATTCCAACTGGAGACAACCGCACGAAACAATCGGGGACAACCCGATATCTACTGAATATGTACTTGAATTACAACCTCCCCCCTTCCCTATCATCACAAAGCTGCTAATGAAGAACACATCATGGACCACTACCCAAGAGTTAGGAACATCTGGGGCCCCTACCGTGACTCATATGTAAGAGAGAAGATCCGTTACAGGATCTGGATGTCAGGCCTGTCGTTACAAAAATGAAAATAGGAAATGATACGGTGGTTCGGGGAAGCTTGGACACTAAACTTTAGGGCACTAGTCTCCCTGGACCCCCAAACGAGGCCGCTTACTATTTGACATAGATCGCATGACTTGATGCGTGTTCAAGTCATACCACGGGAAGAAGCTACCTGAAAATCATTCAGTTTTTCATCATACTGAGCACTTCTAGGGAGTTTTAAGCCAAAAAAGCCCCCCTTGCCACAAGCTGGATACGGGCAAGATTGATTCGGGGCGCCATCTTTAGACCCAATATCACATTCATTGTCGAGGTCAGGAACAAGCTACTATACTCAAACTAAGCCCAAGACCCTGCTCTATATGAATTCGGAGCGTGACTTAAGGCACAAAATATATATTCAGGTGGCCTAGCTGCTAACCATTGGTTTGATGTCCCTAAGAAATTGACTACGGTATTACTATTGACCCCAGAAACGATAGACCTTACATCTGCCTATTAGCAAATGTGACTAAAGCTTTATTTGTAAAAATTGCAGGCCCATCGCTTATAATCAAATTTATCGGCAGATAAGGTTATTACTTCATCAAAATTAGCACGACACACATGATAACATATGTGTGTTACTAAAATTATACATTTAGGGAAAAATTTATCAAGATTTGAAGGACAAAATAGATACGGAGACAACTCGCACAGAAAGTGTTAGTTTACGTACTTTCGGTATTGCTGTTGGTATCACAAACGTATTGAATACACTTTTACTCCATCGATGCGTTACGGATTTTGATACGGGTAGCTAAAACGTTGTGCGAAACATGTACACTGTAATTATTGCAATACCATTCCATACAGTGTAAAATGAATTGAACATACTATTTGAAAAACTCAATTTATTTCAAACAATAAACAAATTCATTCACCAAATTTTAGTCAAATTATACACAGCACATTGTGGTTGTTCATATAGTGATACCTTTAGAACTAAAAACAATATAATCGAAGGGTAAAATCGGATACGTAAATGACCAACGTACAAAAGCCTCATTTTTCGTGTTTTCCGTATCATTTCACGTATAAATTGAACTGACTACGCATAAATCTGATAAATACGTTACGGATACGGATCCGTGGAGCTAAAAAACGTTTTGCGAAACCTCTCTAGTATGCCATTTATGCGTACGCTACGCTATTGGATCTATAACACCGGAGATCTTTAGGTTTGTGAAAAAACGGGTGACCGGGTAACCGGGTATCCGGTTGACCGGGTACCCCAACTTCCTACCAGGGTTAGGAATTTGGTTTTTTCATATTATGCCTCAAAACACCCAACTGACATCCCAATCAACATACCAGTGACACAACCAATCAAGCAAACAGGCAACAACATTTATTAACCAATAAATCAACCTGCAAAATGACAAACAAACGAATGTTTTGAGAGCAATAAAGAACGTCACAGAATTTGTGAATTATGCAAAGGATCCTGGCTGAAGAGACCGTGTTCAAATGGTGGCAAATCATCATAGACAGCTTTTAGATTTCAAGAATTTAACTAAATAACAGATTGACAATATGGATGATTTCATTTAAATATGGACTTCTATCATGGCACCATGAGAAATGATAACCCCTAATACTCCAGTATTTCATCTATACATGTAGCCCTATGGCCAATTGATGTTTTTCTGTGTATTAAAATTCTTGATCATAGTACATTATTCTGTTATATTATGAATATATAAGGTAACATCTTACATTAAATCCAATATTTAGTGGGATAACAAAAAGTATAGTACATCTTAATTTTCTTTGAAAATGAACAAATTTCATAAAAAATGCCATTTTGGTCCGAAATGGCTGATATTTGAGGTGCAATTCCAAGAACCAAGACATTATCCTAGCAATCTGAAACTTTGCAGGATTATTTTTGATGGCAAAAGGAATGGGAACCCAAATGTGCTTAGCTCTCGGGTAAAAAAGTGAAATTTCCGAACACCCTACTGTGAATATGAGCACACAAAGCTACAAACCTACCTAGGCTAACATACATTTCTAAGGGAAGGGCGCAAAAGCGCTGAAATGGAGATGACATTGACTAGTTCTCCCAGTTGTATTGTTTACTTGGCCGTTAGAGTAGTAAGGTATACGGAAGATATTTGTAAAAAGGTTCCTGGAAAAGTGAATTAAGAGCGAGACAGTAATATCTTGGGGTCGACATATTACACGCTCACGTACAAGTTCTCATAAACACGTGCAACATAACCTCCTTGCATCCATTGTCCGTTAAGCGTTAAAGTGGTGTAACTGCTTTTCCTAATGATGTTCATCAAAATATATGCAATTATTGCAGTTGTATTGTATTATTGATAGTTACTTGTCAAAAATTATTATATGTCAGTAAAAGAAAATACATATTACATGTGCACCGTATTTTGTCATTGACTGAGAGGTGCCTGAATCGATAAAAAAATACGCTTTTAGCAAGTATGCAAAAGTTTTGTAAAAAACAACAGCACCACATTTAAAGGTAAGCAAGATGTAGTATGCATGATTTACCTAATGTGTAAAAATATATACCTATAACATTTAACACACATCCCTACTAGTATTGTAGTCTATCTATATTTTTGTTTTCATATTTTTGGTAATTTGTCAATATTGTAAAATCTGTGTATATTTTCTTATATGTTGGGCCTTATTGTCTAAGAATAGGAGTTTTTGCATAACTGGATTATGCAACAAGATGACGTTGAAAGTCTTATTTTCATATTTATGGTGACTAAACTTAGACTAAAATCAATGGAAATAGCATTGGATATATACGAGGGTTGTCCCAGAAGTAATGCACTATATGCTCTAACTTTATCAATAATTGATATTTTTCCATGAAATTTTCAGTAAATGTTCCTTAGAGACATTTTGATTATTCTAAAAATGTTCATGCTGACTGATAAATCTATATTGATGTTATAATAAAATCAAGTTGGTGAGTTTGGGCAGGGCGGGGCAGGTTATACAGTCACGTCAAAAGGAATAAAAAATTGAAAATATGAAATAATTAATCAACATATACCATTTGGTGTAGTTATAAGAAGTATGCTCAAAAATACATTTTAAGATACTAAATTACTATGAGCACATCCTAGATTTATTGGATGTATATTGCACAGTGTCGCATTTCACATTTTCTCAAAATATTGCCCTTTGCGTGTTATGTACTTTTGATGCCTGTCAGGTCAAACACTCTCGGCAATTTCTTCCACTGTGACTTGTGGAGTTTATGCCTCCCATGTTTGGAATTGTCATACAGGATCAAATCGTCTCTTTTGAATCTCTTCTGCCACCCCATAATTGTAGTTCTATCTGGTATATACTCCTCATATACTTTTTTCATAGTAGCATTGTTTTGCGTGGCTATGAGTCCAAGTGAAGTACGAAATTACATCACCAAACGCAAGGCCTTCTGTTATCAGGAGAGAATTACAGCCATTTTTGCAATTTCTTGACTCTGACTGTATTTGAATTCGTGACTATTGAAATGTGGTATTATGGCATCACAGTGCTAAATGTCATTATTCGTACTTGGTTAACATCATGCTGAATAAATTCAACATTTTGACCATTTAAAGGAAAGAAATATTAATAAAATAACACTTTAGATCTTTTCATAATTATAAAAATTTGTACCTGCCCCCGCCCACCCCTACCCCCATGTTGTTATAGCAACCATATTAAGACTTAATATTAATGTTGGATGCTGATACTTCGGGATATAAGAGATATAACTCCAATTGTTATGTAAACAAAATTTCAGCTGAATTGATGAATATTAAAGAAAGTTAGAGCATATAGTGCATTACTTCTGGGACAACCCTCGTATATCGGGTCTCCCAAAAAACGTCCCGCTTTTTGAGCTCTTATAACTCTGCAAGATATTAACCAATTTCTTTGAAATTTATCAGGGAGTAAGATAAGGATGTTATCTATAAGCTATTAAAATATTAAATATTACACACAAAGTACTACATCGGTTACCATATGTTGGACTCTTTATGATATTCGAACTTTGAACACCAGTTGTTTAAATATTCTTGGGATTGTGATAACTCCGAAATCCCAAATTACATTTTTAAATATTAAACATCTGGTATAAGTGCTTCTGCAAAGCATTGTAACCCTTAAAGGCTAAGCTGTGTCTGAATGATAAACTACGTAGAGATTCATCATTTACTCATTGCCATTAGGATCACATGTTCAATCATTGAAGAACCCATGTACACCCTCCTTATTAGTCGAGTATGCTTGGTTGTTTACAATTCAACAATAAAACTTGCATATTACCGAACACTTTCTGAAAAAATCGGTAAATTAGATAGTCATGTATCCAAACATGTCTAAATGATACCTGCTGAATACAATCCTAGATCTTGGTACAAACCCAAGAAAGGGATTATAATGGTTAAGAGTGAATAAGTTCAACTGATTCACAACACTAACTCAAAACCTTAAAGAATCATTCGACTCTAGAAGAAGTTATCAGGACAAGATCATTTAGGAACTGGTTCTGAAAACCCTCCTCTGATATATGCTGACATCAGAAAATTTACTAGACTAGTAAAGCATAATCTTGTACGATATCATGATAGAAATATCATTAGAGAGTTCGATTTACAACAATTACAGGTAAATAAGACGACTACCAAGTAATTCAGTAGCATTCTAGTCTTATCGCATATATAGTGTGATAAAAACTCTGCGTCTCTTGGTAAGAAACACCTGCAATTTATCCACAAAGTTGCTGGGGAAGATATACGTTTCATGTATCTTCTAATATTGCTGTTTAGTCATAAACAAACATGTATACTATCACTAAAATATGAGTAAATAAACTCATTAGAATGCAATGGAAATGCAAGCTCACATTAATAAGACTATGATGTTCTAAACATCAATAATCTTTGAATCAGAAACAACAAACAATTCAAGTGAGACGTCTTGATGTCTAATAGTTAATAGTATTACACATCAATTGAACTGTAGTGTCAGATGTCACAATATTGCTTTCTTGCAATATAGGTGTTAAAAACCACATCACGCTTATCATCCTTAAAATCTACAGGTGTTTCACATTCTCTTGTTGAAAATGAACCCTGATTTTGAAGGAAGTCTAGCTGTCAAGCAACGTGGATATGACAACTACGTTATGATTTGCATCTTTGAACACAAAAATGTTCTTGGGCAACTTTCATCTACCTAGTAAGTGTTCAAGAACCGTTCCCATATAACATGTATAAATATAACGAGAATTATTCTCGCATTGAAATCCTCTGTTAAACACCTCAAGAGGTTGACCACCATCTGCCTCAAATGTGAATGGTACAGAGGAAAATAAAGCAACGTTAAAAGCCTTATTCAATTGCCAAATAGAATAGGCAAACAGCACTAAACTATAGTAGCTAATAGGAATCGAACCGATGACTATGTGGTTCCTGAGAATAACATTCCTGTGACAGGGCACCAAAATGCCTTGTTAATTACTTGGAATCTTGACATCATAAACCTTAGATGTATATTTGTCCTATTAAGGGGGTAGTGAAATTACTAGTCTCAGGGCAGGACGATTCCTTAACTCAGTGTTCTACTCAGAACAACATCTTAAAAAATGTACTGTCTCAAAAATGAAACTATTTGATAAAGTATAGATGGAGTTGAAGATAATTCGTATAGAAATATCTCCAAAACCACACGGAAAACTGAGATTTCCGTTTAAGAACATATGTATAACAGTCAGCAGAGGATGTCTGTGATTCTTAAAATCATGAGACTGTTGCAAAAATAACTTGGTCAAAATTTGATCACAACAAGACAAATGTGAGAAAAAAATGCCACTGTTAATATTAATTGACCAATGCGTAAAAAGGTAAGTCTGAATCTCTTGTTTGGAAGAGCTCATGTCAAGACAAACGAAACCATGTCTATAACAAAGAGTACACTAGCTCTCGAGTATATAGTACTTCAGTACCACTAAATGATGTGTTGAGGTTCTACCACCAAGGAAACATGGTAACAATGATTCCATGGTGAAAAAACATAAACCTCTAAACAACATGTAAGATCTCTCAAATAGTGATTGAACTGAACACTGATGATACCATGACTTAAAGTGAAGGTGTGGCTATTTAAGACACAAAAGTTTACACAGAAGCACGACACGACTGTGAACCCGTTGAAGATGATACTGTCATGACTGAGACTGGCTCAGTAAAACACTGAGTAAAACACCGTGTTTAAAAGTCACTTTGACTATACTCTGAGCAACCTGAACAAGGTCAAAATAAACAAATATTCATTCTGTGTGTGATGTGGTAGCAAACAGGCCCATGGTCTGGAATACAGATATAGGGACTTGTTATAAGTAAGTATAACTACTTCCCCTCATCACAAAATAAAACCTTTGGAATAACACCCAAGGTTGTAGGGGAAAGCACAGAATTTGATTTACAGTCTCTTGAACTGACTTACAAGAGATCTGAAAAGTAATCTTAGACTTCAAAAATAAACTTTTGACTTCAAAAGCTGCCAAGGCCAAGTAAAATAAAGGAAACAAAACCTTCACGGAGGTGATGTTTTAGACATAACCTTACTTTATCTGGCAAACTGAAAACCGCCAAATGTTTAAGTTTTCAAAAAACCTCGACTGTAATCTTAATTCCTCAAACAATTAACTCTGAGTTGAATGCTTTATGAGAAGCATCTGGAGAAAGTAACCTATGTCGAAGGTACTTCCGCCAACTCAATTCTGAAAGTTAATATTCCAGGAATAGAGTCTAAATAGGAGTATTCAGAAATGATTCCTGAGAAAAAAAAGATTTCAGTCAGAAATGACAAGTTCATGACATGCCATTTGTCAACGCTTACAACACTTCTTATATGAATAAGTACTTGTGTTGTTCAGTTGTTTGCTAATATGGCTAGAAGGATAGGCCTAGTCTAGAGACTCAAAAACTAAAACAATCTAAGTCACCTTCTACTTCTTTGTTGAAGAGACTGAATCAACCAATAACAGGATGATTGTGAGCATCCATGAATCGTTTTCTTCAGCATATATTAATAGCAACATGTACAATTACTTGGAGAAAACAGAAACGCTCAATCAGAGACCATAACTTATATGTCTCTGATTCGAAAAGATTTAACATCTACTTGGAAGATGAGTAGGCTAAAAATGCTATATTGGTCTTTTCTGTGAAGAAGATGAAGACTTCACAGTAGACCTACTGTTAATCTTACAGTTACTCTTGTTAATATTTAGCCCATCCTCTTTCTGAACAGTAGACAAACAACTCAGTCCAGAAAAAACTGAACCAAATGGATAAGTGACAAACTTATCCTGCTGCGCAGAACTAGTATAAAACTGAATGGACTAAATAAACCAATTATACAGCTGTGGTCAGCATACGTGTTCTATGTATGCAACATTACATGAATACTACAAACAGGATCTTAAGAGGTTCTGGACAAATCATTTGATTCTGGACTTGACATATTTTTTTTCCAACGAAATCACATCCAAGGGTTGAATTTTTATTGGATATTTAGAGAGCGAGTCCTGTATTGATTTCAATAAAAAGGTTAAAATAGAACGCTATTTGAGAGTTAATCTTATACTTTCATTACATTGATAAATTAAGGCAAATTCTGAAAAATTTTAAAGTGCATTTTTTATGAAATATTATCCAAGTATTTAGATGAAACGGTCTTATTTAAATACAAATCATAACATGATGATATTTTTTCATAAAATATTTCTTCAAGAAATTCAATTGAAGGCTCAAGATAAAACGAGCTAATTTAGGTGAAAACCCTTACATGATGATGTGTTTTCATGACTTCTTTCATAAAATTCCATCAAGGGGTGAAAATAAAATGATCGAATTTAAGTGATTTAAGGATCACGAGGATAGGTTTTCTTGGATATTTTCTATGAAATCCCATCCAGTGGTCAAGGTAAAATTTTTATTTGGTATATTTGGTCACGTGTTCGAACCCATAGAACCATATAGGAACGTCATTTTGAATGTTACGTGATAAATCCATATAAGGCTTTTAGAACAATGTGGGGAAAGATGAGGGGAAACCCCTGACACCTGTTCACGATTTTATCCGAACGTTCATCGGATCATTTCGGTTTTTATGCACTTCATTATTTTACCGAAGTTTGCCGATTCGATTCGTCATATTTCGGAATATTGGGGACAATTTTATACTCCATTGGGAGTATTTTTAATCTACTTCTTATTACGAAGATTCCCGAACCTTGTTCGGATTAATCCGGATTTTCTGACCTACTTCATCTACCGAGATTTAACGAGTTTACATTCGGCTCATTTCGGAATCCTGGTGACAATTTTATACTCCATTGGAGTATTTTTGATCTACTTCTTATGACGAAGATTTCCGAACCTTGTTCGGATTAATCCGGATTTTCTGACCTACTTCATCTACCGAGATTTAACGAGTTTACATTCGTCTCATTTCGGAATCCTGGTGACAATTTTATACTCCTTGGAGTATTTTTGATCTACTTTTTCTGGATTTTGCCCTACTTATTATATCTTTACAACAAGCAAATCAAAAAATTCGCCATGAACGGGTCTCGATCGACTAACCTAGAGCATGGAAGCTAGGCACGTTAGCCATGAGGCTAACGTGCAACCGATACGAAAGGATAAAAGTATTATATATTTATACCGAGCGTCAATTCAAAATGATCTTCACTTTTGACTGCACGTAAATACAACTCGTCAGTTGTATCCAGAATAGATGAACGCCTATGGTACTAGTGAATAACCAAGTCCCAGGCGAGTGGTTCGCACCCCACCGTGATATGTTATTTTTGCTTTTTTAATACGACAGAAAGGAGCAAGGTCACTGGCATGTAGCGGTCCTGATATCGATACATTCTACACGCAATAAAACCAGATACCTGCGTGTGATTAAAACTACATGTTAGAGCGTCGATATCCTACAAATCCTATTTTTTCATAAAAATATTTTTTCATGAAATCCAATCGAAGGGTGAAGATAAAACGATCTTTTAGGTAAAACAGCTTTACATGATCTGGTGATGTGTTTTCATAACTTTTTTCATAAAAGACCATTCTCGGTTTGGAGAACAAAGTTCGTCACTCTAATTGAGCGTTATCCCTGCTTCGGACAAATTTGATTTTTTTTACATAATATAGATTTGAATGTCTTCTTTTGAATAGTCATAGTTTAATTTGGGTAATATTTCTAGATTTTTCATATAAAAATTACTAGTGAAACACCCAACGTCGCTTTTATGATTCGTACCACTTTTTTAACTTGGTGTATTGCATATTTCCGTGGGTTGATTTGAAAAAAGACAAACAACGTATACATGAATATGTCATAAGCATATAGTGAGATAATTGTTAGATTAGGTTTGCTATAAGTGACTTTAAAACAAAAAAATAAAAAACATTAGTTCACGTGTTAAAGTCCCATTGACCACGACATCAAGGAAAATTGAGCTTTTTGTCATCAGACATCTTTATAGATGGAACTAGCTATGTACTACATTTTTAAATACACTCACATTGTACATGTAGCTGTAATATCTAAGATGTTATTTTTATTGATGAAAAGATTCTTACATACTAAAGTTACATTAAAATATCAATTGCAATAGCCACCTGTTTTTAACATCCCTTTGTCACTCATCCCTTAATTATCTCTGTGTATCTTAAACGTGTGTGTGTTCGATGTTGATAGCACCCGAGTGCAACCTAAGGAGCACATACAATACATTTTGTGTATGCCCAGTCTGGCCGCCTTATATCTGCCTGCACCGAGAAATGGGCGCAGCTTTGACAATTAACGAATGATATAACGATATCACGGATTTCACCGAATGTTATTCATCCCTAAATAGCTTTTTTATTTAGTCTTATGATCCGACTGATGTTTCAATTTTTGCAGTGACTCTGAAATTGCTGCGCCAGATATGACATCACAGCGACTCATTTTCCTACATTTAAATCACTAAACTAAATCAATTGAAACATAATCATTAAAGAATGAGGACCTTGTATTTTACTTTGGACGAGGGTAGTGGCCATGTCTTGGCATGGCTAGTTGTGCATTAACGTTTGATACTGTTGTGCGGATAAAAATAATGAATATATGTTAAAGTAGCACTAAACAGATACTTTTGGTGTTAAAAGAATATAGTTACATTTAAAGAATGGGCCCAACGAATAGATATTGAATATAGGACTCGTTTGATGAAACGTTCGTTCTTTTAATTCTAATAAACCTAGAAATCAATCAACGATTAAGTAAATTGACAAGACTTTATGTTCAAGTTGGCTGAATTTCGTGTAACTTAACTCTGTTATGTTTCTAGATTTTACATATGGAGAACAGAATTCGAAATCATAATCACAATCGTATTTTAAGGCAAATAGGCCATGAATATGCTTTTAGTTACACGGTGGATGATCAAATTAACACATTTTGGATGTTGAATTTCATTTCAAGTTCATTCGAATTTACGCATTATCGTGGGAAAGCCCATGGCATTATCCAATAAAATTGATATATATACTGTCTAGGCTGAGACTAACATATATAATGTTATTTAATGTATTTAATATACAGGATATATCTGAGAAAGTTATGCAATATATCTACACGAGAAATAGTAGGGACCGAGGGTTGATATATTACCTTTACCTGTCGAAAATCGAGTATAAACTATGAGGATTAGATACGCATTGAATGTAATGGAACCGTCATGTAATAATTAGAAATGATAATCACAATCAAATCATGAATATTTTATCTAGATTTAAAGTGCTTAAGATTTATTTTTAAAACTCAACCGAACTATTAACATTTAAAAGCACCGAACGAATTTTCTGGGGATTGCTGATGAGCGGGTGGGATGGGATGGGAGGGATAAAATGAAATACTAGATAAAATATTGATACCTTTACGCATGTCAATCTCAAATTAGAATGCATATATCATTATCTCTTTTATTCTTCTGTATTGTAATACGATAGTCTGATTATTGTCAATATCCTATACATGAAATAATGTACAACGTGTATTCTACATTGAATAACAAACGAAATAAAACTCATCTTTGTACGAATTTATTTTTCATATGACACAAAGTAACATAACATTGTTATATGTTGCATTTACGACTACTACAGCAAATCAGAAAATTCGTACAATATCAAACGTAAGAGTTGTTCACAAATACATTGGTATTTTGATATGAGTATCATGTAGTATTAAAATATTAAAATCATATGATCAGCAAGTTTATAAGCTTAATATTGTATTGTTTTTTATTTAAGTGTCGCATGCTTAATTTCATACATATACATCTGTACAATCATCCAAAAAGCCTCGAGCCACCAATGGCTTATGAGACACTGCTAATCAAAATAAATCATATAATATTATATAATAAGATGCATAATATGAGTCAGTTGCAGAAATAGGATTATGAATAAAGCAAAGTTCATGACCTCTATTACGAACATTGTTTGATGAACTCGATCACTCAGTCAGTTGTTGAACATATGCAAATGTGGTCAGGTTATAAATATAAGTACAATTTAAGTCCATGATATTTTCACATATTGAACATAACACTCAGTTCACAAAGAGATGTATACAAATCTAATCCACAAGTAGAAATGATTGTTTCATGCTGTTTATGCATTGTGTATAAACTGTAATCCAAAACATGAATAAAGTGGGCAAGAGGTGGTTGTATGATGGCCCATAAAATCACATTATGTAACACCGGCACCCTGGTTCAATATAGTGCAGTGGCCCATGTTTGATATACGTACATCAAAACTCATGTTTTTTCAAGGAAAGAAGCTAGATTAGTGATATATTGAAAAATCAAACTACTATACCCCAATACTGTAGCCCGTATTTCTTTAAAAGGAATACAGGCTACAGTGAAGTTGCAAATGGAGGACCTTTGTTTATTTCCATAGTTCTGGAGGAATACTAGATTTTACATTGTATAGATTCATCGAGCAGTTTGCAACGCACTATCACCAGAAATGTCCTATGGAAAAGGACAAAGAATACCCGCTCTATTTGCAACTTAACTGTACCCTGTATTCTTTTAAAATGTGTTCACGTGGTAGGGTAGTGTGATACTCCCTCTGCCTATGCCTACATCGTTCAATCTTTTTTTCATAGTATAACGCCTTATTAATACAACAGTTATTGAGCTGTTAAGAAAACATACTAACAAACAAACCACCGAGTTTAGAGTAAGACATATACATGTATTGTTCTATTATCAAATCATATATTGTGTCCCAATTCTAAAACGTTAACAGTTTATGGTGTACAATAAAACTATTACTATTAACCACTTTAATATATTTAGACATAAAATATCAAGTTACTCATCAGCCAACAAATCTCAAAATATCGAAAAATGAAAAATACGAGGTACTTGTTCACTCAAATCTAGGAGTCAATTGGTAATGTGTACCTATAGATAGTTCTCAAAGTAAATGAGCAAAAGCGTAACATTTGTATGTAGCATGCTTCATAAAACACTAAACTTAGCCCAAAAAGTAAGCGTGCATTTTGTTCCTGGCACTGATTGGTTAATAAGTGAATACAATTCGTTGAATGCACGATGCACTCAAAAGATTAGCAGCTGGGAAAGAGTATTGAACAAAAAGTACGCTTTCGTACTCAAAAAAGGATTACCCTTTTACAACTTTGACAACTTTGAAGCATGAACTTCGGAAGATCTAACGAAATGTACTTACTGTTACCCTGTGGATCCCAGGGTTTTGATATGTTCTACAAAGTCATGCAAAGACAGACCATATATGCACTAAAAATATCTGTGACACTTGTATGATATGTATTCCACTTTGAACCACCATCTATTTCAATATTGTGAAAATATATATTTTCCAAATTATGAAATAAAGGAGCTTGTATTCGCGAATGCCGCTAACGCCTGTCGGCTACCGGATAAACCTACTTTACTATTTTATGGGCAATTCATTAAAATATTAATGGAATATTGTCAGGTTCTTTTCATATTTAAATGAGTCGCCCATAGAATGGTAGGTTAATCCGGAAGCTGAAATCTTCCATTCCCAAATCATAGTCTTAGCTTGTATTCGCAAATGCAACTAACGCCTGTCGGCTACCGGATTAACCTATTATTTTACTGGAAACTCATGTCAATACGAATAGTACCTGCCACTATTCCATTCATATTTAAATGACTTGGTCATATTATACTGGGTTAATCAGGTAGCCGGAAGGCGTTAGTTGCATTCGCGAATATAAGGTTAGCTTGTATTCAATAATGCAAGAAACGCCTGTCGGCTACCGGATTAAACTATCTCTGGAGACAACTGGATTTTAAAGCGGCGTGCAAAGCGTAATCGGGTACACCCCAGTTCTCCGAAACCCAGTTGTCCGAAACCCATTACTCCGAAAAATAAAGTCATAATTTACCAGAGAAAGCGGGGGGCGTAGCTTACTTAAACTTACGTCAGTTTCATGCCATGTATTTGGCCAAATTAATGGCATGGACGCATTCTGTTATTCATAGATCTCTCTCTCACTTTGAATTGCATCCATTGCATGGCGTTACCAGAATGGCAGGAACGGGAGATTTATTTTACATTGTGATTCTAAAAAAAGGTTATTAAAACACAATATATATTACGGAACAGTTTATCTTATCTTCTTCAATCTCTTTTATATAGGCAAAATAAAATGAAACATTTTGAAACAGATAAAATAATTTATCGCATAGAACTTTAAGAATAAAACAGTATACAAATTACGTTGTCAAAATATTTCGTCGCATTTAATTTCTTAGTCTCGGTCTCTTATCAAATCGTAAAAGAATAAAACATTCTATACTTAATCACTTGGGATTTATGTTTCGGCATTCGTTTCAGGCATTTGTTTTTTATGTTCTTCTCCTGAAATGTATTTGTTTGACAATAATCAGAGAAAGTGCGTATACGTATAAATATGCCACGCAAACAAACGGGTGTGACTTCAATTTCTTGTCTGTCTGAGGACGTATTGGGAACGAGGTAGAATTAAAGAATTCTTATGAACGAGTCATGCAAGATACTAGAACTAGTAAAGTAATGTAAATGGATAAGTTAATTTCTGATGGATCTGGATATAATATATTTCAAAACTTTGTAAACACTAGATAACTTCATTTAGGCAGATATAGTATCTTGATATATTTGGCTATCATGCGTTTAAAATACGTTCCTAAAACTATGAAGACGTTAGGTGAGAAATATTGCTATTGTACGTTCGAAAAGTATTTGGTTGTATTTTGTAGTTCTCAAGTTACCCATGAACTTTCGTGGGCTAATTAACGTCTTGACTTAGCATATTTAGCCTAATTTTGCAATGATGTCAACGTGATTCAAATGTTATGCTGTCGTGATTCGCAGAGGTTGCGACAAGATTCGTTTTACAACAGATGTAACTATGAGAACATGAAAGCTCATAATCCTGATTATGCAACCTTATACAATCGTTATCTTTGGGACAAGAGCCCAAAAACAAGGTACTCGTGAACGAGAGTTGAATTTGCTCCGTGAACGATAGGATACGCTGTTCCCCACCAACAAAATACAGACATATGCTTCAGTGTCCTCAACGCAGATTGTAGAGAACAAGAGAAAAAATGAAATATACTTTGCCATAACAGAATACTGTTAAAGTATTGTTTATTAAGTTTATTAAGTTTCACAAATAACTTTTAAATGCCTTCTTTACCGTCAACGGACACTCAAATAAATACACAATACAATGCAATGCAATGTAATACAACGCATTACAATACAAACTAAATTAGAGTATTTGTGCATAGCATTTTCCCCTTTTGTTTGAAGGATATTTTAAGAATAATTCCAGCGTTCGTACACACCTGGAAATGTCAGGGTTTTGATTTAATTTTCCAAGTGCCTGAAATGTCAGAGAATTTTAAAATAAGGTTAAAAAGGGCAAAAGAGTCCGGGAATTTTGAAACTGTAGACATGTCATGGAAATGTCAGGGAAATTTGTATCAGTGTTGAAAAAATGATGTTCCAGAACAATAAATTTTAGGACTATGACAGGATCTCAATGAAATCCAAAATGTAACATTTAGTTGATTCCACACGGGGCGTGTACATTGTCTAACATATATCTAAAAGGTTTACACTGTCTTGATTAATGAACTTCTTAGATCTAGTCGCGCTTCAGAAGTGGAAATCCTTCAATTATCAGAGGTTAATGTTTCTAAAACTGTATTGAAATAAACGTACGTCTTGTTTTCAAACCTACACCTTGCATTAATTTGTCAATTAATTTATCGAAAACAAAAATAATGAAATTTATTGGAAATGGTAGAAAATGTACAGAAATTTTTTATTTTGATGGGGATGAGATCGAGACGGTAAAATCATATAAATACTTGGGTTTGACCATAAGTAGTTCAGGTACGTTTAGTAAATCCAAGGACTATCTGTATGACCGAGGATTAAAGGCAATTTATAAAATAAAAAGGTCACTAGGCGATACAAGTTTAAAACCTTCAATAGGAATAAAGATTTTTGAACAATTGGTAGTTCCAATAATCTTATATGGATCTGAAATATGGGGCATGTCGAATTACTTTTCTACAAAAGATTTGAATGAATGGTTTACAAATGGCAGACGATTTCCATCTGAGAAACTTCTGTTATCTTTTTGTAAATATATTCTTAAAGTAAATAAAAAATCAACAAATTTAGCAATTTATGGAGAGCTTGGGAAATACCCACTATATATAAATATATTCAAACAAGCTACTAATTTCTATAATCACATGTTAAATACGTCATACATCTTATTATCAGAAGCACTTACTACATCAAATGACTTATCAAAGATCAACAAGTCATCGTGGATGCTGAATTTTAAAAGTGTAATGGATAAATTAGAGGTAGTATCATTTTCAGGAAATACTCCCAGCAATATCAATAATACTTTAGATGTAAAAGAATATACTATTGACGCATCTGAAGTTGTTTGTAAATCAAAAATTAGTTTTGAAGATTATTGGCGAAATCAATTGAATTCCGACCAATGTCGCAAACTGAATACATACAAAATATTTAAAAGCAATTTCAGGTTCGAACCATATTTAGATTCAATTTCAAATGGGCATTTACGACGAAGTCTAACAAAGTTTCGTATCAGTAACCACAAATTAAAAATAGAAACGGGTAGATACGAACGCCCAAAATTAAAGATCGATGAAAGAATTTGCGAGGTTTGCAATTTAATAGAAAACGAAAAACACATAATGCGTTCATGTAAAAAATACAGTATATATAGAAAGAAAATGCTCGATAAACTTGTATCACACGGCAACCCAATTAAACACCTTTTCAACATGGAGGACGATTCACTTTTTTTCCAATATTGTATGTCTTGTGAAAATAAAGAAATTGAAATTGTAGCAGAATTTATTCATAAATGTAATATAACATAGAAGGGTGTGATATATGACATAAACAATGGACGCGTATCACAATCACCATTCATGTGCTTATCCATGATGCATATTTATTTGTTCATTTATTTACTTATTTATTTATTATGAAGTGTTAATTTTGTGTGTTGTTATATATACTGTTTTCTGTTGATATATTGTAAAATTAGTGTTTACTTTGTGTACACTTAACCTTTTATGGGTATGAATGTGTAATAAAGTTCATAAAAAAAATCTAAAATCCTTGCTCCTTTCTGTCGTATTAATAAAGCAAAAATAACATATCACGGTGGGATACGAACCACTCGCCTGGGATTTGGTTATTCACTAACACCATAGGCGTTCACCTATTCTGGATACAACTGACGAGTTGTATCTAAGTGGAGTCAAAAGCGAAGATCATTCTAAATTGACGCTCGGTATAAATATATGATACTTTTATCATCTCACACAGGTGAACGTTAGCCTCATGGCTAGCGTGTTTAGCTTCCACTCTCTAGGTTAGTCGATCGAAACCCGTTCATGGCGAACTTTTTGATTTGCTTGCTGTCAACTTATAATAAGTAGGGCAAAATCCAGAAAAAGTAGATCATAAATACTCCAATGGAGTATAAAATTGTCACCAGGATTCCGAAATGAGACGAATGTTAACTCGTTAAATCTCGGTAGATAAAGTAGGTCAGAAAATCCGGATTAATCCGAACTGATTCGGGAATCTTCGTCATAAGAAGTAGATCAAAAATCCAGAGAAGTAGATCAAAAATACTCCAATGGAGTATAAAATTGTCACCAGGATTCCGAAATGAGCCGAATGTAAACTCGTTAAATCTCGGTAGATGAAGTAGGTCAGAAAATCCGGATTAATCCGAACAAGGTTCGGGAATCTTCGTAATAAGAAGTAGATTAAAAATACTCCCAATGGAGTATAAAATTGTCCCCAATATTCCGAAATACGACGAATCGAATCGGCAAACTTCGGTAAAATAATGAAGTGCATAAAAACCGAAATGATCCGATGAACGTTCGGATAAAATCGTGAACAGGTGTCAGGGGTTTCCCCTCATCTTTCCCCACATTGTTCTAAAAGCCTTATATGGATTTATCACGTAACATTCAAAATGACGTTCCTATATGGTTCTATGGGTTCGAACACGTGACCAAATATACCAAATAAAAATTTTACCTTGACCACTGGATGGGATTTCATAGAAAATATCCAAGAAAACCTATCCTCGTGATCCTTAAATCACTTAAATTCGATCATTTTATTTTCACCCCTTGATGGAATTTTATGAAAGAAGTCATGAAAACACATCATCATGTAAGGGTTTTCACCTAAATTAGCTCGTTTTATCTTGAGCCTTCAATTGAATTTCTTGAAGAAATATTTTATGAAAAAATATCATCATGTTATGATTTGTATTTAAATAAGACCGTTTCATCTAAATACTTGGATAATATTTCATAAAAAATGCACTTTAAAATTTTTCAGAATTTGCCTTAATTTATCAATGTAATGAAAGTATAAGATTAACTCTCAAATAGCGTTCTATTTTAACCTTTTTATTGAAATCAATACAGGACTCGCTCTCTAAATATCCAATAAAAATTCAACCCTTGGATGTGATTTCGTTGGAAAAAAAATATGTCAAGTCCAGAATCAAATGATTTGTCCAGAACCTCTTAAGATCCTGTTTACACCAGATTTTACAACATACGGTGTTATTTTCTAAATACATTTAAATGTATGTGAACCAAGTGTCTTCATCTGAACATCTTATTGTGATCACGCTACTGTAAGATGAAGAAATATCTTCTTCATCCTAGGATCATGCAGTCCATGCTCGACACATGTCAAATCCTGGAAGACAAATTTACTGGTGTAGTTATTTCTTCATGTTTATTACATAATTCATATCGGGACTGGAGTCCTTTTATAAACTGTGCATGAAGAAAAGAGGTGATAACTTCTTATGAACACGTATGTGTTTTCATTGTGGACTTACAACCAAAAAACACATGAGCAGTAAAGAAGCCATTTCGTCTGCGTTCTCCTGAACACGTATGTGTTTTCATTGTGGACTGACAACCAAAAACACCTCTGACTGTCTGAAGCCATCTTCAGATATAGATATTTTTCAAATTTCTCATATTCATCTGGAACTGAACACGTTTATGTGATGAATACAGAGACGAAAAATTGAGAGCTGTGTAAACTTGAACAGATAATGTTTTCTTATGGACTGACAACCAAAAGAAACACCTCAGTGTAAGGCAAGGTACTGCAAGGCATAAACACAGTGTCTACCTCCTTCGGGCTTCCTTACTTTCTTTTCTGGATTGAGAACCTCTCACATGTAACATAACACAGAAAAGAACATGTACTATTTCGTTCTCTGTACATGATGTCTTCTGATGGTCTAATGACCCCAGAGAAATTGTCATTTAATATGACAAATTGTCTGGAAAAAAAGGTCAATTGACACTAGAGACCTTTTCCATATGCTTACTATAATCTCATATCGGGACTGAAGACCCTATATGGAGCAAGCAAAGATAAAACGAACGAGGTAAGATCTTCGACATTTTATAGATCAGATGTTTTCTTTGTGGACTAACAACCCAAAGAAAAAACCTTGAAAACTTGTCTTATAGTTCCATATGATCTATTTTCCTCGTCCTCTTACTTTCATTTGTAACTGATGAACCTGTAGAACAACTTACTTCCCAGTTCCGTGTCCATAGTCACAAGTTATTTGTAAATTTATTGCGATTCTAAAATTTCCGTCTTTACAGAAGGAAAATGGCGGAATAATTGAGGAATATCCGGGCATTTGTGCGGGGGTGCACAGTGTAATATGCTCAAGAAATTCCCGGGAAGTTGGCCATAGATAGATTCAATGGTGGATGTTAGCACATAGTGGCAATATTAGTGTAAGTAGTTAAGGTTTGCGTAGTAAAATGTTAAATATAAATTGTGCTTTTACAGTAAAGGCCTATCTTGTCATTTGAAAAAGGTGGAAAGGGTTATATCTACCCCAAACCCACTCAAGTATGAGATACACCAGTAATGTACGGTCGGTTTTGGATACAGTGTTTATCCCGCGGGAAATATGTGTATCTCCCTCGGTCCCTGCGGTCCCTTGTGAGATACACATATTTCCCTTGTGATAAACCCTGTATCCAACACCTTCCAGTACAAAACCCTTATATATATCTTATATGTTATGTTTTTTTAATTAATACTTTCAGTAATGATGAAAATGGACGGATGCCCATTGAATGAATAAATATAGCTAAGAGAAAAGAAAGTGTTCTTTGATTCACACGAGAGACAACAGTATCCCAATATATACACATGTGACCTAGAATGAGTATCAAATTCTTAAACAAAGGTGACAATTAAATCAATTAAACACGTATGTCAAAATTACTAAAGCGAGTGTGACACCCATTTTGTTCACAGCAGCCGAATTCTGCATTGTCATATTATCTCTTCGAATATTGTCATTGTTGGTATATTTTTTATTGAGATGATTTGAATTTTCCTGTCGTTCTGGGTTCCGGCGGGATTCCTGGCATAGATTTCACCGTTCAAAATGTTGTAATTGTGAAACATGTGTTTGCGCTTTTTGTTACCAGGGTTACCATCTATTTTGGTTGTTTCAACTTTTGATGTTGTAATGCGTTTTGGAGGATTTTGTGTTGTAGTAATTTTAGTTTGAGATTTCTTCGAGTTGCCATGGAGAAACTCATTGCTGCTATGGCGATCTTGGTTATATTGGTTGCTATGGTGATCAACCTGGTTACCATTTGAAACTACATCCTGCTTTTGTGGTTGAAAAGGTCGGAAATGCCCTGTGTTTGAGTAAACCTGCTGATGTTGAAAGTTAGTATTTTCTGGTATATTGTTACCATGGCGATTGTTTCGGAATCTGGATCTTCTCTGATTTTGATAGTTAAAATTATTTGGATAAATGGATTGCTGGCCTAAAATGGGTTGCGCCTGCCAATTCCACTGTACGTTATTTTGTCTTTGTTGGTATCGCTGGTCATCTTCATCCCATTGATATGAATTACTGTTGTCATGGAAATCGTCAACAATGTTTTCTCCATTGAGCCTCCCTCTTTGGAGAGTGTCAACATGATTGAAAGGTTTGTCAACTTGAGGCAATGGCCGGTCATCTTGTATGAATGACTGGTCATCTTGTATGAATGACTGGTCATCTTGTATGAATGACTGGTCATCTTGTCTCAATAGCTCGGCATATTGTTGTTTGAGCTCGCCATTGAATGGGGGTAGTTCAGAAACCGTTACACCTGTTGGTTCGTTCTGTCCTGTCTTCATTTCGAATTCCGTTTGAAGGTATTTTTCAATCGCTTTCAAATGTTCAATATCATTTATAACATCGTCATAGTCTGAGATTACATCCATCACTTTTGAAATTGTGTCTTTTGTATCCACAGAGGTTACATGTGTAAGTTTGCCGGTATTTGTTAGTACATTAGTAGTGGTAACATGAAGTTCAGTTTCGGGAGCTGGTATATTAGTAACATGTGCATTTTGAAGGGTTTCTGGATCAGTTGGGATAGTTACAGATGTATATGGAGAGGTGATACCATTTAACGTGTCATCGATGTATGTTGTATCATCTTGTGTTGTCATGGTAACAGTATCACCTGGCTCGTCAACGGAGATCATTGGTGAAATCGATGTTGTTGTTTCCATAGCAACAGGCTCTGTTGCCATATCTACAGTTACTCCAATGACCGCATCATTTGATTCAGTTATTGTCTTATCCATCATTATGGTATCAATTATAATTTCACCTGGCAAATGTTCATTGTATGGGTGTTCTTGGTCCGGGTGTTCTTTGTTTGTATGCTGCTCACGGGGATGCTCTTTATATGAATGTTCTTTGTGAAAATGGAGACTTTCCTCACTTGGTACATATCCTGAAAAGGTAATAACTAGATATAGCAATACATAATGTATAACCTCAGTCTTACTATTCTAGAACAATAACCTATATATATATACATCTGAAAAAGAGGTATTTAGATGTAAAGAATATTCAAAGAAGAATTAATGAGTTTTTTAAAATTCACATATAATACTTTGTCATACGAGGCCCGATCAGAAAGTTTCTTACCCATTGCTCTCATTTTTTGTTTCTTTGAGATTTTAACTTGAAATGTTCACAGAATGTACATGTACCATTGCTTGTAAGATGACATAAATCATTTATTAATTGGATGAGATTTACACAAAATATAGATGTTTCTGTATTCTAAATCTGGTAGGGTGGAGCAGGTTTCTCACTGTCTGAATTAAGAGTGATTTCCCATCATCCATTGATACTTGTAAGGGTCATACGAAGAGTCTTTACATGCCTTACATGCCTCCAAAATAAAATCCTCCAAAAGAGATACACTTCCTGCATCTAGTGACACGATCTCTGAATACATGAAGGAGATTTTCATTGGAATCAGATATTCTGTAGAGGCTGCTATCGAAGGCTTCAATTATTGATTCATTGTCCTCAAATTTCAATATGCTGGGAGGTTTTTACTTTTTAGCCTAGTGGAACAAGCAGTACTGTCAACCCCCAAAGATTTTCTCGCGGGACAGATTTTTTAGACCCAGTGCCAAAAATTCGCGGGATTTTGCGGGACATTCACCTAAATTCGCGGGATTTCGCGGGACATTTAAGGGATTTGCGTGATTGCGCTAAAATGTCAAATTTCGCGGGATTTCGCGGGACCATTCGAGTGACAAACACGCTACTTGCGGGACAGTTAAAAGGGTAACCAACAAAGACTTCATAGAGGGATAATTTTTTCAGACAAAGTGCCCTAAATTCGCGAGATTTTGCGGGGCATCCACCTAAATTTGCGGGATGTCGCAGGACATTCAAGGGATTTGCGTGATTGGGGCTTAATGTAAAAGTACTCAAATCAAACTTTCAGATACTGATTTATTAAATATAATGCACTTAACTTAAGTAAACGTCAAGACAATTCCATACAATACGCATAGAACTATTATTAAACTATCAAAAAACCTGCACGCTTTAGGTGTGAGTACGGTAATCCAGAGATAGTAGTAAAGTAGTATTTGTGAATGGCGTACTGTCTTCAGGGGTTACACATATAATTGGAATATTACTTTACAAGCATCTGGTGGGACGTATTTTTATTTGTACCTATCATTTCCATGTACTTATGTTTATTTTAAGACATGTATTTGATAACAATTGCTCTTAATAATTATATTACTTCTACTGACATTCCTCTCCGTATATTTATTGAATCGAAATGTTCAATTGTGTTTTGGTTGTTTGTTGAAGATAATAATTATTTGATGCGCCAAAGCTTCAAATAAACAATTGCCATTGCCTATTGTTCCATAAGTTTCCACTTTGGACCCAGATAAATTTCTTTTTAATACTGTGTTGTTGCTAAATGATGCTGTATCATATTTAGAAATAGTTTCATTAACAATGAATGGAATATCTGCTTTTTCGAAAATGTTTTCAATTTTTAATTGTTTAAATCTGTTATTTATTACCCAATTCAAAAATTCTTGTCAATACTTTGCACTTATGGCGTTCTTGACCAACTATGAAACATTTACCCCCCCCCCACATAGTGTTATATATCAAAATGTACCTATTCATATAGGGGTTCGATTATTATACATCAAATTATAGGGAGTCGGGTTTCTTTTCGAGATATCAGTGTCCATTTATTGGAACTCACGTTTGCTAACATTTGTTCAATTCTGAGTTGAAGGCCGTGACACGCGTAAAAAAAGGCCAACGTTGGAACTAATCGTGACATACATCCCTATTTCCGTAATTAAAATGAAAATTGCACTCTTCCTCTTTATTTTGATACCAAACGGCATACTAGGTACTCTCAAGAGAAGCCAACTATGGTGTTATTTGGATCAAAATTTTGTATCTAAGTTTTATAAATGTACTATATGCTCTTTCTAAAAGCAGTCTTCGACGATCTGATGCACTGGGAGTTCGGCAGCACTTTTCAAATTAGGTAAACTTGACTCCTCAAAAGTGCAAAAAGCTTAGCTTCTTATATCACAAGATAATCACAATTATTTGGCCTCAGGGATTGTTACAATTTTGAAAATTCGCGGAGGTCAAAGCCGACATTTGCGGGACTTCGCGGGACATTGCGGGACACGCGAATTAGCCAAATTTTGGTCAAATTCGCGGGATAATCCCGCCATTCGCGGGACACTTGACAGCTCTGAACAAGTAGTAATCACATGGTGCTAGAGCTGGCAAATGAGGAGGTTGGGAAAGTATTTTTGTCACTGGAAGAGTATTAGGCCTGTTTAACTCGAAATGTATAGCTCATTTTAGAAATCAACCAGTCATAATTTCAAGTAAAAATCTCAACAAACAAAAAATGAGAGCATTTGGTGAGAAACTTCTGATCGGGCCTCGTATGTACCTGACCTATGAGGCCTAAGGTTTCATCAATGGATGGTTTTGTCATATACCTGACCCTAGTCCTAAGGTCTAATTAATGAATAGTTGCCTAATATGCCTGACATTAGGCCTATGTCTCATCAATTATTGGCTTTGTCATAAACCTGACCTTAGGCCTAAGGTCTCATCCTTGAAAACACCAATACACCTGACCTTAGGCCCAAGGTAATCATTGCATATGAGGGGGGCCGGGGGGGGGGGGGGGTAGTTGAGAATGTAACTGAAAGGTTGAGAATGTGCTATTACGTCCTCAGTTACACGTATGTTGACGTATTGATTTAGAATTACAATGGCCTCGAACTTTGCAATTACCTAATGGAAACCTGTTGCAGCCTGAGGTGTTACAAATACACCACATCTCACTCGACCACTCGTAACAATCTGGAGACAACATGACATCTGGTATAGTGACATCAGCATCGCTACTACAGCCGTGGATCACCTCTGGAAATACGAATGTCATTATATTTCAAGTGAAAACATCTTATTCCTTAACCTTATCATGCATATATGTCAATTGTATACCATATATCCCAATTTGGGGAAATACATTCGGTAATCTATTGGTCTGGTGATATATTAGGGGTTCATTATTATCCATGCCCGGGCTAAATATGTGTACTGAACGAAACTAAAAACGGGTAATTATTAAAGATACAGTGAAATTCCAAACGCGTACATTTCAGGTATCACGTTCGCCTAAACTCCGATAAGGAGTTCGGTTTGAAGCTAGAGAACTAATATTTTATTTTCTTCAAATACCATATAATTCGTAAAAAGATAACACAGCGAATAAACTGTCCTTACAATTGGGATAGAGAACAACACTTTTAAAGACGTCTCATTCAGTGATGTATCGCAAAAAGCTCGCGCACGCATTGTAACACATTTTGTGGCGTAATCCAGAGGATCCTCGCTTTTAACATGGTAGAATGTGACGTTTTTGAGAAAAATGTACACAAATGAAAATCCTTTCGTCCTCCACATTTACCTCTCTATCTCAAAACATTTTAGACGAATAACTCTGATATCATATATATATTGTTAATGGGCTAGGAGCATCATAAAACACGAATCAATTGATATTTTAGGTGAAATAAATATACGTGTTGCTGTGCTTCAAAATGGCGAATGGCGTAAATTAGCCCTATTTTGATGAATTTTGAAAACCTTTCGTCCTCCACTTTTCCACATACAACAGAAAACATACTTTTGCGAACAAAATCAACTATTTATTAATAAACTAGAGTTTAGGAGCAAAATAATCATGTATGATTTATTAAAAATTGATCTCGTATTTTTTGTTTAATGTACACCTGAAAAGTTGAAGGAACAAAAAAATGAGCAGAAAAGGTCGCTGTCAACAGATTCTATTTTTCAAACTCTATGACGTCACAATATGGGACGCTTACTAAAATTCATCCTTTGAAATAAAACTTCTATCTACCTTTATCAAGACGAAAAATAAGTATAATAGTCATATATTGTTTGAGTTATGAGCGTTTAAAGACGAAAAATAATTCAAAATGTAACGTGTCAACAGGGAATATTTGCCAGATGTTTTGGTAAAAAACTATTTTTTAAAAAAGAACGCGCAAGAATTGTGAACGGACTGTAGTTGATCTAAAAACTTCATCGAAACAGCTTTAAAATGATATACAACTTTAATTAGAATATTATTTTATAACCCGGGGAATCTAAGTTACATTCACGCGATACCCCTAAAAAAACAAATGCGCCACCTTTTTGCGACACGTCAGTATACAATGGCTATGACAATATTTACACGAATGATTTGACGTTTACCTCCTATGTTTTGTGCATTGTTTCTGGTGTAACATACTCCACTGCATGACGTAGGACGGAGGACGTATGTGTTAACTGCCCCAGAACTTGGACAATCTTTGCTCTGACTCCCAAATCCTCCACTCGAACAGGTGTAACAATCTAGACACGACCCTGAAACAATATATTGTAGCGGTCAACAGTCAATGTTTTTGACTTTTAACGAACATATTGTACTGAACTATTTAGACTGATGTGTTTACGGTTAACAATTTGAACTAGATAATGGCAACTCCGCGGATTAGCAAATCCCAACGAACAAAATATCAATTAGCGAATTCCAATCAATTATACTCATTATACTTTGGTTAAAATTGAAAAAATTAGATTTTAGAATTCCGAATTCCTGCAAAGCAGCCATTTTGAATTTTCTGAGATACAAATCTGAAAAATAATACCATAATTGTGATTTACTCCAAAATTTCTTCAATTTGAGTATAATATAGCCATACTTTGAAGGGATCGAAAAATTATTGCGAAATCGTACATTAGATGGCCATTTTGAAATAAATAAATGTTGTGAATATACTACCAAAATTTAAACAATAATATTAATTACTTTGGTTCAGAATGAAAAATTTATGATTTTTGCGAAAAAGCCCCGTCATTTTTAAAGCAGCAGCCATCTTGAAAAATTTTCTTTTTGCGCAAAACTATTCACCAATATACATCTTTCCATTAAATATGAAGAAAATCAGTCAACTAGTATCTTCCGGACAGACGGACGGACTGACTGACTGACTGACTGACGGACTGACTGACAGACGGACGGACAGAGGGCTTCACTATATCCCTACCGAACTTCGTTCGTTGGGATAATTATTGATCTATTCATAGTCTGGTAAATTGACTGGCTGTTTGTAGCCATTTTGAAACTCTAAATTTCCCTGTGTTTAATGTGTCAGGGAATCAATCAAGACACATACTATATTGCACTTCACTTCATAAAATTATACTAAATGATACAATAGTATACAATATAATGGCCGAAAATTAGAATTTCCCCTCTACATGTAAGTAGTTGAATTTATCATCACTTAAATACAATTATTTGAATTAATTTTAAACTTACCAATGTGGACAAAACATAAAAACGTTAAAATCTTTCCAATAATATCCATTTTTACAAAAGTTTACTGTTGAATATTGTTTCCGTGTAGAAAACGTTTTACTTTAATATGACGTTGTATTGTGTCGAATGATACTAAAATAAAATTAAACTGATTCCCATGTTTTTTAATTGATGTGATTTTTGAGATACTTCTACGACACTGTACACCTGTCATTAATGATTGCATTTATCAATTAATTATAATATCATTATCCAATCACAATAAAAAGCTAATTTACACTTCAATTTAAATCTAAATTGATCGATAAAAAAACTTTGGATAACTGTATGAAGAATATTCAGTTTGTTTCAAAATATTTTAAGTGCGTCTTTAAAAATATGCATATTCGGGAGAAAGGAATGCCTTCCTGCAAATGTTTGAGAGGAAAAGTTTGGAACTGGAACTTTATTCTTCTTCACATCAGTTAAAAAAAATATCAGTCAAAATAGCAAGTCATAAGAGTTAAAGTTCAACCTTACACCCCCAGACAAAAGTACCACTAGACGATATTAATATGAATGAATGGGCATGTAACAACCAAACTCAAAAGGCATTTCTTGCAAATATGTGCACAACTAACGCAGTCTTTGGAATTCGTGAACAATATGACATATATGGTATGAGCATCTGATGGAAAATAAAACTTTAATTCACATGACACTCGTACTGAAAACATCTGTTTTAAATACCATTCACTACTTACAGTTAATTTCACTTAATACATTTTGCTTTAACGTTGTTTTGGGGGATTTTTAGTAAGCTTACTTGTTTCCATGTATCCATCATTCGTTGCATCGAACATTTTTAAAATCCTTGTTCCGTGTTTTTTATATTTTCAAATGTAGCCACACTGACATATTTTGCGCAGGTGCGATAAACAGGTGATTAATTGTTAATTATATAATTATAGGGATTTTATTGTGAGAATTTGTAGGAAGGTACGTTTTACATGTTCGAGATCACTTTCTTGATCGTAAAAAAGATGCCATATCCAGTGATATAATATCACGTCGTTTGATGATTCATTTTTACAAACGATTTGACTTAATATGCCTTCTAGTGGCTATACTTGCGAATGACTAACATTTCTGACAATTCTGATAACAAATCTGGTAATTGCAACAACGTATATGATCATTTTCATAATGCAACTCTTATATCAAAAATGCATTAATTTTGCATCAGCAATTCTATAGGGAACAACGTATTATATTGCGTTGGATATAAAAGAAAATATTTAAGCACAAGAAAGAATAATGAATATTAATTCACACATAGCTAGGCAAGGTGTGTCTAATACCAGTCAATCAGAACACGCTGTTTCACGTAACTGCATTCCATTATATAATCAACAATTCACCCAAGGTCATCTCGATAAACTGAGAAGTCAAGACTCAATGCATTAAGGAATGACCATTCCTTTCAACAGAGACATTTATTATATGTTTCTGCTTTCAGGCGTTGTTTCTTAAAATTAACAATCATCGATGCAAGCATCCCGTGTAAATTGGAAAGCAACGCCTTCAAGCAATGATTAATAAGTACAGGCCTTAAATCCTTAAATAAAGCAATGTACAATTTTAACCTTGGATGCTTTCATGTCATTTTCAAACATTCAACCGCACGAACATGAAATAAGAACAAGTAATGGGTTCAAGTACAATTTTGACACAATTGATTATATCAATTAAAGTTTTATCAATAAAGGTTAATATTGAGCCCATTACATTACGTTACATGAACGTTAATGTGGCGGATACTTATAGTTATATTCTCATATTTTAACTTATGTTCATCCTGATTTCGAGTGCCCAGCAGTGTAGTAGTACAATTCTATACTCTGAGATTATCTGCCTTGAACGAATTTCCAGTGCTACTGCTGAAATATTAATGTAAAATGGTAACATGCAGCCTTTCGTCTTTGGAGTTTAAATACGAAATTAATGTCACTATGACAACCGACAGAACGTGCAATGTGATATCAAATCAGATTGTAGAATCGTTTGTGTAGAGTTCAGACGAAGATTCTCATTCAAACTATTGTAAAGGGTAACTTATAATGCAACCCCTAAATAAAGATCAGTAGAAGTGTCACATACTCTGTTTATTTGTTGAATTAAACTAGGGAATAAAAGTTAATTTTTATACAATTTTATGATGCCGTGAATTGAAAACATACACGTATGCATACATTTATACACTCCGTGTATTAACTAAGATGTAAAGCAATGTACAATTAAATGACTTTCAGCATGTAAAAATGTTTTCAATGTCATTGCATTACTTTCCCTGGAGTAAACCAGAGACATGTTTTATACGTCTCTGTGTAAACTAAATTGTAAACCAGTGTAACAACAGCCTGAGAATAACAATGATGAAGTCCAAGGAAGATGTTATTCAAGACTGTAAGAGAGGTTCGGACAATAAAATGAATTATCAATAATACAATACACTGATGATCGAAACTCTTCAATCTAAACAACACTGGCTACAAACAGAGCTCACGAAGCTCGTCTTGCACGTGAAACTGCTGTAGCTCTGTTTAAAAGTGCAGATGGAACTACTGTATGAATTCTCTATGTGGCAATGCAAATGAAACTACTGTATAGAATTTGCAGATTAGATGCTTACAAATTCCGCAAGGGTAAACTGCTGTATGAACTCTACACGAAAACTATGTAAAATCTGCACACGATACTGATGTATAATTTCTGCACGTGAAACTGCTCTATAAAATCTGCACACTAGACTGCTCTATAATTTCTACACGTGATACTGCTGTACAAATTATGCACGTGACACTCCTGTATGAATTATGCACGTGACACTGTTGTGTAATTATGCGCGTAACACCGCTGTATACATTCCGAAAGTGACACTGCTGTATAAATGCTGCAACTAACACTGTTGTATGAATTATTCACGTGGCACTGCTGCATAAATTCTGAACATGAGACTGCTGTATACATTTTGCACGTGAGACTGCTATTTAAATTCTCTATGTGACACTGCTGTATAAATCGTTCACACGAGACTGTTGTATAACTTATAAACGTGGAAATGCTGTATACATTCTGTATATGAGACTGCTGTACAGATTCTGTACTACTAAATCTGCATGAGACACTGAAGTATAAATTTTGCACATGACACTGGTGTAAATTATACACGTGAAAATGCAGTATAAATTTTGCATATGAAACTCCTGTAATAACGCAGTATAAATGAACTCATTGAACATATAAATACATATGCCGATATCATACATGAACATTTGTTATAGACTTCCTATACTCCTCTTTCAACTGACTTTATACGCCATATATGAGATAATATGTATTGTTACAGCATTCATATTTAGTCTAACAAGTGTATACTATATTGACGCAGGAACCGAGTATGACTTTCACGACAGGACAGAAGATTTTGAAGATATATCCGATGAATTTGATGATATATCCAATGAAACTGACACAAAAACTGGAAACTCCCAAGAAGAATTTGAGGATATGACTGATGCTTTTGATGACATATCTGATGATGTCGAAAAACAATCGGATGGTGATGACAACAAATCGGATGATTTTCTCTTCGAAGAGATATCAAACAACTATTTGGAAAATATGTCTGATAGTTCTGACAGTTGGTCTGATAACTACAAGAATCTCTACGAGTTTGATAATTTTTGCGACGACTGGAATAAAATTCAAGATTTCCATTCATCGAGCTCTAGTCAAGCCATACAATCTGATGATGATGAAGTATTTGATTTGGCCACTGTAGATAGTGTTAAAGTGCAAGACAGAAATACTGAATTTCATGAAGCAGTATACAACATTGGGGAGCTGGATGTTACAGAAAATGTCGAAGACCAAGAAAGAAATACTGAATTGCATGAAGCAGTATACAACATTGGGGAGCTGGATGGCAAAGAAAATGTTAAAGACCAAGAAAGTAATACTGAATTTCATGAAGCTGTTTATAACCTAGGAGAGCTGGATGCAATAGAAGATGTTGAAGAGCGAGAAAAAAATACTGAATATAATGAAGCAGGATACAACATTGAAGAACCGGATGCAATTTGTAATGTTGAAGGGCAAAATAGAAATTCTGAACTTAGTGAAGCAACATATAACCTTGGAGGTTTAGATGACACAGATAATGTTGAAGAACAAGATAGGAATGCTGAATTTAGTGATGTGGTATATGACCCACATGTGCAAGAGTCGGATGTTGATGCAGATGATGAAGATTCAGAAGATAGCATTGATGAATTTACGCTCTGTAGAGAAGAGCTTGTAAATGAAATTACAATTAACACGGTGTTAAGGTAGACGAAGTCTCAACCATATAAATTAATAGAACAAATCATTTGAAAATATGTGATTTTATATCATCTAAAAATGTAAATAACTGTCTCAAAAGCAATTGTATAAATGATTGTTCTTAAGAAGGTGTGATTTACAGGGTGATCAAAAAGTGACCCAGAAATAAACACTTATATTACTTAAGGGCCTCTTTTACTGGGTCACCCTGTACACGTTCAAGATTTTTAATTCATTGGAATATTCTACTTCTCATCAAATAAAAGTATTCTCTATTATGCAGATGAGATACTGATACAGTAGTACTGTAAAAGTAAGCATTTTACTAAACTTAACTAAAAATAAGTGTTCTACAAAAATATAATCACTAGACCTTTCCAATAAATTCTTACCCCTTTTAATGAAACAAGACAGCTAAGGCATGTTGACTAGATTCAAGATATCATTTGCATTAACAAATTGTAAGAAAGAAGTCTTTAACTCTAACAATAGATGAATACTATTTCTGCCTTGAAATTGTAACAATGACATCATAACCAATGTGCCATATTTTACTGGATTGATCTACTTTCAGTGTATAATTCTTAAATTCTTATAGCAATAATTCTCATCCACTATCTATTTTCCAACAAGATTACATGATGTAATGATTTGACAGAAAGAATGGAACAAAAGTCCTAGTTGAGAATATACACTCCCCGACAAAAGTATTGCAACCCCCAGTCCCCATTTGACAAATGTGTTGCAAAACTTTAGAAGGGAGTGTTGCTGTATAAATACTCTCACATTTTTGTTTCATATCAGCAACTTGCAAGATTTCATTGTTTCGTCAAATCAGAAGCTTCATTTTCCAGAGCTTAACTAATTTTTTGAAGTCTTGCCAGATACTGTTATGTACAGGGTGTCAAATAAATATGTTATCCCCCTTAATTCCAAAAGTATGAACTTTTTGTGCTTAAAAGTGCATCTAGTTAAAAAAGTCATCTGAAACTTCTTTTGGAGTTGTGCCATGAAGCCTAGTTTTTGATATGCCAATTCAGATTACATCCAGACAAAAAAGTTATGCAACGTTATATTGATGTTAAATCTAAGAAGGGAGGACATATTTATTTGTACACCCCATATGTAAAGAAGACATCTTTGAGTTATGTTGTATCATGATTAAATATATGGTACCTTTAAGATAAATACATTGTTCAGAGCTATCCTGATTATATTGCATTTATTCTTCTTTCTCCTTAAGATCAATTTCAGACTTTTTCCTATTATAAAGCTCTATCAAAAACTGGTCAGGTTTAAGGTTTTTCTCGTCCAGTTCCGACCAAACTTTTTCCAATCTTGAAATATTTCTTGCACTGTCAAGTTTCCTTCCTATAAAATACAACTCGAATTGTTCCCGAGATAATAGTTTACACTGATCCACGTCACAGAGATTTTTAGTTGTTGATTTGTCTAATTTTGGAAAGAAATTAATTCCTGTCCATATTTGGAGATCTTCGAGTGTCACTTGGTATTGTCTTAGAGTATGGTCATGTTGGATTGGTTGATTAGGAACGACAAATGCTCCAATGAGTTTTGTTTGTTTATCACCAGTTTCAGCCAGTATTATCTTGTAAAGATGGGTTGGAACTGGAACTTCATTCTTTCCTATCACCTGAAATTGAATAAATTTATGTACAGTGACACCTCTCCAAGTCTATCTTAAGGCATTACAATGCAAAATGTCACCACCTGCCATTTATTACAATGTCCCCCAAACTCAGATTACCATCCACAAAAAGGTATGTATAGTGGAACTCCTCTTAAGTTGGAACATGTCAATGGATGAAACACCTCTGGATGTTGAACACCACTAGAAGTGGAACACTTTTTCAAACACCAACTTTTACCAGTCCAAAGACCAACTGACTTAATGTTAAATGAATATCTAATAAGTGGAACTAGTCCTAGTCTAGGTACTGTTATGATCTTGACAGTACAGTACAAGTTCTACATGTGTAACTGCTACACATGTACGAGTAACATAATAACTCAAAGGAAGTAAACAAGATGATACCAGATGCTGGATAGTATTACAGGTACCATAAGGTGTTCCACTTTCACATGTTTACTGCATGATATAATACAATTGTAACTTGTAATATAGATAATTACACTCTGGCAAAATTTGGCTCCATGCTACAATATAGCAAATAGAAGTAATTATGAATGCTTGCACATGCAATGTTTAAGTGTGTACTGCAAGTCTATCAGGCGGCATTGACATATAAAATGTCACAACCTGCCATTGTTACACTTGTGGTGATGACATAGATGCAATAATGTGCAATTAAAGCACTGAAATATTTAAATACCCTGGAATCCCAGGGGTTAGAAGTAATTACTACCATTTGAAATAGGACAAACAAGACATACATAATTCTGAAATACAATCTGAATCTTAAATCTCATAATATAGTACATTTGATTACCTTTCTTGAATCAGTCACTTGATGCTGTATTAGTAATTCTTATCTTTCACATATCAAATATGAACAACCAACAACAATTTTCTGGAAGGAGGTCACATTTGATCCCCTTTTCATATTTAAACATTTATGGTCAGGTTAGGGGTTCACTTTTTAAAATTTTCCAGGAGGGTTCACATTTGACAACTTTGGCTCTAGATCACTTGAAAGGTGCTCAGAATGGTGAAAAACTTCAGAATTTTGAAAGAATTCAGGGGTTCCCCTGAACCCCCTGGAAATGGGCCTTATCCCCATATCATTTTTTCTCAATAAGTAAGAGTCATTTTTTTCTTTTCTTTTATACTTGAAGTATACTGACCTCATATTTCACAAACTTTTTTCCATTTTCTTCTATAGTTGACCTGACAATAGGGCCAGTTACCACCCACACATCAGAATAACCTTTAGTCTGAACCTACAAAAAGCGGTTTATTAAAAGTAAAGATCATATGGTTTTTATTAAAGCTGGAAACCTATACACTCCCAATCCACACTGTAAAATCACCTTATGTACGTAACTACAAATAAGGAGTATGGTACCAACTGTATTGAATGGTACTGTTGTAATATGGTGTCATATAGTGTTCATGGACATGGTACCATTTTAGTCTACATTACCATATGGTACCATATTTCACGGTACTGTATTGCATCATTGCCAAAACAGTACCGTACGGTACTGTTGCAGATTGGCTGTGTATAGCATCATATGCACAACATTTGATGCACAATTGTTAAACAATTTAACAATTGTTAAACAATGAAAATATGCTTTACAATTTACTCCATATCCAAGAAAGTTAAATTAATTTCATGTGTCATGGTGAGGTATTTTTTTAATATATACCGGTATTTATTTCAGTCAAGAACAGCTGTAAAATCACATGTTTACCGTACTAAAGATATCAAAATAGATGAATACAATGTTGTAAAGTCAATAATGCTTAAATTATCAAGGAAAAACAGTTATTCAAAAGCATACGGTTTAAAGGATCCCATTTATCTTCCTATGCTTAAATATATTTTGTAATAGGTTGATACATTTAGCTTAAAATCTCTTACCAGGTCTCTTGTGTACATTTCCAGTTTGTTCCAAAACTGGCCATTATTGTTCAAATCCTGAGGTACAATGTTGGAGAGGTAGAAACTTTCATCCATAGCAACCTGGAATCAAAGTAAAATGCCTTGTATCTAAAATTTGTTAAAAGGGGATGATGTCCTATCATCAGAAGTTGTGAAAGGACAAAGTTAATTTTGATTAGGCAGAGGGGTGAATGATGACCTTCTTAGCAAAGACTGCAGATTTCTTTAATTCAAGTGAAAGACGAATCAATATTTGAAAATGAGGCCATGTGAACTCATCTGATCAAATTAATGTGGCCTCACCTGATCAAATTTATTATCTCCAGCGGGAGCCATATGGCCTCTGGACCATCCACTCTTATAGAAGTCACTGTTTGCAGCATTGTACATCTCAGGTATGTTGACATCAGGTTTGAACTTGCTGTGTTTCCTATTGGCTGAACCTTCAAAGAAAACATAAGTGATGGGGGTTAGGCCTGGGGGCAGGCATGGCTTTTATTAGTAGTCAATACACTATTTTTTTTTCATTCAAGTAATAAATTAATACAATTCAAGTGCAAGCTTCATTTAATTCAAGTAGTCCTTTCATATAGATATACATGTATGTACTATAATACTATATATATACACTACAACAAATAAAAAACAGGCAATAAAATTAGAAAATATTGAATTTTACACTCTCTACATGTATATCTTTTGATTCCTTTCTAAATGTAAATCTTTGATTTAGTTTTATGAGAAACAATAAATACATTTATCGTATGATCTGTAAAATGAAGCCTTCTGATTGGTCAGTTCTTGTGCTGCATCAATCTATATTGCTACTGAGATAGTCCCCATTGATCATCTCCGTCGCAATACAGAAAATATTGGTACGGAGAGGACATTCTCAGTAGCAATACAGAGGATCACACGATAAAAACGTTATAGAATGATTTGAAGTGCAGTACAGGATATATTCTGCTCTCGATATTCGACTTTTATAGCACCGTATATGCAGGAACACCATGGGTATCTGAGCCACACCCAGGATTTAAAATTAGGTGAGTCAAATACAATGGAAGAGAATATGGTGCAACACAAGTATATAGGACTAGACTTTACCTGTTAAAACCTCCTTATTCAAATGTTCTGCAACCCAAATAGGTGACTTCCTAGACTGGTCATAAGTCAAGGCATGGTTCCTATAGTAACGAACATCTGGGCCTCGATCAGGGACCCCATATTTGAGAATCTGATCCCCTCGTAATTTATAGCTGGGATCTAAAAAAGGAAAGAAATTACAGGTCTCTCTTTTCAACAGAGTGCTTAATCGTAATAATTATCAAGTTCAATTCATGCCATTTTTTCTCCAATTTTGCAACATTCTGTTTTAAATTTCAATATTCAATTATTTGCCTTTTATTTTCATTCTTGCACTGTAACTTGAATATACATATATGTACATTGTGTACTTGTATATTCATATATGATTATCATTTACATAGTACATGTGAAAAGTGTTGTTCCTCAGGAAAGAAACCCAGAGTGACAAGAAAATCTGTCACAAAATGTTTCACTAAAACTGCTCTTATTTGAACAATTTTCATCCAATTAACACATTGTTTCAAAATATGTAGAAATGATTTGTTCCATCTAATCTTAAATTTATCATCTTAAGTTGAAAAGGTATCAAGTAAAATGTCAAAAGGTGGCAACAATGAAAAATTCTCTGGTTTCAAACGATTTTTGAGCCTGGGATTCAAGAGGTTGCCTATGTCTATGTCTGCAAAAGGCTAATAAGCCCATATAAAGCAGATATAATTTAACATAGAATTTGAATAGAATATCATTTAAAACCTTATCATTTAAAAATAGATCTATGGTTTACAACTCACTTTAAAATTGAAAAGAACCTTCCTGGTTGGCCAAGTTTTTGCTTATATGACCTTGTTCAGGGAACTCAAACTTACCAGTTAAGGATTCCTGGTACTCCACATGTATTCCAGACTCAATAGCAAGATTTGCATTGTTATTGTATGAATATATACCAAACAGAGCCGAGGACACCAGACCTCCTGAGAGAAACCCACGCAGGAACACCGAAACCACTGGTTGTGCCATTATTCTGAAAAGCAGTTCATTGTTGCATTTGTACGCAATGGATCATAACTGTACTCAGGGGTTTCACTAGAATTTCTCACAACAGGCTAAATAAATGAAAACAACAGGCAAAATTAATGGGAATCATAAATTTTACGTTGAAAAGTCCCTAAAAACAACAGGCGATTTCGTAAAAACGAATGGCAAAAATTGCCTGTTGCCTGCTGCTAATCAAACCCCTGTGTACTCCTGGCATTTTTTGTGTGCAAATAATTTTGTGCTTTTTGTGATTGTGGTAAAATGGTGAAAATGATAGTCGTGAAATTTGCCAATCAAAACCTTGAGTGTTTAGCATGTTGTTTTTTAGTATTCAACGCCGAGCTAGAATATATCTGAAGAGCTCCAAATTAATACAAAATAGAACACGAAGCAAAATTCCCTTTTGCGACGTTTCTTATTAGTTCTTAAATCGGAACAAACCCAGAAACCAGAAAAATATAAGATTTGTAAAAATTTGAAATTACCTGAATTCCAAAATGGAAAATAGTTTACGCTCGTTAGAAAATCTATCCCCGGGAATCTATCATTCTATAATCTGTAATTCTCATGCTTTATATGCTACAAAAAAGTCAATGTAAAGCATGATATATGAGTTTGAAATGATTTTCGCTCACATATTCAATGTGCCTAAATGGCCTAAATCCATCAAAAGCCACTGGACCCGATCTTATTCCGACTAGGGTCCTGAAGGAATGCAGTGACAGCATATCACCATTCCTTCAAATAATTTTTCAACAGTCTATCGATGAAGGCTTAGTGCCTATGGACTGGAAACATGCCAATGTTACTGCTATCTACAAAAAGGGACGAAGAGACGAGGCTGTGAATTACAGGCCTGTATCTCTGACGTCAGTTCCATGTAAAATAATGGAACATATTATATTCCATCATGTTATGGCCCACTTTGACCTCTATGAAATTCTAGTAAAATTCCAACATGGATTCAGGTCAAAGCACTCCTGTGAAACACAACTTCCCAGATAGCACAACGACGTTGGGCCAACGTTGGGCCAACAGCATGCCAGCCAGTGGGCCAACAGTGGCTGCCAACGTTGGCCCAACGTTGGCGTGTCCAGCCAGCCAACGTTGGTCCAACGTTGGCAGCCACCAAAGAACCAACGTTGGCCCAACGTTGGCGTGTCCAGCCAGCCAACGTTGGTCCAACGTTGGCAGCCACCAAAGAACCAACGTTGGTCCATCGTTGGCCCAATGTTGGTCCATCGTTGGCCCAACGTTGGCGTGTCCAGCCAGCCAACGTTGGTCCAACGTTGGCAGCCACCAAAGAACCAACGTTGGCCCATCGTTGGCCCACCATTGACACAATTTACTTTTTTGAACAGCCATTGTTGGCTCCTTGGTATTAGCGGCAGCCCACAATGGGCCGCCCACAATGGGCCAACTGCGATCATGCCACCCAATGGGCACCAGTAGTGACGTTGGCCCGACGTCTTTGTGATATCTGGGCATTCGATGCTCTCACTGTAAATGTGTTCACATATAATATCCGTTCTACATCAATAAAATATGGTGGCTTGTTTTTCCATACTAAATATATTTGGTAGCCTTATAAGTGGTTTCAACTGTATTACAAGGCGAAAATCCATATTTCTGAGGTAAACAACATTATCAGATAATTTTGAAAGAAAATATTTCATAAAATTTACCTTAATTTTTTTAATGACTGCTGGTATGTTTTTCATCAATTTTTAAGCAAAGCATTTGCACTGATTTATGGATAAGTGGCTTCCTGGTGTTAGCGGCAGCCAACGACGGTCCAACGTTGGCCCAACTACAATTTGCCAACTGCATTTTTGCACTGATTTATCGATAGGTGGCTTCCTGGTATAAGTGGCAGCCAACGACGGGCCAACGTTGGCCCAACTACAATTTGCCAACTGCAATTTTGCACTGATTTATCGATAGGTGGCCCCCTGGTATTAGCGGCAGCCAACGACGGGCCAACGTTGGCCCAACTACAATTTGCCAACTGCAATTTTGATCCATGGTATTAGCGGCAGCCAACGATGGGCCAACGTTGGCCAAACTACAATTTGCCAACTGCAATTTTGATCCATGGTATTAGCGGCAGCCAACGACGGGCCAACGTTGGCCCAACTACAATTTGCCAACTGCAATTTTGATCCTGTTATTAGCGGCAGCCAACGACGGGCCAACGTTGGCCCAACTACACTGTGCCAACTGCAATTTTGATCCATGGTATTAGCGGCAGCCAACGACGGGCCAACGTTGGCCCAACTACAATTTGCCAACTGCAATTTTGATCCTGTTATTAGCGGCAGCCAACGACGGGCCAACGTTGGCCCAACTACAATTTGCCAACTGCAATTTTGATCCATGGTATTAGCGGCAGCCAACGACGGGCCAACGTTGGCCCAACTACAATTTGCCAACTGCAATTTTGATCCATGGTATTAGCGGCAGCCAACGACGGGCCAACGTTGGCCCAACTACAATTTGCCAACTGCAATTTTGATCCTGTTATTAGCGGCAGCCAACGACGGGCCAACATTGGCCCAACTACACTGTGCCAACTGCAATTTTGATCCATGGTATTAGCGGCAGCCAACGACGGGCCAACGTTGGCCCAACTACAATTTGCCAACTGCAATTTTGATCCTGTTATTAGCGGCAGCCAACGACGGGCCAACGTTGGCCCAACTACAATTTGCCAACTGCAATTTTGATCCATGGTATTAGCGGCAGCCAACGACGGGCCAACGTTGGCCCAACTACAATGCCATGCCAACCAATGGCCACCAATAGCGACGTCGGCCCGACGTCTTTGTGCTATCTGGGTTGTCAATACAATAGAGAATATAGCTCGGGCCCTCGACAACAATAAACAAACAGACATGTTGGTATTAGACTTTTCCAAAGCGTTTGACACGGTGGCTCACGAACGCCTCTTGCTCAAACTCGACTATTATGGAATTCGCAATAATAACTTGAACTGGTTCAGATCCTGGCTTGTGGGAAGATCACAACAGGTAGTGCTCGATGGTGAATCAAGTTCAAAAACTCCAGTAAAATCAGGAGTTCCTCAAGGAACAGTTCTTGGACCACTCTGTTTCCTTGTTTATATCAATGATATGGGCAATAACCTAGCTATCATCCTCAGCCAGTCTTAAGCTTTTTGCCGACGACAGCCTTTTATTCATGACAGTCGAAAGCAAGCAAGATGCATTAACACTCATGAGAATCTTGATAAACTGGTCTCCTGGGCATCAACATGGCAAATGAAATTCCATCCATCAAAATGCTATGTGCTAAATATTCACAAAGGTAAATCCCCTATCATGCACAATTACACCATGCTAGGGGAAAACCTTAAGTCGGTAACACACATCCCATACCTTAGAATTGACATCACAAATAACTTACGCTGGACTATGTCAATAACTGCAATTAAATAGGTGTGTTTTTAATATAGATCTATGTTTTAATGTAAAGGGTCCCCAGTGCACAGCAACAAGCCTGCACTACTGGTAAAGAGGGGTGATGTCAACGCGGTAGCCTGACAGTCTCCCCAGGTAAAATGGATCTATTTTTAAATGTTAAGGTTTTAAATTATATTCTATTCAAATTCTATCACTGTTAAATTATATATCTGCTTTATATGGGCTTATTAGCCTTTTGCAGATTATTGACATAGACATAGACATAGGATTAGAAACCGGAAGTGCTATTTTCTTAAATACATAAAATCACGGACGTCAAGTACGTTTCTGGCAAAAGCCGGAGCATAGATTATTTAGAGGACTGGAAACAAGAATGACTTACCTTTTTATTTCCCGAATCTCGCCTGAAATTAGCTCATCTTGGTGACTGGGGGGTAGGTACGAAAAATTTCGAACGGAATGCGTGACATATCCGTAATACGCGTGAAAAGTCCGAACGAAATGCGTACGTTTTTTCCCGTCGTTCGTATTTTTGCTGTGTAGACGATCTTTTTTAGAAAATTTTCTACAGAAAGATTTTTGCTTGACAATTACCAGGTAAATTTGCAAAAAACTTGCAAAAATAACTGGCGTGACTTCAAATTCTTCAGCAAATGCGTGACAAATACGCAAATTGCGGGACAGTTGACAGGCCTGACATATGTATTAACAGTGTAGAACCTTCAGAGGAATGTAGATCCTGACAGTCTATCAAACAAAATTATTGATTTGGATTTGTAGTCTTGAACTTTGAGAAACTTAGATAGCACAGTATGTGACCTAGTTTGATGACCTTTGACCTTGAAAATTTTACTTATTCAGAGCTGACAGTAGTTCTTTAGTGATTAAGGTGACCAAAATTTACATCCAAAAAATCAAATTGAAAATCAACTTTTTTGACCTTTCGGGAAGGTCACTGAAGGTCGAGTAAAGGTCAAATCTCAAAACGTAAGTTCAACTTGTAGATAATTTACAAAACAAAATTCGGTTAAATTGAAGCAAGTTGAAAAATAACTTATTTTTACTGGTTGTTGACGTCAAATATATAAAAAATGTTATTTGATGCTGACATATATTGAGCAATATGTAGGGAATGCTTAAATCTAGTCATGATGTAATTCATTTCAAGAAATGATCAAGTATAAGGACAAACTTTGAGAAACTTGGCAATAACCAAACCTGCCATTGACTTTATACATGAGAAAGTTCCCTGAAAATGACGAAGTCCCATTTTTTGTCAAATTCTGATCAATGACTGGCTGTGACATCATATCCTATATAATTCGGTAAGTAGAAGGTTTCTATGTACAGCTAAAATAGGAAATATTGGAGTTTCGATTAGTTCAGGAGTAAAATATGGAAAAGCACTTACAACACATTTTCTGTCAACATGAACATAATAATCAGTTTCCTTAGTGGAATTTTTTTTCTCTTTAGTTTTCTTGTCAAAATAACTCCACTTCCCCTTATGATGAATGACAATGTCATTAGGGGGTTTTGCGTCGACAACATATTCGATATATCGATTTTACATGATAAACAAGATGCCCTCTCCTCTCTTACCTCCTTTTTTGATAATCTTTAATTTGTTATTATTGTGATATGGTTGAGTAAATTGAGCCGAAAACGTAGGATTTATGTCCTCCAATGGAGGGCACCTTACCACCTCTTTGTTGTGTCTCACTCTGTTTTCAGACTTTTTTCCTGTCTGTTTAGTTTTGCTGGTAGTGAGGCCTGTGAGCCCCTTGTTTGACCCTGCTTGGCTTTGGAGCCACATTATATGACGGTCGAGTACACCAATTTTATGAGCAACTGCAATACTGTGAGAGCATATCATACCTGCCAACCTAAGACCAAAATTTTGCGGTAGATTTTTTTGAAATTGCTGTATTTTTGCTGTTTTTTTTAAAAATACTGTAGTTTTCAGAGGTTTGGGGTATATTTTTGAAAAAAGTGTAATTTTGCGGTAGAAATTTGAAAAAAGCGGTAGTTTTGCGGAAGATTTAGAAAAAATGCGGTAGTTTTACGGTAGTTTTTTGAAAAAAACGGTAGTTTTGTGAAAGATTCTGGAAAAAGGTAGATTTACGGTAGATTTCGAAAAAATGCGGTAGTTTTATCGTAGTTTTTTGAAAAACCGGTAGTTTTGCGGAAAATTCTGAAAAAATGCGGTAGTTTTACGGTAGATTTTGAAAATTGCGGTAGTTTTTACGGTAATTTTTTGAAAAACCGGTACTTTTGCGGAAGAATTTGAAAAAATGCGGTAGTTTTACGGTAGATTTTGAAAATTGCAGTAGTTTTTTACAGTAATTTTTTGAAAAACTTGTACTTTTGCGGAAGATTTGCCAAAATGCGGTATTTTTCGGTAGATTTTGGAAAATGCGGTAGTTAAACCTTTATACAATGCGGTTTTCTATATTAATACAATGTTTACGTGGTCATATTGTTGTAACAGTTGTTATTGTGAATACATATTTTACTGCAAGAGTGCTTTTGATAATTACAGTTTGTAAAGCAGAACTACCACCTGAGAATATTACGAAACTATTTTTTTCAAGAAATAATAGATATGGTATTTTCAAGAATAAATAGAGACTAAACACTTTTTATTCTTCATTTACCATGCCTACAATGGACTGACAGCAACTTTGGATTTTAATGTTTCAGCAAAATGTACAACAAATGCAAAACTCTTTTACAACTCTTTTACAATAAATCTAGATTGATTCAAAATACGAGCACAATATTCATATCTCCACTTTTATTCACCTTCTAACCAGTTTTTTAGATATCAGGATGTTTGGAAATACCATGAATGAAACATTTACTGAAATACAAAATATGGATTTTACACGTTTTTACTCACCATCTCAGAGGATCTATCACTTTAACGAATTGAAATGACAGACATAATGTTCATATTTCATTGGAATCATATGGTATTAAATATTGATTAGTTCACTCGCAATATAATGATATCAATGTGTTTGTCTGACACAAATAGAAAATAAGTACAGATAAATAGTCTTTCAAAAATAATCTGTTATGAGCATTTGCTGAAACTTTTCCCTTGAGACATCGTTTTGATTCGGATATCACAATACCTTTTTAATAAACCAAAACTCAATGCTTTATATTATGTGTATGTTACTGAGATAATGTGTTCTGATGAAAAATACAACATTTTATCGTACTGTAAACAAATTGATTAAACTATGTATAATGTATATGTGGCGTTCATTACTGATCATAACAAATCAAACTACGCATATTTCATACGCTAAAACAAGTAGTTTTTGTCATTTCCGCTCTTAAATCATATTTTTGTTGCATTCGGAGTAAAGATCTGTGTACAAAAGGGTTTGGTTAACTACAAAAACATGGCAGAAAGAATTCTTTCTAGCTAGTGGTAGTTGGTGTTTGGACTGATTACACGCAAGCTTACTAAGATAAATGCGCAATAACCTGATAACCACAGACCTGCCGATACCTATTTATATTCGGGTTGGTGAAGGAATATTACAGGGACAGTACAGGAAGACTTCAATTTTTCAGCATTTCCCAACAATAACGGGAAATTTTACGGTAGTTTGAACAAAAATACTGTTGATTTTAGCAGAAATACGGTAGATTTCCGAAAATTTACGGTAGATTTTACGGCCGTTCTCATGGAATAAACGAGTTTTTTAAAAAGAAAATTTACGGTAGATTACGAAAAAATACGGTAGATTATTTTACGGGCGTTTTTACGGGGAAAAAATGTATTTTTTTACGGTAGTTTGTCATTTTTTTACGGAAAAACGAAAAATTTACGGTAAATTCCCGTAAAAATACGGTAGGTTGGCAGGTATGGCATTTGGAGCCTCCTAAATATGCTTTACATTGGCATGATACATGGTCATCATAAGCTTGACATGTTGTTCCATCCCAATTGAAAAATAAAACTAATTACCAACTTATTACCAACTAATTTACAACTAATTATCAACAATTCTGCTGGCAATTGGAATTAAAGTTAAGCGTTAATTAAATCAATGATAATTATGGCCTAATTATCAGTAGCAAGTTCAACGTAAATTAACTTACAATAATGCTGATTTATGATTTTTAGTTGATAATTAAGATATGAAATGTTTGAGGGTGATAGTAAGTGGTAAATTAAAACTTTTTTGTTCTGAAGTAGATAATTGGTTGATAGTTAACATAAAGGATGATTATAATGATAATTAGTCGTAAATTAGGCCCATGATTTAGAAATACAATCCCCCTAAATTTAATTTCAAGATGGTGGAAAAAGAAAACATGTGAGAGATATTTCTCTCATAAAATTGAGAATTACAACGTGAATGGTGCGTATACTACCATGAAATTTGGTCAACATTATTATAAGGGTATGTACAATGTATGTTAAATCTTATTCATACTTCTGTCTGAAATGTTTATGAATTTAAAAATCTTTTTGAATCAGATCATATAATATTAATCCTAGAATGCAATTTAGGTACTAACATGGGTTACCTATATTTCACAAGTAATCCAAATGTGCTCTTCTAAATAATGATTGTTAGATCAAAGACATTTCAAAACATATTTTTGATTATATCTGTTACGTCCTTATTATGTAACATTATAGTCTAATGTTTGTGTTCTGATTTTAGTTGTTGATGGCAATAATGATGTTTTCACATGCTTTTCATGAATCTTAAAAATTTGCAAAATAGAATAGCTTTAAAAAAGAGGTGGAGAAACCCCAGGGTTCAAAGATGACATACGCTTATAATGTAAATCTGTTTTGAGATGACATCGTCGCTGATTGGTTTAGGGAGTCGATCTTTGATTGGTTTAAAACTAGGTCAATTTGAAAACTTTGAAAACCAAGATGGAGGGTACGTTTTCGACAAAAGGAGGTGTGCGAAGGAGGAAATCATATGTCATCAATTGAATCATAGGGTTTTCCCTCCTCTTGCTGTGAAATTTCAAAAGTTCAAGTTCAATGTTGTCTGTTCTGAAAGATCCTAATTTAGATGAATATTCCGTCACAAAATAGTTCAAGATGAAGCATAAATCTCCGAGTGAAGAGAAGCAAAAAAGAAGCGAGTCATTTTTGAGATGTCACAAATCTGACTTAAACCTAACTTTCAACTAATTATCAATAGTAAGTTAGGTGATAATTAGAGATTAACTTACATCAAACTTACAACTAACTTTCAACTAATTTACGTAAATAGCTCATTTGCATATTGATGTTAGTTAATCGTTAATTAAGTTGCAAATTAAGCGTTAATTAAGTTGATAATTAGCTCATTTGCATGTGAATTTTTACACCTAACTTTCAACTAATTATCAATAGTAAGTTAGGTGATAATTGGAGATGATTTTCCATAGGCTTTTTTCAATTGGGATCTGTTGAAGTTTTGCTATGTACTATATATTTTCTTTGTCTGGGAAATTTGACTATGTCTTCATTAATTTGGCGCTACTTAATTTGGCGATTTTGCCATTTTTGGCATATTGGCGGCTATTTAATTTGGCGGATATGCAAAAAAGTTAAACTTACGCGCTGTTTGCGAATTACCATGTAAATGAGCATGTTTGGCTATGGCTATGTTCATTTTTCTTTTGAGGACCACTGGCGATATTCATCATGTTTCTGAGATCATCCTTTACATTTTGCACCTCGATCGATGCTGCTACTATTAATAGTATTAATGAGTGACTGACCAGTTCTGAGCCAATTTATGAGAGACATTTTTTCATATTTTTGGAAAAAAATAAACCGGAAGTGACCTAAAAACACTGGACGAAATGCCCTAGATAATTCCCGGGGATTCATTCTAAGTTTTGGCGAAGATTTATATTCATTGGCGAATTTTTCAATTTCGCCAAATTCGCCAAATTAAAGCGGGCGTCAAATTAACCCAATCTACAGTATTTGAAAGAAGCAACTCTGCCTTTCCTATGGTTGCGTTTGCTAATAGATGTGACATTCCATAACTCACTTAACTGCCTTTCAATCCACATGGTAGTAGATTAACAGCAGTATTTACCTCTTCAACATCCTGTATATCAATAGAGGTAATTCTTCTTGCAGTTTTTAAGTTTAGTTGCATAAATTTGTTTATGTATTTAATTTGGTAACTTTCTCCTTTTTCATGCCATTTTGCAAGGTCAATTCCCAGGTGTTCAAAAGGTTCTGTCAGAGAGAAGTCACCTGTTCCGGAAATGGCCCATTTGACCATAAATTTATGATATTTTTCGATGACATTCAAAACATTTTGAGTATACTCTATATATGAGTACTTGCCACTCTTGGGTAACTCTGCTTTTAATCTAGAGTTAAAACCTTCAATACCATTAGTGTTGAATCCCGCTTCAGCTCGAGCTGATTTTATAATATGTTCAGCTAGTTTTCTCCTGCGGCTAGGAACCGGTTTATTATTTTTTCACAGTCTTGTTCACTGATTGGAATATTGAGAAGCTCTTCTTGTAAGAGTCCAAGTTTAACTTGAATGTCATCGTCATCAATGGAGTCTATAACACCATTCTTCTTGAAAGCTAAGGATAATACTGTTTTTCTATGCTCTGGGTTTAATAATGTTTTCTGTAGATAAAGTTTGAAATTTCTTCTAAAATGATTAACACAAAGAAGAACTTTTGAATATGGCTTCCACGGATTATAAATTGCACTTTCCTCGTCTACTATGGTCGTTAGTTTTATTTCAGCTATAACGACGAGGTGAGTGGCCGTCAGGGATCGTTGACGCAATTCTCGCCAGCTTGAGTCGACCTTGTAGTGCTTTTTGGTGGTGGTTACGGTGCTTATATGGCCAGCATTTGATGATAGAATCAGTTATTTGTTCTACTAAAATGTTCACGAGTCCCGTCCATCTTGACCATGTTGACCTGAGTGACCCAGATTAGATACGCATGCGCAATTATCAGAAGTTTTAGGGACTGATCATTTTTATGTAGGGAAAAGAAATAAGGTAAACAGCGGGTAAACAGCTAAATAGCGTGTCATTTGGAGTCCAATTTACGCAAGAACACGGGGGAACCCGGAATAAAACTATACGTAACCATGTATTAACTAGAAAAACGGGACTGAAATAAAAAATCAAAGGTCGAAGGGTTTTTTCATAATCCCGTTTCATAAAATCCATTGTAAAAAGTTTTTGACACCCAGTACTCGAAGGGGCGTAGGGGCGAAGGGTTTTTAATACATTCCATCTCATCTGCCTCAATTTTAAAGTTTTGGTATTTTTAATATGATTTCACTGTTTTTGTGGACTGGTACGATTAAGCCAAGCAAATGGCAGCTGACCTGTTCAAAGTACTTTTAGTACTAATTGTCGCAAATGACAATAAAACCTGATTCACAATGTTACCGATTTACGTATAAATCGGCGACATTGTTCAAAGCGGGATGGAAATGATAAGAACCACGTTTTAGATTCTATAGTTTACATGATTTGGTTTATATGGTCGGTGAAAAAACGTACATTTTATATTGTAAGATTCTTAATGTTAAGCATCAAAACTCTGCATCAAAATATTGTTTTTCAGAGATCTACCGCTGAACTACTGTTTTTTCAAAAGTATACCGCAAAAACTCCCGTTTTTTTCAAAAATCTCCCACAAAAACTAAAAGTCTCCCGCAAAACTCCCAATGTTTCAAAAATCTCACGCAAAAACTACAGTTTGTTCAAAAATCTACGGCAAAACTACAATTTTTTTTATAAAATTTACCGCAAAAATATATTTTTTAAAATACCTTCCCCAAAAACTACCGTTTTATTTCAAATCTACCGTAAAAACTCCCGTTCTTTCTAAATCTGCCCAAAAACTCCCGATTTTCAAATCTTCCGTAAAAACTACAATTTTTTCAAAAATTTCCCGCAAAAACTACCACATTTTTTAAAAAACTCCCTCAAAACTACCGAATTTTGGAACTCCCGTAAAAGTACAGCAATTTTTTTTAAATCTCCCGCCAACACTTGCTGGGGATCCCACAATTGGATTCTTAAACAGGATATTAAGCTTAACAAAGATCTTTTTGAAATTTTGGGTTAGTACGATCTTATATGATATGTACTTACTCGTAATTAACAATAATATGTTATCTGGCCCTGTACTGCACCTTGCTTTATAAGTAATGATGATTAATCCAGGCCAAATGAGTCTAAAGATTACATAATATTAAATATCTGTACACATTCGTCATTAGACATCATGAACGTGCATACGTGTTCTATATTATTGTACTGGGCTGTTGTAATTGTGAAAGGCGATTATTGTGATTGCAAACTAAGTGTCGGTCGGCAACAGTCGTCTCACAATTATTTGCCTGAGAGACTGGATTCTCAAGAGAAGTTATTGGACAGGTACGTATGGACCTTTGATCGGCTAATGCCTGGATCACATTTGGTCCCGGTCGATTGAGTATTCTGGTCAAAACTGTATGTAATTTTAAACAAAATACAGAATCTGCCGGGCGCCGGCCGATAATTCGGAGCAAATGTGACCCAGGCATAAGGGAGAGAGAGAGGGGGGGGGGGGTGATTTTCGATCTGCTCACAATTTAACATCAGGTAATAATAACTATATTGACATTGGCAAGGGGGGGGGTACAATTTAACCAAATAGCTATCGTAAACCGGGAAACTTTCGGGATAACTTTAAATCATCGTTGTACAGAATCAAAGAACAGTCATATCAGAACAGAACATATCATGACTTAAAGATCTATACGGCTCCTTGACGTTCTCCTGCTCATTGTTACGTTCCCTCCAAAAGATTAGCAACCAAAAATCTCCATCAGGGTCTTTTTTCACAGCCTGCATGTGCATATGTTTTTGGGATTGAAAAAAATCTTCAAAGTCACAAATTTCTGAAATAGTGGAATTTAGGAAAAATATTGATAGTAAATGGCGACAGGCTTTGACATGTTATGCAATAAAAATTAAAACTGTATGTTGCCAAATCATGGATGGAAAGCAAAATCATGACTGTATATTGTAGTTTAGAGAAACGCCATCAACGACTACAAGATGAGAATGCGTTAAAACTGCAGAGGTTAGGTTCGTCTAAATCTACTGCAGAGGGTCTTACGGAGACTGTTTATTATAAACTATGTGAGTACATGTAGAGTGTAAATTAAAAAATGGGGTTTACTTGTGATTTTGCCACTTTTAGTACTTATTGTAGCAATGGTAATTAAATGACTTGAATATGGTATACTAATTTGAATTGCTCTTTTTTGATATCATAAACGCTGCATTATATGTTACAGGTAAATACATGAATGCTGGACTACTTGAAGTTATAAATCCACGTGAATATAAATATTCCTAATATTGAAAAATAAAAAATAGATCATTATAAGAACCTTTGATCACCCCTCGTATAAAGTAATATAGGTCAGGCTCTTAAGTTTATCGGATAGGAGATAATCTTCAGACACATCTTGATACTTAGTATATTATAACCAAAGTTTATTTTGTAGTTAATGTTTATTCCAGTGGGACTTGTTAAACTAGGTGTATTTAAAGACTATTTAATATACATGTAATATGTATATTCCTCCCCTAGGATCTTCTAGGCACTTATTTAGGAAAATATTATACTAAATTCAATTCCAAAGAGTTGATACTTCTATTTTGTACTAATCGAGTAATTTAGGTTTGTATTAATTTGATTCTAGTTTTTTAATAATTCAGTACAATATATTGTACAACATGCAGGAATAATGAGCTCAGATTTCTACGCAAGTCGACAACTTTAATTTTATTTAATCGATCATTTTGAAAAAATGTGAAGTTCGACAAGTGTTCGGCAGTGTATATCATTAACACACATGGGATGTAAATGTCTGTTTAAATCCTGTAATATATTTCCAAAGATTGTGTACACACATGCAGATTTTAATGACTGAGGAAGAACGGCTAATCCGTATTTCATTTTCACTGAACTATACTGTAGCAAAAGGTATCCCGGGTTAACAACACTAATACATATAGGGTGCATATAGTATGTTATTGTCACACAGTGGACAACCAAAAACCGTTTGCTCCCAAAGAACAAACAAGTGAATAGGACTTTAAGAAGGGAGGAAAGAGTTTGACAGAATAGAAAAACATGCCGCAAAAATGTTTATGATACGTTGTTGATAGAGAATGTGAAGAAAATTGGCGTCATATGGACGAAAAAGAATTTTCATCTGAGATTGAATATGCAAAAGACAGATGATCGCAGTTATTGCAAACGAAAGCGGGCCATTTTTAAGATTCTTCTGCTGGAGAAAAAAAACTACTCTAGCTCAGGAGACAAAATCAGTTAAAGACTCAATCGGTTTATGGAGATAACATTTGCACACCATCTATACTACTGAGATGATTGCGGTGAATTGGACTCATTTTCGAGTGAAACTCGGAAGGACGTCATGTTAAAATGTCCGGAACATGATTTTTGACTCATTTTATCGATTTTGCTCCCATGGACAAATATCGTTAGGGAAATATCTATACTTTGGTCTGCGTATTAAGGACATGATGTCTTTTGAGGGTGTAACATTTTAGAAGCTGATATTGGAGCGTTTTAGAGTCAACATATTTAGAGGTTATGTCACTATGACGTGAAATATGCCTGAGTTCTCCCAATATAGGAGAAAGGGTCGATGGCAAACACTGACAGGACCCGGGTTTCTATAACACGTGCTAGAAACACGTACTAAAATAGTCTCGCAACCAGTGCTATTTACTGAACGAAACGACACGAAAACCCCGGGACAGCGTCCTATCAGAGTATTTATGGATAGGACCCCCGTATGACCATGCTATCAGTTTGAATCTATCATTAACAAACTTATGTAACAGGCCCGTAGCCAGGACCCTCTACCATTGCCAAAAATGCTTTCAAAACCATGCAGTTTTCATCATTCTGAGCACTTTTTCAAATGGTTTTGGTCATTTTTGGGCCATTTCAAAAGTGAATCCCTTGGATTTTTTTTAAATCGACCCCCCCCCCCCCGTCAAATACCGGCTACATCCCAGATTTAAACTTAAAACAATAAAATGCTGTATAAAACCCAGGGGATATATCATCCTCCGACTCATTTCTCCTGCATCCCTTGACCCGTACTTAAATAGTCTCGAAACCAGTGCTATTTTAACTTTTGCCGGTAGAGGCGCCATAAACTGAACGAAATGCAAAACACTCTAAACCCGGGATGTAGCATCCTTTGGTATTCATGAATTGGATTAATTGCCCGACCTTTTACCTTTCTGTCAATTTGAATTCATGCCGATAAAGGCTCTCAAAATAGAATAAAATTTGTTCTCGAAATTCAAAGATGAATTGGCTATTGCAATTAGGAGTTGGAGTCCTTATGTGTTCAAGTTTACGTTTTCAAAGGTATTTGGGATTGCAGATGTAGATGAGGTTTTAATTAATGTTATAATTTCTGATAATAGCTGGCCTTGAACTTCATTGAAGTATTTGGAGTTGATGCTGTATTCAAGTCTGGATCAAATAAACTAATAAAGAAAGTTTGATGTACTGATTTATTTATTTCTATTGCAAATAACTATTTACACATGCTATTTCAAGGTCAACCCATGTGACTATTCATTTTATCAAGCGATTTATAAAGTTTTATAATTATGCATATACCTGTTGACTCACTTCAATCCTGAACATTAACAAATTTTATCTCCATTTCTGGATGTGGCTAATTCCTATTGTCCCTACTGTGGACTAGTGACAATATATATTTTGCAAAAGCCAAAAATGTATGCATTCAGTATTGAAACATCAAGTACATTGTACATCGATCACAAATAAAGACACATTTACATATATTCCAATAAATTCAAATACTGTAAAACCTGTAAATAGTGAACACCTATTGAGCCACAAAAAGTGTTCACGATAGGTATTTTCTAACTAGAGGGGATTATATACAGGAGTCGATGTGAAATCTATCTAAAGTGGTGTGCACTAAAACAGGTTTTACTGTAGTATATGAGATATAATAAAAAATGTAATACATATACCTGTAAATCATATTATATCTAATGAGCGCACAATTCCAATGAGTGCAAATGTGACTTTCTTATTGAATTTTGTCTCAATATTAACACATTGATTTTGATTAACAGAACTGATTGATATATTATAGTGAGTGATGATTTTCAACATGTTTAATGCAGATAAAAATAGTAGCTGTAGAGTATGAAAACCTAAGTGATCACAGCTAAAAGCATCATCGTCGATATTTTTCTCAATATCATACCCTTGAGTTGGCAATAACACCACAGAAAATGCACCGATTCAGGTATGTCCACATAAACTAAAATGCCTACATAATGAATACTGCAATTACTGGTTAAATTTGACAAGAAAAAACTATTTCCACAACCCCATGATTAAATGTCAATGAAAGCCCTCAAAAACTAAAAAATACAAAACACCAGAACCGCTTAATGCTTCTTCAATTTTTGAATTTTTAGAAGAAATCCAATGTTTACCAACAACAGACGCCTTGTTATTCTCAGAGGCTCACTGTGCAAGAACCATTAATTGAATATCTTAAAGATCTTCCAAATGTAATGAGCTAACCAATCTCCAATTTTTATGTATGATAAATCCTGTATTGAAATAACAGTATTCATATTTATTCGCCAAGTAGAAATCTTATACTCTCCACCATTTTTATTGGGGCACCAAAATTCATCCATTTAAGATTTCCCTTATTAAATGACTATATGTACTTTACAAAGTTATTGCAAATGAATATCTTTACATGAAGTTAACAAGGCATTTCTACAAAAGATTGTTTGCACACATTCAGTGTAACCTTGTAACAAACACCGATTTCCATCTAAATAACACTCTGACAGAGACTATAAAAATGTATTAGCTATCAAGAGTGATATTTTTCACCAAATATATGTTTTCGTAAGTACTATAAATTCAAATACTTCTGATCAATTTACTCAATAAATTCTACTAACCACTATTTCATCAATATTTCGATAGCTTGCGCACAACCAAAGCAGCAAGACAAAAGTATTTTCCTGTCTACTACCAGGCCATTGTCCCAATGAACATTAAGATGATTTTGAAAAGGTGTACTTTTTGTAACACATAACAAACATGTAGAGAGCTTCTTCATCTGTAAACACAAAGCTTCAAAATCATCCCTGTCATACAGTTTTGTTATTATACCTCCAACATCAAGCGATAGTTCTTCTGTTATCATGAACTGACAACCCCCGAGAGCCTCTTGCTGATGTTCTGACTCATGTTGTTGTAGAACCTGATGGTGTTCTGACTCCTGTTGTTGTAGAATCTGGGAATATTCTGACGCATGTTGTTGTAGAACCTGGGGATGCATTGCTCTGACTCATGTTGTAGAACCTGATGATGTTCTGACTCAGGTTGTTGTAGAACCTGATGATGTTCTGACGCATGTTGTTGTCGAACCTGGGGATGCATTGCTCTGACTCATGTTGTAGAACCTGGGGATGTTCTGACTCATGTTGTAACCTGGGGATGTTCTGACTCATGTTGTTGTAGAACCTGATGATGTTCTGACTCATGTTGTTGTAGAACCTGATGATGTTTTGACTCCTGTTGTTGTAGACACTGATGATGTTCTGACTCATGTTGTTGTAAAACCTGATGATGTTCTGACTCATGTTGTTGTAGAACCTGATGATGTTCTGACTCATGTTGTTGTAGAACCTGATGGTGTTCTGACTCCTGTTGTTGTAGAATCTGGGAATATTCTGACGCATGTTGTTGTAGAACCTGGGGATGCATTGCTCTGACTCATGTTGTAGAACCTGATGATGTTCTGACTCAGGTTGTTGTAGAACCTGATGATGTTCTGACGCATGTTGTTGTAGAACCTGGGGATGCATTGCTCTGACTCATTTGTAGAACCTGGGGATGTTCTGACTCATGTTGTAACCTGGGGATGTTCTGACTCATGTTGTTGTAGAACCTGGTGATGGATATTCTGACTCATGTTGTTGTAGAACCTGATGATGTTCTGACTCATGTTGTTGTAGAACCTGGTGATGGATATTCTGACTCATGTTGTTGTAAAACCTGATGATGTTCTGACTCATGTTGTTGTAGAACCTGATGATGTTCTGACTCATGTTGTTGTAGAACCTGATGGTGTTCTGACTCCTGTTGTTGTAGAATCTGGGAATATTCTGACGCATGTTGTTGTAGAACCTGGGGATGCATTGCTCTGACTCATGTTGTAGAACCTGATGATGTTCTGACTCAGGTTGTTGTAGAACCTGATGATGTTCTGACGCATGTTGTTGTAGAACCTGGGGATGCATTGCTCTGACTCATGTTGTAGAACCTGGGGATGTTCTGACTCATGTTGTAACCTGGGGATGTTCTGACTCATGTTGTTGTAGAACCTGGTGATGGATATTCTGACTCATGTTGTTGTAGAACCTGATGATGTTCTGACTCATGTTGTTGTAGAACCTGGTGATGGATATTCTGACTCATGTTGTTGTAAAACCTGATGATGTTCTGACTCATGTTGTTGTAGAACCTGATGATGTTCTGACTCATGTTGTTGTAGAACCTGATGGTGTTCTGACTCCTGTTGTTGTAGAATCTGGGAATATTCTGACGCATGTTGTTGTAGAACCTGGGGATGCATTGCTCTGACTCATGTTGTAGAACCTGATGATGTTCTGACTCAGGTTGTTGTAGAACCTGATGATGTTCTGACGCATGTTGTTGTAGAACCTGGGGATGCATTGCTCTGACTCATGTTGTAGAACCTGGGGATGTTCTGACTCATGTTGTAACCTGGGGATGTTCTGACTCATGTTGTTGTAGAACCTGGTGATGGATATTCTGACTCATGTTGTTGTAGAACCTGATGATGTTCTGACTCATGTTGTTGTAGAACCTGATGATGTTTTGACTCCTGTTGTTGTAGACACTGATGATGTTCTGACTCATGTTGTTGTAAAACCTGATGATGTTCTGACTCATGTTGTTGTAAAACCTGATGATGTTCTGACTCATGTTGTTGTAGAACCTGATGATGTTCTGACTCATGTTGTTGTAGAACCTGATGATGTTCTGACTCATGTTGTTGTAGAACCTGATGATGTTTTGACTCCTGTTGTTGTAGACACTGATGATGTTCTGACTCCTGTTGTTGTAGACCCTGATGATATTCTGACTCATGTTGTTGTAGAACCTGATGATGTTCTGACTCATGTTGTTGTAGAACCTGATGATGTTTTGACTCCTGTTGTTGTAGACACTGATGATGTTCTGACTCCTGTTGTTGTAGACCCTGATGATGTTCTGACTCCTGTTGTTGTAGACACTGATGATGTTCTGACTCATGTTGTTGTAGAACCTGATGATGTTTTGACTCCTGTTGTTGTAGAACCTGATGATGTTTTGACTCCTGTTGTTGTAGAACCTGATGATGTTCTGACGCATGTTGTTGTAGAACCTGATGATGTTTTTACTCATGTTGTTGTAGAACCTTGGGATGTTCTGACTCATGTTGTTGTAGAACCTGGTGATGGATGTTCTGAATCAGGTTGTTGTAGAACCTGGGGATGTTCTGACTCATGTTGTTGTAGAACCTGATGATGTTCTGACTCATGTTGTAGCACCTCGGGATGTTCTGAATCATGTTGTTGTAGAACCTGGGGATGTTCTGACTCATGTTGTAGAACCTGGGGATGTTCTGACTCATGTTGTAGAACCTACAATTCACAATTTACAACTAGAAATTGGCAACTCCAAGGCGTAGGGAATCCCAACGAACATATATAAATCATGAACTGTACAGTCACAATGTAATATTTACCATCGCACTCTTCCCTTCAATAAATAGATCATTGTAGTATCATATCTCTAAGTTATGGCCTATTCCAGCCATTTTTAATTTTCTGAGGCAAGAATCAGAAAAACAATGCCATAATTGTGATCTACTCTAAAATGCCTTCAGCTTTAGTATAATATAGCCATACTTCTAAGATGAAGAAAATTGAAAAGGTTTAATGGTGATAAATATGATCTTAAACAATGCTGAATGACTTAGTTTTTAACATTTGTTTCGATTAACATTTTTGGCTCACCCTGTGCCTCAATTGTTTCTTATTTCAAGTCATATAAAGAGTTAGTTTAAAAATTGCATAAATTGTTGGACTCTGAGACATGTCTTCAGTGTTTAATTGTTTTTCCTCAAAATCAGTGTTCAAATGCTCACTTAATAAGCATCATTTCCCAACTTTTTGGAATAAAGATACTCATTCTCACCTGATCTATGCGGTTACCATACTGTGACAACTCCAGGAGACAGCTCTCTAATGTGCCCTTGGTATCTGCGAGTCGTTTTGTCAAAGTTTCATAATCGTAGTGAAGGTTTTGCCGGATGGTGTCTGGACCCAATACCAAGAAATTTGTCAGAGTTTTCTCTCCCGTGTCTGCATGGGATGAAGCAGGCTCTGGCCATCCTCTATTTGTACAGGAATATCCTTTTTGGAGAAATTATACTTTCATTTACATACAGTCACTTTGTTTGCTTGAAGTAATGCTTTTAGCTTTAATAATCTGAGCAATTACGCCTGATAATTTTAGATGAGTTGCATTTTTCATTCTCCGTAACTTGTAATATTTTGAATGTAAAATATGTTAGAGAAATACATTTGCACTGTATTACTACGAGAGGGTTTTTAATAGTAAATAAGAAGACCTTCACTCGTGCTAGTTGAGTTTGCATTGTGCTTTCATCTCTTGAAGTATCCATACAAATGAGAGAGAAATGTAACTTTGGATAATCTCTACAATTTCTTTTGAGACATCTGTTTATAAGGGTTGAGGGTTCAAGTATGTGGGAATACAATTTTGATGGAACACCCTGTGTATAATTTCGGCTTCATTCTGTAAAATATCCCAAAATTTACCTTGAGTAATTGAGCTTGTGTGGTGTGCCTATCCCCCTCCAGGTTATTCAATGGTTTCTCCATCTATTCATTCTGTTGCATTTTTCCAGTGCCTCCTGGTATATGTGGTTTGACAATACATTGTCACATTCCCTTAATAAATCCTAAAAGAGAGATCAGATCAAAGAAATGAGATCAAATGGATATCCATTTGCAAGAACAAACACCCTGATTTACATATACTTTTGTACACGATACATGTAGATTGCAGGGTCAATTAGTCCCCATGACAACTGATTTCCAAGACAACTGGTTGCTAAGAACCAACTCATCCCAAAGTCAATTGATCCCCAAGACAACTCATCCATTAGACAATAGACTAGGTGCGAGTAGAAATAATCTTGATTTACGTCATTAAAAATTCAAACTTCAGTCAAACTGATGTCATATTTCGAATCTACATGTAAAATTACATCTAGAAATGTGGCTTTGATAAGAGTTTATCAACTTTGAAAATTTAATTTTCTTTGAAAATGTGACTTCTAGGTCGGGGAGATTCCCCATAGACCCCATGTTGTAAAATCACAAAAAGTGAAATATCTTTTCTTGTGTTGGGCAGATAACATTTTCCTTTACTGGACATATTTTAATTTGAATAACTATCAGATACATAAGGGTAATATGAAAAGTGAACCACTAAAACTGATGAATATTCAAGTTTAAGGGAAATTTGTAATACCCTGCCATGTTATTTCCCCCGACTCAGCGGCCTGGTGGCGAAACTGGTAACTACCTACTCACATCTGAGTAATTGATCCTATAGCCAACTCATCCTCAATGTTGGAAGTTTATTTTTGTACCAGTAGTATTAAAATTACCCAATGTAACAGTGCATCATATAAAGTATCTCTAGATCATACCTCCACTTTGTCGAGAAGCATGTGGTATCTCTCAACAACAAGATTCTTCTCTAAGGTAAAATGAGGGTCACCACTCTGTGTCTGCAACTCTGAGAATGTCTCCCTCCTTCTGTCTACCAAACTTTTCTCACTCATTAGTGTCAGCTTCAAAGTCTAAAGATATATGCGAAATTGTAAGTCCTTCAGGGGTTCCATTCAAAAAATTACTTGTGTTCTGTGAAAACATGATTCATAAAATTTTAGATTTGCATATTGATAAAGCTAAAGTAGCTTCCATAATTCAAATGGTAATATGACTCTAAAATGCTATTCTTAACTATCAAATAAGCCCTGCCCCCCCCCCTCTACAGCCAAAATCAAAATAGATGGAATCAAGTTTGATATATCAATGGAAAGATCGACCAAACTTACATAATTATCATATATCTGATTCCTATAAATCAATGTCACAAATTGCTACATTGAATCAATTGAAGTGACTATAAAACTAGAAACAATGCAATTTGCTGTATTTTCAGGATTTCAATTATCAGGCACCAGATAAGGCATTTTTATCAAGTTGGTGCAAAATTCTCATTTTCACAATTCAGACCAAAACTGGTAAAACTATGCCCATTTTTCATTATTTTTCTCATTTTTAAGTGGATGCAAATGAATTTTTAGGAAGATGAAATTAAGCCGGTTTTACAATTCTCAGGTGGGTGCTGTGCCTTCTTGCTTTAATGCTGAGCAGATAACTGTATGCATTGCATATGGCAGTGACTTGAACAAATTTGTGGATAATGTCAGTGAGATGTGTATAAAATATGAGACTTTGTGATTTAATGTCACTTTGGGTGATTTAGCTCTAAGCTTATGATTTTCTTCTTCGTTGTAGGACAGTAAGTTCTGAAATGAATACATAACAAAATGTTTGGAAATTAAATATTAAAATCATTCATTGAGATAAAGATTCAGACTTTCATTGGACATACCTGGACATTCTGTAATTTAGCATGCACAGCTGATCAGTCCCCCTGTGTGAATGTATTGCTATTAAGTTTGGCCTCTAGGTCATCTAGGCTCTGTTGCAAAGCCTTGTTTAGTCTTCCATAGCCCTCATGTTCACTCACAGCCTTTTCCTGTTTCCTACACTGTTTCTTACAGCTACTAACTGGTAGTGAATGGTACCTACAGATGGAACAATTAAGTGTTACTCATTGTGTTTGAGGAATGACATGTTTTTATGATGACTAAGACCCAGTTGCATGTAGTTTTGTGAAGGTTTGATGCTAGTTGTCTTTAAATGCACTCCATATTCATCAAAAAAGTGAGAAAATAAAACAAGAATAATGTTGGGCCTGCCCACCTGTACACTATTGCAATTTTACACTCTTTATATCCAAAATATTACTAATTCACTTTTTTTGTCATATGCATAACACACGGGTGATCCGCTCGATTACGCTGGTTACAGAAACAGTTCATTTGGGTAACAAAATGTTGGAACGTCGAAGGTATGATTTTTCTTTTTTCCTTATTTCAAACCTTGTAGGCAGAATCACCACGACATTTTTTCAGTATCATATGTTTTATAAAAGGTACATGTTTGCGAAAAAATAGATCAGAAGACAATAGAATCGTCGATTTAATTCCTCACTTAAGTTACAGAAATGATATGGGTTAAAAGTGCAGATCTTAACTGTTTTTTGAAATATTGTTTCTGTAATTTAAGTGAGGAATTAAATCGACGATTCTGTTGTCTTCTTTCTTAAACATATGATTGTGATATACATTGTGATAAAATGTTGTGGGAATTCTGCCTACAATATAGAAATAAGGAAAAAAGAAAAATTGTACCTTTGACGTTCCGAGTGGATCACCAGTGATAACAGATCTTTGTAAAATACCTGGCAATTATCTTTGAGGCAAGGTTGGCTCCTCTGGTGTTAGATGTGCTTGCTGATAGTAGCTCTACCCATTCTCACGTATAGAGTCAAGCCCTGATCCATACACTATCATCTCTCTTGATGCAGTCTGGAAATAAAACATTATACATCTTGTTTGGACCTCTAATGAAAAATAATTGATCCTGATTGAACAACAAGTGTTTAAAAGCTTTGGTAAAGACTGGTTAAGTGTTTCAGGATGATGTCATAACATGTCATCATGGCAACAAATCAGAGGGAAATTGAACAGAATTTAATGACATGAATGTTCAAATTACTTGTTGGCATTATTGATGCTTCTAAATTGTACAAAGCTCAATTTTGGGATTATTTTGACAAAACTTATATTCTCACAAAAATAATGTCATTGCTGGTTTATTAAAGTAAAACTCATATAAAATACAATCAAAATTGAACAGAGGAGGATTGAATGGATAGGGGAGTTATATGTCTAAACATAAACCTAAACCAGAAAACTGTGCTCATTGTGAAAATGCCATTGCTCATTGTGAAAGTGAAGCTGCTTTTGTTCTGATATTTCTTACATCAAATGGCAGCTATCTTGTTTTTCCCCCTTCAAATTAAAATGGCGGAAAATTCAAAAAAATTGAAAAAGAATTAAATCCTTACATATATTTAAAACAAAAAGATTTTCTTTTTAATTCTTCATGGTCTTTAAGTTATTTCTATTTTATATACCATACAGGTTGCCATTGGTGTTTTTTCTATGATAATTATTGATTGTTTTCTGTTACTTATTTTGACTCTCAGCAGGGGGTTTATTTTGCATTAATACTCATGAAATAGTAAATATACCTATCACATACATTTAACTGAGGGACCAAAAGGGCATATATCTAGACTCATCCTTTACACAAATTTGTGAGTTGATAAATAAACTCAGTAACACTTGATAACCCTCCCCCCCCGCTTGAAAAATAATGCTGGGGAGATCACTGAATGCCTTAGAGTATATTTGCATCTCCAATGAATAATTAATCTCAGTAAAAAGTACCCTGTGCTTTAACAAAACATTGTGGGGAGGTATGTATGTGGAGTAGGGGGAGGGGCTCATAAGGGCTTGTAGCTGTGTTTTCAATATAAATTGAAATATAGATGGCAGCATGGGTGTTGGTAGGTCCAGAATACATGTAAATGTATTACAAGAGTCACTTAATTTCTTGATTTCCATTTGGATCAACTTAAAACACCATTAAGTGATCTCCTCAGCATTTTTTCTCAGGTGGGTGCAAAAACTCTCATTTTTACAAATTAGACAAAAATTTGTGGAAATATGCCAATGATTTTTTTCATTTTTAGGTGGGTGCAGACTGATTTTCAGGTGGGTGCAAGCATATTTTCAAAATCTCAGGTGGTTGCTGCGCCCATCTTGCTTTATGCTGGGGAGATCACTGCCAGTTGAATCTAATCATATGAACCTATTGACATATGGATTGTCATTTATTATTAAAATTGTGACACTTATAAGAGTAAATGAATTTTTAATCTTTAAAGGTTTTTCAACATTGTGTAAATGGGGATTTAGCTTGAGCTTTTTCAGAAGACTTAAAAATCTTTAGAATTTGAGTAAAAGTAAATGAAGCTAGCTCTATTGATAGAAAACAACATATAGAATTCAAATATGCCATTAAAAAGAAGAAACTGTTGGTCTTTAATTAATGGTTACAAATGCAGATCAATTAAAAACATGACTTAAAAAAACATGACTTTATGGAAACCATCTGATTAATAAAAAAAAATCAACATCACATTTACAGCTTCCTCAATTTTTTTAGTTTCAAAAGATGTACTGAATAGTGTTAGGTTGCCAGGCTGAGAACATCTTCCCAAGAATCTATGCAACCTTATGCAGTCATCATTTCCACATCATCATTGCACACAGAATATCTTTCTAACAATACATTCAAAAGATAGGGAGACGCATTAAGGACTAAGGCACACCCAAAGAGTACATTAAATCAATAGAATTAAGGTTGTGATTAATAAGAATCATTGCTTATGAAAACTCTTGGAAATGTAGGAAAATTCAGAATGGATATATTTTTAATACTCACATAATAGTACATTTCCTCGTCTTTAACTTCTTATCTCAGACATAAATTCATCTTCTGAAAGTACAAAATGGGGTTCATGATTTAGATCTAAAACATTTGAGCAGCTCTTGCTATTTTTGAGTATGTATGTTTGGTATTTTGATGCAATCCTCAATGGATTCACATGTTTCTCTATTAATAAATTCATTTGTTGAAATTAAGAGATCTCTAAAACACTAAATGATATATACTACATTCCCTTTTTAAACTCAAAAAGTAGAAAACAGCAATTGTGATTAATTCCAAATGAAATAAGATTATTTTAGTCAATATTCAAACATATGAACCCTCACATAGAGAGACTGATTGAGAGAGTGAATGAGTAAGTGAACTTCTGAATGAGAGTGAGAGAATGACTTTAAGGAAGTGAGTGACTTACTAAGTGACTGAGTAAGTGGCTTGCTGGGTGGCTGGATGGCGGGCTTGCTGGCTGGCTTGCTGGGTGGCTGGGTGGCTGGATGGCGGGCTTGCTGAGTGGCTGGCTGATCAACTCCACATTTTGGAGATAAGCTTAAACATAAGTTAAGATGTAAGTTAACTACAGCCCATTTCAGTTTTATTTCGTCAGTAGAACCCCAAAAATATGAAATCAGGAGACCATTGTGCAATAATATTTGGAAAAGTATATTCATATTGTACATGAATGACATTTGTATATTTCAGATTATTTAGTTCTGTTTTGTGCAATAAGCCTGTGCCCTCTTATAATGAATTTCAGCCATGTTACAAAGTATCTTTTTGAAAATACTATGGCAGAGAAGCATACATGCTATCTATTGCAAGACTTATGCCTGGCACAACCGTCACCAGGTTATTAAGTGTTTTTAAGTTTCGCAAGGATCTTGCCATGGCCGTGGTAGTGTTATCGCGAAAGCCTGGTATAATCGTGACAATGCTATACTATATTGCAAGGCTTGTCACGACCGTGGTAATGTTAAAGCACGATATGACTGTGACATGAAGCATTGTAAATTTCATAGAATGATTAACTACCTTAAATATGTGAATCTAGACTTCTATACATGAACATGGTACTCACGTACATTGAAACGTGAACTTTTAGATTCATTTAGAGTCCATTTCACTGTTTCATTGCGTCAGTAGAACGGCAAAAATAAGAAATTGGGAGACTATTTTGCAATAATATATGGAAAAGTATATTCATAATGTACACGAATGACATTTGTATATTTCAGATTTTTTAGTTTTTTGTGCAATAAGCCTGTGCCGTCTTGTAATTTGAAGAATTTCAGCCATGTTAATCATGGCAGAGAAACATCCAAATATAAGAGGCCACACACTTTATAAGCCAAACTAGAAGCAATCCAAGATATACAAATGTCATTCATGTACATTATGAATATAATTTTCCATATATTATTGCACAATAGTCTCCCAATTTCTTATTTTTGCCGTTCTACTGACGAACTGAAGCAGTGAAATGGACTCTAGTCTTCTTAGTTTTTTGTGCAGTAAGCCTGTGTCCTCTTTTAATTTAAGAATTTGTAAGCGATGTTATCTTTTTGCAGGTTAAACAAATGTCATTTATGTACAATAGGAATATATTTTTCAATTATTATTGCAAAATGATCTTTTGATTTTACGCAATAAAACACTGAAATGGGCGATAATAGAGAGATCTGCTCACTATTACGGGAAATTCACGAGTTTATGTGGAATGTATCTGTCAAAAACATTATCATGTTTGATCCTCGTTTAGTCTAGTTTACTTTGAGCAACTTCTTACCTTCAAATCTGCTATCTTGACTACAAACTGAGTACAAAACCTCCACTGAGTTTACCACGTGAGGGTACAACAATATTGAATTTCGGCCAGTCAGTATGCCATAATAATTGCTCCCAAAAAGAGCACGGGCTAGGAGCGCTCTGATTGGTTGGATTTACAGCACGGGTTAGGAGCGTCTATTGTTTGGATTTCGAACCTCAAACCCGGGTTCAATAGAAATTCAAACACGTGCTACACATCTTAGCACGTGCTACACATCTTAGCACGTATGGCACGGGTGCAATGTGTTTTCGGCATGGAGTGCTTCTGCAATATAGGCCGACCTTGGGAGGCTCTATATTTGGGCAAGAACGAAGGCATATTTCACGTCATAGTGACATAACTGATGTATTACATGCCTTTGTTCCCATGGTTACTTTGTATCAATGACGTGACGTCATGATATTATCATGGTTATTAAAGAAATCTAATATCAAAACGAGGTAAGCGGGCTATATCGGGGTAATCGGGCAATATCGGTGGATATAGCTCGCTAACTTTCCCATTGACTTCCATACAAATGCTTCGCTAGGTATGTAATACATCAAAGTACGGCCCATTTTTCTATATGATTTATCCTAAGATTGGGAATTAAACTTCCAAATGTTGGCCTTCCTGCTACAGGTCTATATTGAGACCTACTAAGAATACAAAATATCTCATACGTGTCATTTAATAATGGGGTTTTATTTTATTTTCATTTCCAGCCGATACATGTCCCGAAGGGTTTCTCCGCTGCTTGGAATCTAGCGAATGCATCCATGGTCTTCAGGTGAGTTATAAACTCATAGGCATGCCTGTAACCAGCTCTTTGTAAAGAGCGGGGGGGGGGGCTCGAACCCCCAACTATTTTTCCCATGCTAAACCAACCCCTTTTGTATTGTAAAGAGCAGTGGCGGAAAACAGGAAAACAATTTTAGGCCTTTAAACCAAACATTGAACACTTTGAAAATGTATTGCTCACTTTTGATACCTTGGCCTAAAATTGGTTTTCCGTCAAGAAAGCAAATAAGTATTTTTCAATAGCGTTAAAATAACCACGAATGCGTAATTTATTGGCCTTCTCATATTTTCAAAATATTCCGCTTCAAGATCTGTCATTTTAAGCCTAATGATTAATGCCAATGTGTAATTATAAGGTATGTCAAAAAATGTAGGGCAGAAATTCCGGAATGATCCGAATAATGTTCGGTAGTAATCGGTTGACAAATTTGCCAACTTTATTCTGAAATAAGCCGAACTTAAATTCAATGTTTCCCCTTAGGCAAAACACCTCCCAGTTCATGTCACCATACTAGTTAATGAGCAAAAGGGCAAACGCCTTATTTTTTATTTCGAATTATAATTACACGAACGAGTAGTTTTTGCCCAATTTGGCCTTTTTGAGGTTCCTATAAAGCAATGCCTTGGCTTCCTTTTCAAACTGTAACTCAATTGGGGTCAAATATCTACTTTTTGAAATAATCGGTCAATTGTGACACTGCCCCCTCTTTCTGCCGCCAGAATTTGAAATTCACAAAGATGAAACCAAAATTGATGCACCATTTGACTCGAAATTTCCCTTCAGATTAGGGGCGGATCTGGAAACTCACCTGGGTAGGGTTGCAAATTTTAAGTCTGAAATAAATCTTTGGCGAAAAATTAATAAATAAGGCCCAGTAATGCCCGAAAAGGCCGACTAATCGAGGCCATAATAACTTTTTGGACAACAATTTTTCTTGGCCCAAATTTGTTTGGCCTACTGAGATTACTGGGGTAGGGGCGGGCCCTGTCCCCTCCCCCCATCCGCAAGTGCAGTTAGCCCAAATCACAAATAAACACATTTTAGAAGAAATGGCATGTTATCGTTGCAAAAAATGACAAATGTACCTACATGCCAGCTAATTGAATCGTCGTTTTTTTATAATAAATACTCTTTATTTCTTAATATCATAAATAAATTTACATTGTTATTCACGGCGTAATCGCCCAGAAAGGCATATATACTGCCGCTTTGAGTGAATTTACATTACAATATAATTACATAGTCATAGTTAGTATAAGAGAAAATATAGACTTTAGATACAATCTGTTTTTCTACCAGTCTGTACCCCCGTTGGTGCCCTGGATTTGAATTACTGTTATCGATTTAATTTAATTGTGTTTAATGAAAGATTTTGGAATTGTTTTCATTTGTCAGATCCTTGTCGCCATAAAGTAGGAAATTTGTCTTATTTTTTAATGTTTTGTATTTAGTTACATCTAAGTTTAGTTCATGTTTAACCACCGCTAGCGCATTTGTTTCTCTCAGAGGGCAGGACAAGAGTTTATGTTGTGCTGTCTCTCGAGCTCCACAGTCACAAAAAGGATCGTTAATGAAAGAGAAATTATGGCCAAAAAGATCGGATTTAAAATATCGATTTACCCTTAACTTATTTAGTACAATTTCTTCTTTTCTATCAAGATTCTGTAAGTAGGAGGTTGAAATTGTAGGTTCGGTGTTTTAGTGAGGTGATCGTTTAGTTGTTGTTTTTTAAAAGTTAGAAGCTGTTCCTTTCCTTATGGTCTCTAGGAAGACAGTTCCACAAGGTTATCATTGAGCAAACTGTTCCCGTTTCCATTTTTTTTACTAATTGAGCCTGGTAATTTGTAGTCGTTGGTTGTTCTAAGAACTCGCGTCTGAGGTGATTTATATCCGTTTTACGTAAGATGGTACCGAATTGTTATGAATCTTGAACATAACGCGCAATTTATGTTCATCCCGTCTATTTTGAAGAGTATCCCAATTTAATATTTCAAGGTTTTTTTCAGTGCTTGGTCCTTGCATACCACCAGAACAAAAAACAGCTGCCATAATGTAGCTTGTCTAATTGGTCTAGGCTGGTAGCTGGAGCAGCGTCATAAATGATATCACAACAGTCCAGACGAGACAGGATAAAAAAGAGTAGATTTTTTCCAGGTGTTTGGAATTTAATCTATGCTTAAGTGCCACTAGTGGATTTAATAATTATTGAATTTTACTTTGAATCGTCGTGATCACAATTTTGGCCAAATTGCCGTTTTATTTTAAATTACTGATTTTGCATACAGAGCCGTATGCTTTGGTCTGACTAGGAATTACTATGTATTGCCTTGGTACATGTATGTGTGAATATAACAGTTGTCTTTTTTCAGGGCTGTGACGGTGTAATAGATTGCCTTGATGGATCGGACGAAGATCCATACATTTGCAGTAAGTCATATATTACTGAAGCTCTTTACCTTTATTTCACTCAAATGTTGAACAAATTTTAGTCCAGTGTTGGGCGATAAAAGGTAGGAGGTTACTGTATTCTTACAATGCCGCGAAGTTTAAAAAACTGAAAATTAGTAAAATACATAATAGCCGTGAAACTTCAAAATTGCAAAACTCAAAATATAATAGCGTCAACTATTAGTTGGAGTAGTAGTAACAATTACTATTAGATTCTTTATAATATTGATATGAATATCAATGATATCAAATAAGTATCAATGATTTCAAAATGATAAAATCAAATCAATTGATTAATTAATCAAGTCACAAAGTAAGTGGTAGTACAAGTAGCAAAAATAAAATAAAAATCTGGATATTTTCGTTTTAAATATCGGGAGAACTCGGCATTTGTTAAGAAAAATGGGTGAAAATTTGGAGAAAATCAGTATTTCTATTAAAAAATCGGGAGAAATCGGGATTTTTAGGATCATCGGGAGAAATCGGGAGGAAATCGGGGTTTACAGAAATAATCGGGAGAAAATCGAGTTTACAATGAAAATCGGGAGGAAATCGGGGTTTACAAAAATAATCAGGAAAAAATCGGAATTGATTAGGATAATCGGAGAAAATCGGGAGTTTATTATAAAAATCTAGAGGAAATCGGGGTTAACATAGGTACATTGATAAATACGTTTTCGAATTGCATTTGGAAGGTTTACTATCTTTGTTTATTGATATATCCATGAGATATCATCTGCATTAATCCAAGTAACACATCATAATTAATAATTAATGTGAATACACCCTCAAAACTTGACGTTATGATCCTGCAATTTAACCAAGCTTTAATCATGGCTTTCCCATTTTGGACCTCACAGCACATTACTTGCAAATAAGTTAAATATCAGAAATAATTATGTAATCCACGTCATCTGGTCCTCACACACTCAATTATCTTTGTGACAAAGCATGGATACGTGATTGTGTTAAAGTCAAAGCATACTGTCAATAAAAACGTATCTATGCGTTCAGTACGTTGTATTCAAACATGACCGTGCTCTATTCGAATTTCTCAACCAATCAGAATGCAGCATAGCCAATATAGAACGTTCTCTAATTCTCCATACAGCTGGGCGGCCAAACCAAAATATGACGTCACGATTATCACTACGCGCCGGTGATTAGAAATTCTCGGCATACGTCCAAATTCTCCACTTCCCGAATAGATATTCTAATCCTGTAAAAACTACAGAATATTTACACTTTATACTTGGCAGAGACATAATGTATAGTTTCTTTTTACGAATTAAATAGGTTTCGATCACGCAACTTCAATATAAGTAGGGTAATTTGAACTTTCATTGCGAGAATTTTGAAGACCCCTTGAAACAATCGAATAAAAACCACTAGTTCGGTAGGCAGTTTGAACTGTTGTTTTCGACTTGTAACATGTATTTTCAGATTTCAAGGTCTAACTTTATAAGTTATGACGTGAGTGGTCTATGTCCCTTCATATAAGTGTGTCTGGATCTATACTAGACAGATTCGCTGGACATTAAGTTGAAATGAGCTGTCCTTATCGGGGCTGACTCGATTTGGAATCAGCTGAATGGCGATTTTCCTTCTGACATTCGAGTTTAGTGAGCTCTTCAACCGATTTGTTCTTGGTAAATCGCTTGACCAACGAGATTAAAAGAAAGTCTATATCATATAGGTACTGTACATACCTTAAAACTGCATAACACGCGCGATTATTTGTATTTAATCGGCTCTTTACCGTCTCCTGATGTCTATTCTAGAGTGAGCAACTACATGTACTTGTCAAATACATTCCACAGGAGGTCAATGATACCGGTCACTGAGTACAGTGACCCAAAAGGCAAATTATAACATACCGATTACTAGTAGTACCCGGTTACCATAGAAAATATAAATTCTATTGGTAAATGTAACTAAATCAGAAAACTCAGAAAATATAGAATAATAACGTTAATTTTGATTTTCAACTGAATATTATATTGAAATTGGAATCTGAGAATGTTCAATGCTGGGGCATAAATAATAAATGGCAATAATATATGGAAAAGTATATTCATAATGTACATGAATGACATTTGTATATCATTGCAAGAGGTTACATTTCTTCATTTATCACTGAAGGGGCTTAACTTAAGGCAACCATTGTCTAATTCATAAAAATATTGATCCAATCACTCCATTGTAGGCTTAAGTTTTTAATTGGTTGCTAATGGTAAAAATAGTAGCTTGAGAATGAGAATATAATTAAGAAATATAGACCGAAAAGCAGGGGTAATATTGTCGAATACACCCCGCGTGAAATGTTGACTTTGTTTACATTTTATAGAAGGCGTGAATACATTCGTGTTCGAATATAAAATTTAGCATAGAATTTATGCCTGGACTGGAATAAAAGGAGACGTCGCCGTACGGAGAACAGTCTCTTGGGCTCATAATTTTTTAATGAAAAATTTAGAAATATCACCCAAATTAAATCATGAATATTCAAAAGAACACACTTAATTCTGCAAGATGTAAAAATATCACAATTGTTCGAAGCAGGGGTAACGTGCAGTAGACCGATTCAATAAAATACAATTAGTCTAGATTTGGAGAAAGAAGTTCATCAGTTTACTGCACTCATAATTTATTTTTTTATGAAAAAATTTGAAATATCACCCAAATTAAATCTTTTCAAAAGAAGACATTCAAATCTAGCCTAAATAATGTAAAAGAATTGTGCAAAGCAGGGTAACGCTAGAGTGATGAACTTCGTTCTTCAAATCGAGAATACTCATTTGTTGAAAATGTTATACCTAGCATTTGTAACAGAATTATGCCTGGTACATACTTTTGCTCTAATAATGCAATATTTAATGTTTTCATGCTGGGGATATAATTGCAAATTTTGTAAAAATTATGCTAACAACAAATATGACACAGACAGATGTTATAATTATTTTAAATATTATCAATAATTCACTTTATTTTCATGATATTCAATACAATTTATATAATATTGCATGTGTTCAATATAGCAGAACTTGATTGATACCTTCTAAACCATACTATAAGGGAACAAATTCATCATCATTCATAGGGAAGTGATTATAAAGTGTGCCCCAATTTCAGACACAGATAGACATGATAGAAACCAGAACAACGGCAATGCCAATGCCAATGCATAGCGAATCCCATCGAACAGAAATGGCTGGCATTTTTACAAACGAATGCAAATATCATAAAACAACACACCAGAAAGGCCACCATTTTCAAAATGGTTGCTCACTAGCCAAGTTGTCATCAGGAGAAATAATATGCTTTTAAGGAGCCATCTCTAAAATTTTCGAAAAATCGCACACATACTTGTAAAATAACACACATAAAAATGGTGGCCATTTTTCAAAATGGCCGACTACTCCCCAAAGTTTAATTAGACAATGTGCCATGCTTAAAGTATTCACATATCAAATATGAACAAAATCGCTCCAATACTTTTCGAGTTATAGTAAAATACGTTAAAATGGCGGCCATTTTTCAAAATGGCCACCTTCTACCAAAAGTGTCATTAGAAATAGAGAGTGTGCCATGCTTATAGTATTCACATACCAAATATGAACAAAATCGCTCTACTACTTTTCGAGTTATAGTAAAATATGTTAAAATGGCGGCCATTTTTCAAATTTTTTTCAAAATGGCCGCCTTCTACCAAAAGTGTCATAGGACAGTGTGCCATGCTTATAGTATTCACATACCAAATATGAACAAAATTGCTCCACTACTTTTCGAGTTATAGTAAAATGCATTAAAATGGGGGCCATTTTTCAAAATGGCCGCCTTCTACCAAAAGTGTCAAGGGACAGTGTGCCATGCTTATAGTTTTCACATACCAAATATTAACAAAATCGCTCCACTACTTTTCGAGTTATAGTAAAATACGTTAAAATGGGGGCCATTTTTCAAATTTTTTTTTCAAAATGGCCGCCTTCTACCAAAAATTTCATAGGACAGTGTGCCATGCTTATAGTATTCACATACCAAATATGAACAAAATCGCTCCACTACTTTTCGAGTTATAGTAAAATACGTTACAATTGCGGCCATTTTTCAAAATGGCCGCCTTCTACCAAAAGTGTCTTTAGACAGTGTGCAATGCTTATAGTATTCACATACCAAATATGAACAAAATCGCTCCACTATATTTTGAGTTACAGCAAAAATCGTAAAATGAACTTCGTTCGATGGGATAATAAATGTAGATCTAGACAGACAGGAAGTGTGTAATTGAAAAATTGACCAAATGACATTAAAACTTGATACATTTGACCAAGTTTTTGGAATGAGGATATTCTCAAAATTTCAGTTTTCATGAATCTCGTTCTAGCTTTTTAACAGAAAATAATAGGACAAGACAAAAACTAATAAATATCACTCTCACCAGTCGATTTGTATGAAGTTCTATCCTCCAGAGTTCCGAAAGTTCGTCAGCTATAGACTTTGAAGTTGTACATCAAAGTTGTACAAATTCAAATTGAATACCATGAGTGGAAGACATTTTGATGACAAAATATATTTAAAAATTCAAAATGGAGGCCATGTGAAATAACTGATAGGTTGTTTTCTTGGTATTTTAATGACAAGATATATGTGGCATCCATCCACCAGGTTGCATGCTGATTTAGCAGAAAATGAGAATAAAAACATGTAGAAATTACAGATAACATTTTTTTTAAAATCATAATTTCATAATTCCAGCGACATATTTCTAACCCTTTTTCTAAACACAGCCCCTGTGAGGAGGGGGGTCATGCCAAAAACTCACAGATTCAATGGATAGACAACCAAAATTTTAGATAAGCAGAAATAATCATTAATTTGGTTATAATGAAAAACTAAGAAAAAACTATTTACCAATGTACCAGTGTACAGGGTGTCCAGAAAGTATGGGACCCCCTAGGCAGACATATACCAATGCCTTCACAGTATGTATTATATAACATTTTGAAGGTTATCAAGAATTACATTGACTTGTCCAGTATCATGATTCAACTCTCAAATAGTGTTTGGCCAAGGTGAGGGTAGATACTCCATGGAAACTCTTTATTTCCTTAAAAATGTTTTAAGAGGATTTAAATGCAACATGGCCAAGGAGACACACTACTACTAATTTAGTGTAAAACTGAACTTCAACTGTAGCCAGAAACTAAATTTTGAAAAATCTGTAACCTTTTTCCAATTTGGGAATTGACACATGATACTTGGCAAATCAATGTAACTTAGGATAAGCTTTAAAATCACATATGACAGATACTATGGGGGCATTGGTACATTCTGCCTATGGGGGTCCCATACCTTTGGGACAGCCTATAAATCTTTCCAGCAAATAGTATTTTCCAGAATATTTCCAATATTAGTATTTTCCAATATATCCTTATCTAATTTTGAATCATAAATTATTACCTCAAAGAGTTGGAAGACAGGAGAATCAAATTGTCCCTGCTAACTGATTCTCTTTATAGTTCAATTTTCATGTCAACATCAAAGTCGTGTTATCATTCATTGTTATCATTTTGAGTATATAGTTCTTGGCATCTCGTTAACATTGCACAGTATCATTTTGTTTTCACCTTATCAATATTCTGCTGTTATGGACATGGTCTGGTCTTCTAATCTCCATTGTGTTTCATCAGGAACTGAGTTTTTCAGATCAGACAAAGTTGATTTAACTGTACCATTAATAGGTGATGGTGAATGGTGTAACGTTACGCCTTCATTTTTGTTGATTGATTCATGTGAAGTTGTAAATCTGAGCTTGATATTGTTGATAAGTATCTAGTAACCTTTGAAGCCAGTCATTTTTGCACCTATGGCAGGGAACATCTTCAGCCAACACAAAAAATCTGAAAAATTAGAAAAATACATGAATATTAATGTTATATTATAAGAAACTTGATAGGAAAAAATCATGTTTTCTGTAATCAATATGACAATATAACAATGGATTAGTTATTAGAAATAATCTTGATTTACACAATTCAAAGTTTTCAAAATTCAGTCAATGTGATATCATACTTGAAATCTACATATTACTAGTAAATAATATCTCTTCTGAATCAAATGTTGCATTGTGGGTAATAATTCAAGAAGACATTCCAGTAAAAATATAATTTGTGGGAGAATGTTCACATTTATAATTGCCATAATTGTGATGAATTCCATTTTATATTAAATTATCAACATGTATGCAGATGAGATAATCATGTTTTTATTTTTGAGTTAAATCATTCATGAAAAGTACAAAATAAGATTTTTCTTGGAATGTGTACAAGAAGCATTTTCTCCAATTTTTAAAACCCAAGGCAATACTTCCCTTCTGTTGAAAGCCCATGACTAAAACTGATGAAAATTCAAGTTTATGGGGATCACTTTAGATTTTTTCAAAATTTTCAAAATCAAGCATAATCGATTCCTCGGCTAGCGAGGGGAAATGGGAATCCCCTATGAGTCACGCAAACGCCCACATGTGCCTTAAACCAGGCAGCCAATCAGGTTCATGATCAACAAATTCAACAACCAATCAGGTAACAGGTGGATTTTCTGGTATATTCTAACTTCAGATTAAATTAATTACTGCGAAATTAATTAGATCTGTCTGTACAATTGCAAAATTAACACTGAAAGCTGGGGATTGGGGACTTTGGTAAGTATATATCTAGTGGTTGAATATGTGGTAAATTTCAATATACCCAATAGTATAGTCTCCTTAAACTTTCAAAATAATCCAATGTTGATTAGCTTACTGTTTTAGGAAAAGAAGCAAATATTATGTTTTAAATATTGCTTCTACGAGGAATATAATTTTAAAATGCATTTTTCTCTGAAACATTTTCATGACACACAATCACACATGCATAGATAGTTCATTTCTTGCTTATTTATCAATAAATTTTTTAAAATCAAAACCAAAGTTTTGTATATCTCATTTTAACAACTTTTGGTTAGACTACAAAATAAGGCTAGGTGTTTTAAACTTTATATGGGGCCTTTAAAACAGTCTGTTTAAAATTTTAGATGATATATACGGTATACCAACTTCAGTTAGTTACATGAAAACAAACAGTTTACCTAGTGTTCTCCATCAGAGGATTTGAACATAATTTCTGTTCTAGGTTGAGTCAAGGCATTGTTGTTGGTCCTCTATTCTACTTTTGCAAGGCATTTCCTGAAAAAGTTATATATATTTTTTATTAGGGCTGAAAAAGCTATTTTGATGGTAAAGGTCATTTTGACAATAACCATTGTGATCCTGGCCATGTAAATGATATATGGGAGCAGAACTCAGTTATCATACTTCATTCAAAAAACTTTAAAATAACATGATTATTTCATTTCCTGTTTGGTGTAAATTTCTGATAACTACCATGAGACCTTAATGTGACCATAGTATAATTAATTAATCACTGGCGGATCTGGGGGGGGGGGGGGGCTAAGGGCCGGGGCCTCGTCATTTGGGTGGGCTCAGAAAAAAATGGGCCAAAATAAATTTTGGTCCAAAAAAGTCTTAAGGCCCCAGAAAGTGGGCTTTTTTGGTCATAATGGGGGCTTCTAAGGCCTTATTTTTTAATTTTAGGCCAAAGTTTCAACATAATGGGCCTCAAATGTCAAAACTTGGTTGTAGGGGTCCAAACATTTTTTTCGCTGAAGTTTTTTCTCAGACCAGAAACTTGGCCCCCCCCCCTTGTTGGTTCCCAGGCCCCTGCAGCCCTGTAAATGTTCGCTCGCCACTCAGGTCAAGAAACATTGTAAACATTTTACGGAACTACCTTGACTTTGTCGCAAACCAACAATATACACTGTTACTGTACAGCATTAATTTCTTGAATTTGCGCAACACATGTAAGGTTATACCCTGAGGCCCGGGTATACAGTCATTAATAAAAAGTCTTATTCTTATTCAATGTAAGTAATATAGTAATATAGTAAAAGATTAATATACATGTATACACCACGCATTACCAACTCAGTACACTAGGGGACTTTTTAAACATTTTTAACGTATTCCTGGGCCTCAGGTTATACCTATACTCACATAACAAGCAAATCTAGTCTTGGGAAGTCACAAATATGACTGAGGCATTGCTGTTCAGATTCGGAGAGGGAAGATGACATTGAAATCCCCTGTGAAATCCACAAATTAAATCTGGTAGGCACATCGAAGCAGAGGCAGAATCAAGGAGTTCTGGAACCTGCTTTCTGGAAATGCACAAAAGAAATAGCTATATATTTTGCGCATGCGCAATATGACCCAAAATATGGTCCCTAATTTTGAAACAACATGGGTCATTTGGAGGCGCTGACATCGAGCTTAACTCCAAGACCCTGATGCTATTTACATCAAATATACAATATTTATTATCACATCAATGTGTGAGTAAATTTCTAGAATCCTATGTGCAATAAAAGATACTGAAATTTGATGAGATTGCCTCTAACTTTAAAAAATTTCAAAAATCAAAAATTACACCATCATTATTCAAATTATGTGTTTTCAAACTACATTATCTAACAGAAATACTGAACTTACTTAAAAGCCGTGAACTCCATCGTAATCACCTGGAATCCCTGAATCCTGTAAACATTATCGGTTGATCTAAATCAGGGCTGTCAACTTGGGACCACCTAATATGAGTGACTTCAAAATGTTGGACACCTAAGTCAAAATCTGAACACTTTTGTCCAAATTTTGAACACCTTTGGCCAACTTTTAAACACCTTTGGCCAAAGTTTGAGCACCTTTGCCAAACTTTGAACACCTCAAATTTTTCGCGCTCGCTACGCTCGCGATGTCGTCAACGGGGGGGGGGGGGGGGGGGGGGGGGGGGGGGGGGGGGGGGGGGGGGGGTAGGTACGAAAAATTTACAATGAACATGCGTGACACATACGGGATTTGCGTGACAAATCCGAACAAATTGCGTTCGGTTTTTTCCGACGTTCGTATTTTTACCGTATCGTAATCATATTTCGAAACAATTTCTCCAGAAATATTTTTGCTTGACAATTGCCAGGTAAAATGCGTATTTTGCGTGACATTTTCTGTCACGCAAAAAAAACTGGCGTGACTTCAAATTCTTCAGCAAATGCGTGACGAATACGCAAATTGCGGGACAGTTGACAGGCCTGATCTAAATATCCATGAATCTACTAAAATCCGTTCAAATAGGCTGAGCCAGTTCAATTTGTTTTCAGCGCCATTGATACTTTAAAATTACGAACGAAAGGGAAAGACCCCTTGGAATCAACTAAAAAATGATAAAACAGTTAGCGATTATTGTTTTGTTTGACATTCTCTCTTGATTTTAAGTACACTAATGCCAAGTTGGTGCTCAAAGCCATCCACAAACAATTTATGAATGACCGATGTTGTTGTTTTGTGGCTGAAATGCAAAATTTAAAAAACAGGTCACGTGACCTGAGAAGGTCCTTTGGCATTTCAGCAATTTGGCGGATTCAAGAGTAGAAACCGCTCCAGATGATGGCTTCAAATTGCCATAAGAACTTCAAATTGATGCACAATACGGCTGACTTATGCGTATTTAGATCATACGCATACGTTGAATTCAAGAATTAGTTGCTAAAAGGCTAAAAATACTGAAAACTTCGAGTCCGAAGACGACCCTCTTCAAAAGCCAGGGCTTCACCATTTTGGGTAATTTTGACACGACAATATGACTGGACCGCAATTGATTCAAGTGTCCTGACAAAAGTACTTATCCAGGTATTTTTATATTTAGACACCATATGTATTTTAGACTACTTTTTATTTATCAATAGATCTTTAACCACAGATCTGTAAGAAAAAAATTTGCCCAAAACATTCTGAACTAGATATCTAATGTTTCCTCAGAATTGTTTTTGTCATTTACCTGATTTTCTGATCACATATTTTTTTCGACGTGAAGAAATCAATTCCCAACAAAAACTTAATGCGGGGATTGGGAACTACACGTCAATTTGATCATCTACTGGTTATTTTGTATCGGCTAACTACGGGTTTCATCCGAGATTGAGTGTTTACAACTTCAGGGGACCATGTCAAAATCGATCCCTGAGAATTAACATTTTTTTCTGAAAATCAATTACTGCTGACTAAGTGGCTGATAACTCGGGAAATATATAAGAATGGGCAATAAAACGTTCAAATCACGTCCGCGAGTTAAGTGGGGTGCGTTTTGTACTAAAATCACATAAATAACTAATCTCAGAAAAAAATGCCCAAAACATGTATACGACCCCAATTTTCAAAATTATCGAAACCCAGTTTCAAAACTTTTCTCTTTGAGGTCTTCTTTCTCACCCAGCATACCTTATTTTGCTTATTATTCGTGAAATATAGTTACATCCCGATATCTCCAAACGTTTCCCGAAATATCGGCCAAAACCATTACGTTTATCGATATTAAAAGTCAATTTATGCACAAGTGTCATTTTATATGATTTTTGGAGGCGGGACTATATTCTGTAGAAAAGCACGATTTTCGCGTAGTTTTCAGGTTAATGCCGAATCACCGCGACAATTGATTTCTGGGTTTGGCTGCCCAGCTGATAGATGCACGACCATGCTCTATTCAATCTGCAATTTGCATTGTTTTGAGTGACGTCACATCTCAGCTGCACATCTGGGGCTCTGTCCGGGGATAGCTGTTCTTTTTTACTCCCTCCGTAACTACTGTAACTATTTAACTATGGCTGACTTCCTTGTTTTGAATAAAATCTAAAACGGGGAGTAAAATAGAACAGCCCAAACAAATTATAAAATTTTTCCGGTTCAGAATCTTGACAGCATGCGTATTCTTCCTTCATGCCCGTTCCACAGACACGGCTTTTTATGTCCCCACCACATAGTGTGGGGCCATATTGTCGGCCTAGGCGCGTCCGTCTGTCCGTCTGTCTGTCTGTCCGTCCGTCTGTCTGTCCGTCTGTCCGTACGTCCGGCAGTTTTCTCCAAAACCGCTACAGATATCACCTTCAAATTTTCAGGGATAACTTATGAGTGCATACAGATGTGGATGAAAAAAAATTAACTCGATACCTACTTCCTGTCGGCCATTTTGAAGTGAAATGCTAAAATCCTTGTCTGCAAACTTTAAGAAAAACGGCTTCACAGTTGCTTTTAAAACTTTAACATCTTGTTCAGCTCACTTCATTCTAGATCTGATTAGGTTTTGGACCTGTTAGCTCAGTCATGTCAGCCATTTTGAATGTTTTAAGAAAAGTTAGCCCACGATAATACTTTGTATCATATTGAATGGTGTTTTTCAGTTTTCATACTTTAACTTTTTAGTAGCTTTATAAATAATTTCAGGTGTACTTTGTTTTAAAAGCCTATGTTATTGTTAACAGTAGTTATATGTGATAATTTTGTAAAAATATTTCAGCAAAAACTCATAATCACTTTTTTATTGTCGGCCATTTTGGATTTTTCCGTCCTAAAATCTTGTCTGTAAGGTCTTGTCTACGCGTTTTCCGGTAAACCGTTTGGTAGATCAATTTCAAATTTTCAGGGATGATTCTTAGTATGAAAATCTAGATCTGATTAGTTTTTGGTCATTCTGGATAAATGTCAAGGCAGCCATTTTGGATTTTCCGTCCTAAAATCTTGTCTGTAAAGTCTTGTCTACGCATTTTCAGGTGAACCGTTTGGTAGATCAATTTCAAATTTTCAGGGATGATTCTCAGTATGAAAATCTAGATCTGATTAGTTTTTTGGCATTCTGGATAAATGTCAAGGCAGCCATTTTGGATTTTCTGTCTTAAAATCTTGCCCGTAAAGTCTTGTCTATGCGTTTTTAGGTGAACCGTTTGGTAGATCAATTTCAAATTTTCAGGGATGATTCTTAGTATGAAAATCTAGAACTGATTAGTTTTTGGGCATTCTGGGTAAATGTCAAGGCAGCCATTTTGGATTTTCTGTCCTAAAATCTCGTCTGTAAAGTCTTGTCTACACATTTCCAGGTGAACTGTTTGGTAGATCAATTTCAAATTTTCAGGGGTGGTTCTTAGTATGAAAATCTAGAACTGACTAATTTTTTGGCATTCTTGGTAAATTTTAAGGTGGCCATTTTGGATTCTCCGTCCTCAAATTGTGTCGGTAAAGTCTTGTCTTCTCATTTTTAGGGTAACCATTTGACGGGATCACCCATAGGTGGGGACATATTGTACACATTTGTGTTCTTGTACTAATTTTTATGTTTGAATCGGAATAAATAATGATAGGCCATTCAATATGGTGAAATTCAGCACTCGTTGGACAGAATGTTAGTACAAATGCACTCACCTTCGGTTCGTGCTTTGTACAACATTCTGTCCAACTCGTGCTGAATTTCACCATATTGAATGGCCTATCATTATTTATTCCTTAATTAAATACCTCAGTATCAGAATGATCGATTAAATTAAATTGTGTGGTTTCAAATAATAAGCAAACGTTACGTGTAGTAAGCTATTTCGGTTTATCACAAAAATGCTTTTGCTTATTTGTTTTCACCACGTTCCAACTTTCATTATAATGTCTCCTATATGCGTTTCAGTTGGTCGGAATTTTTCAGTCCCAGAACGTTTGATTAATTTCTGGTCTAGAATACTATAGTTAAAAGAAGATGAAAGAGCTTTACAAGTGTATTTCGTATGTGTAGTTAGCTACTGTATTTTGTTTTATCACAAAACCTGTCGTACACTTTCATTTTTTGCGAGGGCATTTCATTAACGAATAGTGAGTTTTGAACGAAAATCGGGAGGGTAACATTTAAAAATCGGGATGTCTCGTTAACAAATCGGGAGTTTTAAACACAAAATCGGGATATCTTATGAAAACATATCGGAATAATTTACAAAAATTGAATATTTTCTTAAAATAGTGATATTTTACAAAAAATCGGGATATTTCCTTAAAATCGGGATTTTGAAAATAAATCGGGATGAGCAATAGAAGATCTGGAGTAACCGGGATTTGACAGGTAATAAGTAGACATAAATGATTAATTAGTACTAAATTTATCTAAGATAACGTTTCTCGTCAATAAATGTTTGAAACAAGTGAAAATAGAATATATAAAATACTGTTTCTTATGTACTCCTCCAAAAAAGTTAAGGACCAGTGGTTTTCCTCATAGGTTTACATGCTAACCCCATATTTGTTTGAACGACTATTTTCTAAGCGGGGAACAAAAGAAATCCCAATGAAGTAAATAAATCTGTATCTTGATTCTATTCCCTTAAAGTCCGTAACATTTCAATGTTATATCTCCATTACATTGGGTCAAAATTTGATGTTAAAATTGATGAATTTCATGAAATTTGACAAAAATGGCTGATTCCATGTTAAACAAATGGGGAAACATTTGTTGAAAAAACTTTCTGAGTAGAAAACCGAATGGTTGTACATTTTACATGTCTAGCTTATATTCATTTGGTAAAATTAGCGATACAAAGTAATTTTGACCACCTCACTGACCACCTGTGTTATTTCAATAAAAGGATCCTTAAAAGAATTACTAAATTTAAAACCATTAATTTTTGTAAAACCTGGAAAATTAAATCATATTTTTGTCCAGTGGACAATATAGCAAAATTGTCTCTTAAAATTCTAATTTTGAAAGCAATCGGATGGATGGATCGTTCCTCATATGACTTATGGCAACCCAACAAACATGGGGGTTAACATGTAAACCTATGAGGAAAACCACTGGTCCTTAACTTTTTTTGAGGAGTATATTTTCACGATACCAATGCTCTATTTTCGCTTGCTACAAACATTTATTGTTGAGGAGATTTACATTTAATTGCGTACTAATTAATTTCATTTTAAGTAAATCCTTGGAAATTAGGATTCAAGAGTCAGTGCATTGTTCCTACGGGTCAAACATTCTTTCCCGATGGCAGTGCTGTGCATTTGTTAGTGGATGTTACGAAGGTTATTGAGGCAGAATGGCTCCCACAAGCTGTTAAGCTAGAGGGATCAATACAATATGTTTTCAATGAAACAGACGGCATGTGAGTATAATAATGACGAACTCTTAAATGTTGAAGGTGCTGATATTTTTGACATGTTGATCGACTCGTTGATCTTGTCTCTCTCATACCATGGCACCTTGTCTCTCATAGCAGGCAACTTGAAGAGAATATACTATTGGTGCTATTAAGCTATATTTCAAGGTGTGAAATTTATTTTATATTAGTAACTTTATTGCATGAAACCTTTTTTTATTTCAGTCAAAAAAGTGGCGCGTTGAAACTATCTTCAACATATTTTACCGCAAGTGGTATATTTTACACCATGGGGATTGATGACGAATACGATATAAAACTTGTTGGGAAGACGGCATACTTTCTTGGATCATTTAGAAGTTATGTGAGCATATACGATGGAGTCAAATATGAGAATCTTTGTGGCGGATGTTATTTTAATTCTGTAAATGCAAAGACCTAAATGCATAGACCTGTGACGTCATTAGTTTAACATCTTTATACAAGAGAGGTTAAGCTACACGTATTTAACTAAATTTGAACGTGATCTTCAATGCGCGCGCAGATAAATGACGTCAGATTTGTTTATTTCCTGTGGGCCAGCGTAAAGCAATTTACAGACGCGTATTCAACAAAGCATGAATGTGTACTTCTATGCGCGCGCAGGAAAATGACGTCAGATCAGTCTATTTTTAACAGGTAAGCGTAAAAGTTCCAGGTCTTTACGCGTAGATGAGTGATTACACAGACTTGATTACACGTTGCTCATTACGTGGTTGGTTTAGCTTTGTTTTAGGATGGCTTTTGAGCCCATATTTGATACAGATAATCTTGCTTGTTATATTAGTAAACTCCAATCTTTAATTGAAAATAAGAATACATTTTGATGGGTTAAAGACAACTTCAAATGTTATCGTTTTGTTTCATTCTGTACAATTTAAATAGGCAGGGCTTATTTGATACCCGAGACTTAGATGTATACCAAACGAAATGAAATAACAACCAGGTCCTACTATTGCCATTCTGATACTCAGACCATCTCTGCAATGCACAAGAATATTTTGCGTTGAACGAAATGACATGTGATTTTGCTCAATTTGTTAATTGCTCCTTTGATATCGCGTCTTAAGCGTTAAAACTAGAAAGGAAACTGAGAGAAGGGTGTGATATCTCACGATGTACTATTGCCTTATCACTACATTTGAATTGCAAACGAGGCATTTTCTTTGTGTTACATCCGCCCTTGATATGAGCAGAAAGTGATACATAGTAATTCAATCGTTGTTGAATATGAAATAAAGCAAAATAAAAACGGAAAAGTATTCATGCGAAAAGATTCGAACACAGTCCTAACAAACACGAGTCCTAGTGCTGACCATTACTCCATAGAGCCATGCCGCTTAGACAGAGTCACAACATAAATAAAGCTCCATGTCCACTGACACGGTTTCAAACGTGTAACTTAACAGAAAATGTACTTGCGCCAAGGGCGAACGTAATACCTGGAACTTTCCTCGTTCGCAATTTCAATATATTCGGCGTTCGGCCTTTTACCGTATACTTATATCAACCAATAACGCAGATGCGAGTAGTATAGGTAGTTACCAGTTTCACCACCAGGTGGCTCGTTAGGGTCAGATAGCATGGCGGGTATAGTAGAAAGTCCCCTTTAACTTTAATTACATCTGTTTTAGTGGTTCAATTTTCATATAACCTTTACGTATCTAATAGTTATGCAAATTAAAATATGTCCAACAAAGGAAAATGTTATCTGTCCAATACAATAAAAGATATTTCACGTTTTGTGATTTTGTAACATGGGGTCTATGGGGAATCAACCCGAACTAGAAGTCACATTTTCAAAAAATCAGATTTTCAAAGTTGATGAACTATTTTGGAAACCATATTCCTATATGTTCTTTTACATGTAGATTTCAAATATGACATCATTTAAACCGAATTTTCAATATTTAAAGGCCCACAATACTTAATTTAGAAGAAAGGAGAAAAAATTATCATTGAAACATATTACTCACACACTCGCTCAAATATGACACAAAGTTTGATTTGCTTTATTATTGAACCAAGAAAAAAATAACTCACAAAGAAAAAAACATTTGAAGTTCAGAGATCATTAGACATGCGTGCACATGCTAAACAAAGTGTATGTTTTTAATTACTTTTGATTTAAAAGATGGCGACACTTCTATAAAAATGAATGTATCATGTAGTACAAACAACTTCGCCATCTTTTAATGACATTGATAAAAACTTGACTTGTATAAAGCTTGACAGATCGAAAAATATTTTTGGATTAATTATTGTAAGCTTTGATGTGGTCCGTTTGAGCTGTTGTTGGTGTCAAATGAAAGATAGGGTTCTTATCAATACATTCTATAGAATTCATACAAAAGTCTTTATTTTGCCCAAAAACATTGAAAATACGCAGAGTGGGCCTTTAATGACGTTAGTCAAGATTATTTCTACTATCTAGTATCTAGTCTATTAAAATGGTGTACAATAACTTGAATTTGATCCCGACGATGTGTGTTACTCCCGGGGTGTTACCCCCCTTTGGACATGAAGTCCAAAGCTTAATATGGCAGTTCATGTTAGTGATTGTTAAGTAAAACCAATTCATTCTTAACTTGGCATATCTCTTATAGTTTAGTGAATTTTGGTCACAAAACGTTGAGAAACAACAGAACGAAGATTGTCCGCGTCCGTTTTGATTGTTCTGACTAGAAACCAACGGGGTCTTCTCATTTGCATAATCAGGTCACCGTATACTGCGACAGCTGGGTAAGGGGGGTAACACTGACTGACAGAAAACACAATCGCCACTTCAAGTACATTTCCCTGTTTATTCTGTTCGTATTAATCCTTATTTACATATCATATATTTGAGTTAATCAATTATGTAGCTAATGATGTGAACGGATTGCAGTGCCATAGAGTAAAATAACCGCAAAACGGTAAGACAGAAAAAAGTACCTAAGTCTGAGAAAACCAGTCTATACATTGTGTAATGCAGATCATATAGAGCCCCGGATGACGTGCCGTTTCGTTTGGAACACAACTTAAGCTCCGGGTATTAAATAAGCCCTTGCTTGAGCGTGAACTTACGCGTTCAGGTTCACGGTTTGCATTTAGACGTGTAGCTTAACCTCTCTACTGATACTGTATTTACGTGAACGCATTTTGATGTGACCTTTTTACCAATCACTTTATATGTGCTTATCGAATAATATAGATTTTAGTGATGACTATTTAAGATAGGAATCTTTTTGTTCCTTTCAATCTGAGATAAAGACAGGCCCGACGCTCATAACTCCGAGCTTGCTGCGCCATTTTGTTACCGAAACTGATCATTTTTGTAACCAGTATGAATAGCTCCACCACGGTGCTTATATATTTTTACCAAACCACATCCGGGACCTTTGGGACAGTCTGGGATTTACTGCCATTTTCAAAAGTCTGATTTTGCATAATGTACTAGGCTCTCACAAACAGGGTAAAGATGAAGTAATTTAGAACAAATTACAATGACCTAGCTCTCCGAATTATTTTCAACACAATTTGAAACATTTATTTGACGGTGGGCATCATGAGAGATCATGGGCTTCTATTAGTTACACACTAGTATTCTTGTTGAAGACAGAAAGATGTGATGAGTATCATTATGGTTGCTGGGTGAAATTAGATTTCCAACATGGTGATGGAGTCTGCGATTATCGAAGTACATTTACACAACATATGTATATCAGCTATCACAAAATATTGACTTTATTTAAACATTTATATACCATTAACTATTTATATTTAAACAATGCTTTTAGCGAAGTAAATAGGTAACAGTGATCATGAAATACAATCTGATAAATCAACACTTGTTGGAGATTATCCAACTTTAAGGTCACTGGTCCCCACCTAGTGAATTTCAAACCCTTTTGCGTTGTCTTAACGTCCTGGTTACTGAAGTGAGGGGTTTCTTATTCGATTATTGGTGCCATTGGATACTCGTGACTGATTAGTAACCGGCATGTTATTAAGATACGAGTAAAACATATAGATCATACAAATCGACGTCTTTCTTGGTGAAAATGATGAAAACAAAATGTTCTCTGTTTTGATATAAAAAGGTGGGGACCAGTGACAGTGGAGTGAAGCGTTATGGGTTTCGATAACAGCTGTTTCCGTAACATTACTACGATGGCGGAATATCAATGCTTTTTATAGATAACAACTTCCAGGTGATTGTTTTGTGCACGTTTACCAAAATATAATCCAAAGAACAAAAACAATTACATGTGTTAATTTTTAATGATGAAGCAAAATGTATTTCAAGCAACTTTTTCGACCATCTAGAAAATTTGTGACTGTTATGTTACGGAAACAACAGGTGATTTCACAAAAAGCGTTGGGAGACAATGTACCGAAAAACATCTATATGTCTAGTAGCCCGGACATGCGTCTTTGTCCTAAATTTTTCAAATCAATGTTGTCATTTATTAGTAGCCCGGACATCAGACAATGTTCAACTAGAATGTGTATAAACATGTAGTACTAAAATATTTTTACATTCCCCAAATATTTCAAAAACACTTGGATATTATATCAGAGCTACTATTTACATTTCGTTAAAGCTGGACGGAAATCATTCACAACAATTATTGTCCAATCAAATCAGCAGCTACATCCAAATCACAAAAAACGTGTTTATCGAAGTCAATGTGCTTTGAAATCATATCCTTCCAAACTTCATAGTGCAGGGAAATTGTGGTGATATTAAAAGGTTGGCATTAACTCCACGATTGAGTTTATCTTTTCGGAAATATCCTTGAGCGTCATGAACCTTTTTGGCTTTGGCTTTCTCTTTTAAAAACTGAGTCAATCTTTTCCAGGGAACGAAAAGTCTCATATTATGATATCCAAATCACCAGAGATTGTTGTTTTAGTTTTAGAAAATATAATCCTTGCATCAACGGACCCGATATGTCCCCAAGACATTTTTACTCCATAACTATTTCCCGTTGTTTACTTTGATTCTAATCTCTGGCAAAGCAGCCATTTTTATTGATTATTGTGTCCCTTAAGGCAAAATGATAAACACATTCAAACAATAAATATCAGAAACCTTTAGGCTTCGTTGTGTTAAGACTGTACATCGGTATTTGAAAGTGCTGCGTGCGCTTACCTTTGTATTGTGCCACATTCAATGCCCATCTAATTAAAGCCTTATTACAAATTTGTTCACAGATATCATGAACTTACACATTTAATCGATATGAGAATACGACAGTAACGTGTTGCGTACACATATAAAAGTGCACGTTACATGTACGTGAATTGTACCACTTTACGTCAATTCCACGTTTAGCGTTTTTGGAAAATGTGACATATAATTACACGGTATGCTGGTTATAGATTATTTTTTACACATAATTTTTAACAATTTAGTTTAGTTTGATATTTTGAGCTTAAACGTGCATGACATGCATCACTATTTTTAGATTATATTCCCAATTTGACGACTGCTGTTGTATCAGAGTTAAATGTTGAACTTTAATTCATTGATCTTGATGGACGCGGTCCCGTTTAGGTTCTTGACGAGGACCTTACTCCCGACGCATCTGGGCAGGTCTATGTTGATAAAATCGGAGAGCGCAACAATGGATTGGCTGCTGCTCGTCACACTTCGCTTCAAATGGTTGTGTTTTGTGTCACCTCTCCCCATTGGTTCGTATGCCTCTCCACATCGGAACTCAGTGCTCGGTGGAAGAATTCCTGGAAAAGAGATAGACAGTACGCTAAAAGCACGATATCTCACCGGAATAGCCTGACAACGGTAAAGTCAGACACCGTTGTAACAAATGGTGGTAATTTCGTTGTCAGGCTATTCCAGTGTGGATATGTTGGCACGTTGGCTCGTACTTTTTAAAGGACATATCGATAGGATACCTCGATTATCACGCGAAAATAGATATGAACTAAAATATATTATATTTTAACAAAAAATCCACAAACCATGGAATATCATTTCTTAAAAAGTGATATTCAATGATTTCAAGGTGACATTCGATGGTTTCGATTTACTTATTTTAATCCTTTGAACCATATGATAAATTGATTTGTTTTCTGGCCTCACTTCTAAAATAAAATCCGCACGTTCGTTGTTTTGTTGTTGCTGTTGTGGACAATGATGTCAATGTTTTGTAAAGCATCGATTAGGTAAAAATGTAACTTCCTGAGTTAATGAGGAATTTATTGATTCTTAAATAAGTTAAGCACAGAACCTTTTGATCGCATTGTTAATCTGAGTTAAATTTCACTTTCTTTTTTTTCTTTGGCCTTTTGCAGTCTTTATATGCGACTGTCAGCATACATGAACGCGAACACATTCTCTCCAAGTACGGCATTCGGAAGTCACATTTTGGACCATGGCGTGTGCATCTATTGATGTTTGACGATTTAAACTTGTCATATATTTCCAGATTGTTGTAAATGAGGACCATTTACGTATAAGCATTATTCAAACTAAAAGAGGCGCCAACACACAATAAATGGGCATTTCCGATTACCGAAATTGTGCCGAACTCGGAAAATAGATCGCCATTATATTTAATTACGTATTCGAAAATCCACTTCAAGTAAAGTTAGCATACGATAGGAAAATGTGCACTGGGAACTCTTAAAACAATGTTAGACTGCATTCTACTATACTCCGAAGATAGCCGACTGCAGCTTACAAAAATAAAATTTTAAATGTTTGGAACTACTTTGAATTTAAAAAATAAACAATCAATTGCAAATGACTATATTGCCAAAAAATAGAAACATATGTACTTGTCCTAACTTTTGTATATTTCAGATATTAATGTGCAGTAAAGCTCTGGCCTTTAGTGATTTAGGGAGTTTCAGCCATGTTAATTTTTCCGAAAATAACATGGCAGAGAAACATCAAAATATAGGAGGCCACATATATGATAGCTAAACTACAAAATAACTAAAATATACAAAAGTTAGGACATGTATAAATGTTTCTATTTTTACATATAATGTTTCAATATGGTCCTTTTTGATTGCTTATTTTTTAATTCAAATTAGTTCCAAACATTTAAAATGTTACTGTACATGTTTATTTTACCTTGAATGTCGACACTCTTGAACGTTTGATTCGATGGGAAAATGAACAGCATCCATGCTTCGAAACCGTTTCCAGTTAACGCATAAGTGTTACTAAGGCCGTCATAGGCCCGGTCTCCGCTGTTATCTTCTACCATGCTGGAGACACGGTATCCCGTGGGTGTGATCATGACGCCATCTATTGCTGAAAATAGAACAAATCTCAGTCGGGGATGCTTATAGATGATTCGAAGAGGTATTGGACGAGTGCGTGGCCTGTCGCATTTCGTTGTCGATGTCATAATATTACTGTTTTGACAAATACATACCATCTGTATCAAAAATCGTTTCCTATTGAGTTAATGGCTACTAATCTTGACTAAACTTTCTCCACATAATCTAAGGCTTGTGATACACTTACTGTACAAATTCCAAGACATTTCATTGATTCATTGATATCACTGTTTTAGTTTTACATGTGGTATTATGCGTATCTCTTTTAGACCTTTTCAACAATGAGAAACTATTAAAAACAATCCCTATGCTATTGTAAGAAACTGCATAATTTTGACTGCAATTTTCATTGATCAAAATTGCGAGGAAAACAAAGGAGGATTGACGGTCAGAATGTAACAACGATATTTCTTAACAAAAAAAACGGTAATTATGACGTCATATGACACCATATATGGCAGAATATCGGAATTGCATTCTGGGATCCAATAATCCATAGGGGAATAGATTGGTATGCATTTAAAAAAGATTGCTTTCAACATTCTAGACTCCCATCTATTCTACATTTTTCTTCAAGTCAGCCTCATTGTGTATGTTCCCCGGCCGAACAAACTATTAAAGACCCCTTTCCATATGGGACTGTCAGACTTATAATTCCCCTATTGTAAAGATCCATCCGCGAGCGTGACAAAGTCGGGATGATAGATAATTTGTCAATCAATAATTGATCCATAAGGCTGTATTAATAGGCTATAAATTATTATTGATTGACCTTTATCGATTGATTTTAATGAGAACGAATTTATACAAATGGTAATTTTAAATTATACAAAGGGCGACATACGTGTAGATATAGTTTAGTTTAGTTTTATTGTTATTTACAGTGGTAAGTTTACATCATGTAATACAGTACAATACAAAAGAAAAGTAATGCACATGGGCTTATCAACCACTAAAGTAAAGATATTTGTTTATAAATATTACATATTTTTTGACACAAGTCTAATTAATTTATGTTGTAAATTGCATTTAATATATATAAGCTAGGGGGTTATTTTAAGTAATATTAAATTTAACTTTGTACATTTCACATCTATAGCATGCTATAGCATCCTTGTGTTTTCATCCTTTCGCACCATGCAGTATTACCCTACCCTCTCTTTAAGGGTGTCATGAGAGGGTAGAGATTTATTCCTTTATTTCTCCCACACTGAAACAAGTATACTGTAGGCCTATGTCCCTATACAAGGGCCGATCAATATATTCGCTACTTTTTGCTTTATTTTCTTTTATATTTGTTCATTTCCATTGAAATTTGGCACAGACATGCAGTGAAGAATTCTGCATCTTTTGATACCATTTGTGAGCCAATTACTATATACAGCAAAAAATTCTGGTTGTCATAGCAACGTGAGTAGCGGGTCACCGGAGCTGCCCATTATTTTACCGCAACTGCACATACAACAATGTCTTCATATGCCCATTTCTCCTTACGAAAACATTCAGTTTGGGTAATTTTTTTATACATTGTTTACTGGACATTACTGGACACTGACCTTATATTCAGAACAATGCATAAAGATAGCATCAGAGTGAATTTAGCGGAATCTAACTGCCAAGAGGAAAGAAGGGCAAATGATCAGCATATTCACTAGGTTCTACTCTCAAATTGTTGGTTTACAGCCTGACCTGACATCATCAATTGAGTTACGGCCAAGTTGAGACCTTTTGAACCAATATCTAATGAAGTAATAACATTCACAATCTTCTTCATATGTACAGGTAGCTCTTTAGTCCTCAACAGCTTCTTTTAATGTATGTTCCTTTTTCACTGGTCTAAATAGAAGCTGTTTTCTTAGCTTTGCATTCATCATGTTTGTTTCATGTTTGCAACTCAGTAAGCACAAGTCTCCCTTTGTGATGCACACACGGATCAACTGTGACCTCTTCATTGTTTCAAATAAATATCTGTGACATCACAAACATTGTTTTGAATATTTGGTAAATATGGAGTAAACAATGTATGTGTATAAAAAATTACCCAAACAATGTTTTTGTGTGAAGATATGGGCATATGAAGACATTGTTATATGTGCAATTTGGGTAAAATTATGGGCAGCTCCGGTGATCCGCTACTCGTGTTGCTATGACAACCAGAATTTTTTGCTATATATGGTAATTGGCTCACAAATGGTATCAAAAGATGTGGAATTCTTCACTGCATGTCTGTGCCACATTTCAATAGAAATGAAAAAATATGAAAGAAAATAAAGCAAAAAGTAGCGAATATATTGCTCGGCCCTTGTACAATCTAGTTTCGTGTGAGAACTGGCGACATTCTCATGACGTAACATGATTAATCTAATGAGCATTCAATAAAATTGATTTGTAAAATATTTAAAACTATGTAGTGTGTGGTAAATAGCTTGACGGTGTATGCTTTACTTGAAATAAATCATTAAACAATTAATAAAAAAAATTATTCTATAAAACAACAGAGAGAAAGCAGTGATTTCTCAAGATGTGCTTTAGGCACACAAATGTTATAAATTATCGGTAAATTAACTCCTGTGTCTCATACTTCAGTAGCATTAGTATTATTGGAATTTGCTTTTGTCGTTAGCATCACTATTTGACTTGATTTAGCACGTAATACTGGTTATAAAAGAAAAATTGCTTTCCCATGGCAATGATGTTATTTTAGTGTTCTTGAACAAAAGCTCTAGATCGATATAAACATCACATCCAAACGTTTGGAAACGTTAACTATGTTAATTTGAACCATGCGACGAGGCACGCATGTGTCGCACATTACAGTAGGGTAGAAGTTTACACTCCCCTCCATAAATTTGGTAACCCGAAGTCCCCATTTGGATAACGCAACACATTCTGTTTAATGCATATTTGTGTTCGGCGATTGAAAAATCAACAAATCAATCTGAGCTATTGTAATCGAGGATTCGAATTAAAAGGTCCTGACATTGAAGTAAGATGAAAACTTAATTACAAATTTATTAGGAAGAGTGTATCTCTTTGATGGTTTTAACTTTTTTCAAAAATTTTAGGGAGGAGTGTAATATAAGATGGGGCGGGGTCTCATATCCATCGCATGGTGAAAAATCTTAAATTACCAGAGCACAGGCGGATCCAGAAGCTAACACGGGGGGGGGGGCAGTTTTGAAGTCAGAAAATATTTTTGGGCCCCTTAAACCCCAAATTTGGCCAATAATTTGAACATTTAAGGCCTATTTTTGATAATTTGACTTCTAATTAAAAATAAGGTCAGCTCAAAAGGATTTTCTAGGCCAATCCTAGGGGAGGGGTTATGCCCCCCCCCCCCCTTGATCCGTCAGTGCGCAGACAAGCATTCTTTACGTTGTGTTTGGGATCGTTTTGAAACTTGATAGACTATACTTTTTGGTATCGCTCTATTACACGTACTGTTGATGTCAAATCACTCATTTCTAAAAAGGCAAGTTCTTAATCATCAAAGAAACTTTCCAAAATTTATTAAGGATATCTGGTGATGATGGAATGATTTTTAAGAGACCATTTGTAGCGGAATTTGTAGTAGAAAAATGATCCTTAATGAACTGCTTTTTCGATGTTCATTTTTTAAATCAACGTGGTCATGGTATCCAGATAGTCTAATCACAAGTCAGATAAGATTCCAATTAACACGAGTGACTCACCCATTCACAATCACGTTATGAGATAAAATTATATAATGGTTGTCTACAGGATTTTCTGCCCCATATACATCCTGCATTGCGTCACAATATTTCCCTTGTATCCGGACTCTGATGGTAATGAAAGGAAAACAATGACAGGCTCTATAAATCTTGGCGTTATCACTGTAATTTCAGCGAGTCGCGACCATCAATTTAAGCAGCTATATCACCCCCTAATGCCCAGGGAAGTCTCTTCAAAAATGCAATGAGTCGTAAAAGTGTGTTAATACTACAATTTTATCTACTACTCTCTTTTTATTACAGCTGGATTAAAGTCGTTGTTATTCAGCGTGTGTAGCCATTATATATTAATGTATTTAGATATCATGAATAGAAAATATCATATATAGAAAAAGTTATCCTAAGAATAAGGTTAAGAATATCGGGATTATCCCGAGGTAAAAGAAAGTAATACAATATTCCCTGGGGACCATATTCTCTTTTACATCGCCAGTAGAGTATGAAACAAATAGCTGAGTGAATCGAACAAGGACAATACCCTGGCATGCCATGAGGGACACTACATTTGCTATCAAATCGAACAAGGGTAATACCCTAGTATACCCTGGGGGACTATGTTATATTTTACACTGGCAGCAGACCATTGAACACAAAGACCAATTGGATATCATTTGAAACTAGGACACTATACCCTGGAGAAAACAATCTATTTTGCACTGGCAGCATTAAACACACCACTTATGCAATCATTCCATCTGGCATCCAGTGTTTTGATTTCTTTATATCAGAAACACGTTCTGCTATTTAGCGTAATACGCAAAGCCTTGTTACCCTTCCAACATTGAATCTCACATCTATGGAAGAAAGCTTATAATCAACAATTACTATTTGCATCTGCGCCAAAGGACAGTCCCTAGCAATCTTTATTTGAGCATTTTACGTATATTGCAATGCTAATTTGACGTCCTTCTATAAATTTCACAACAGGAAAGCCCCCTCTGGATCGCGTGTTAAAGCTAAATGTTCAATGTCATTAAAAAAATTGTCATAATCATACGAACGATTGTAATTAAGAAACAAAATAAAGTAACAAACATAAAATAAACATAAAACAAAGGTTTTTGCAAGATATCAAATAAAGACGCATCCGGTTGACAGACTTATTAATGGGAGTGTAGTTATTAAATACAGATTCCATAAAACTGCGCTTAAGAGAATGTAATAAAAAGGTTACGGCGACACTGGATGTAGTATGTTTCATTAGTTACTCTACGGCATGTTGTTATAAGCTGAGGTACATGTATATTCTGTTGATACGCACGTTTGAGACATTTTTGTTTGTTTTGTGATGATTTTGATTTACAATAATGATTTAAATGTGGATATTTTGCTTCATATTTTCACGTGGATATTCACTCTTAATGTTAGAAAACATATTCTGACATCAAAATAATTCATAAGTGAAATTGAAATGACATTTCACCATAATCAGCTAATTATTACGTTAGTGTAATCGACATATCATAAATGGATATTAAAATATGTCTACACAGTTCAATGTACGTTAAGTTACAGTGATTGTCGACAAGATAAGCTAAGCGATAGGATATGAATCGGTTACCATGGCGACACAGTTCCACACTTACCAGAGGTGAATAGAAAGAACAAAAGCGCCATTGCAGAGAACTCCTTTATTCCATCCATCATTGCGTTAATTCTCATTCTGAAATATAATAGAATTATTTGAAGTATCAATTCAACAATTATTCTTCATAAACGTAAATCAATGAGATTGCTTTTAATAAACAGCTTTCATTCACGGTACCTTGCCTATGATATAGCGATCTTGGATTCTTAATATATTAAAGGAATATTCCTTGCCAAACCATCTCTCTCCTCATATGGTAGCTATAACCATATATATGCTTGCCATGTTTAGCAAAACACGCAAAAATGTTTTGATATGGTCAAATTTGATCACTTAAAAATGTGATGCTCAATTCCAGTAAGCTGCCATCTTTTAAAATTTCACACAGGACGTGATGTCATCGACTCTCAACTTTGCATATAGCAATAGGTGAGGAGCTATTAAGAATAACAAAACCAGTTAAATATTCTTTTTCAACTTTGTATCTTATTTAATCCTTCTGAAAATCTCTTCTTTTATTCTAAGTTGACAAGTCCTGAAAATATTTTTGCACAGAAAGTAATGATCACTTGTCTAGAAGTGATTTTGTGCTACTTTCCTATACTGTAATGGGCAAGGTTATAGAAGTTGAGAGTTGATGACATCACTTCCTGCAAGAAATCTTAAAAGATGGCAGCTCATTGGAAATAAGCACTAGATTTTTAAATGATCAATATTGACCATATTAAAACATTTTCCCATGTTTTGCTAAATATGGAAACTATATATATGATTATAGCTACCATATCAAGAGAGAAAGGGTCTGGCAAGGAATATTCCTTTAAAGGTCGTAATATTATACTGTCAGTGTCATTGCGCCGCTCATAATCAGAAACAATGACAATTGCTTTTGTATATGATTTTGCGAACTCGGCTCATTTCTTTCATTGCATTTAAAGTTCGGAATTGTATACGCATACATACATTGTCATTATGCCGTTTATTACAGGGAATTTGTAATGTGAACACGTCGGCGTTCACTTGGTTCACCACGTAATTCACGAAACGAAACGCACATTTTTAATTTATCATTCTTTTACTTAAATGCCTTTTAAACTCGTTTTAGGTCATTTTGAAGATAACAATTGTTGGCATTTTGTGTTTTTACCGTTACAGTATATCTCAATTTGCATTAATAATTTACAAAATCTAACGTAAAATTTTGGGAAAATGTAACGATTCTCGTTTTAGAATGAGAAAGATATAACCGCAGATAATAAATAAATCACCGTCCATTATTTAATAATACTTCTGATGAATATGTTTGTTCAGTCGGCATCGCCATTTTTAGTGTTTTGCTTTCAAGTAACATGATAATGAATAAGGGTTTTTGAGCTACGATAAATGTGTTTTCGCCAGAAACGCTCTTGCTGCCATTCCCGAGCTTTCAAACGATATATCATAAATAGCCCTAAATATTAGCTCTGATTAAAATATGCGATTTTTTTAAGGCCAATGAGCTGCCAAAATTTCTCAGAGTTTTAAGCAAAATGGAACTGTTCTACTGGCGCGTTCATTGCGTAACATTATCTCATGTTACGTAATCGGTTATTTTGTATACAATTACGCAAGCTCTTTATCGATAGATAACCGTCTCCCCAAGCCAAAAGTTTTGTAAAATATCTTACATTTTTTTTAAATAAATTCTTTATAAATCTACACACGTACTTTGGATATACATAGTACTTAATGTTTGAATATGGGATTTCAAAAAAAATACGGAGGAACTTACCGCTTTTTTGTTTTTAATCCAAGTTTTGTCCTCCTTACAAAGTATAACGTCTCTTAAGATCCTCTACCAAAATTACGTCATTCGATATAAAATCCAAAAACACTCAATGATACATAGCCACGATCTCCCTCGAGCATCATATATTGGAAAATCAAAACCTTTGTTTTTTAATTGTCCTATGCTTTCATAGCCGTGAGTCTTTCATCCCGGTATCCCTCCAATATGTTTCAATTTACTTACAGACGTTTTTCTTGATTTCTATACGACAACGGTAAATGTTATACCTGTTGTTCGCAGTTTTATTGTATCACGTTCCACGCCTGCTTACTACAATCCTCATATTCGTCGTAGTGTTATCTAAGTCGCGGAGAACGGCATAGTTTACGGAATTCTTTTCAGAGGAGTCTCTAGTCAATTCTGAAATCTGAGCTCCGGGATGCTAGAAAAAACAATGTCCGTATTATGGCGATTATCGATATTTACTCTTTGTTGACTCTCTGTTAATAATAAATCAGATCATATTTTAACTTAATATGTGACATGGGAGTTGCATCCCTTTCTTCCCTGTATCATGGCGATTATTGATAATCATCGTGTTACATTATACATGAAACAAAGACCGGAGACGCGTTCAGATTATGTTAACTTACGTACTGATTGCAATATGCGAAAGTTTAATATGCATACTCGTATTTTACTGCAGCTTAGCACAAATTGAACTTACTTGCGATTTGTTTTATTTCTACCATCATCATCATCATCATTTTATTTGCAATCAGTTAGTTTAAAGTCCAGGACAGTATTGCATTGAATTTGATTGGAATCAAGTGAAGTGTTAAAGTGTTATACTTCTATTATGTACCTACGTCCTACTATATAATGGACTCATATGCCAGATTGCACCTTTCCCATTCAAATGATGACAGATGAGTTATGAGTATACCCAAGTTATATACATAGATTCTAGAATAGGATTATATGATAAAATATGGCAAGTTGAATTGATCCCACTCAACTCATTCAATAGTTTTATGAATCCCATTCAACACCTTCAATTGACTGAAATAACCTTATTGTAAATATGTTTAGATGTACACGTCTTACTAAAAATGGCAACACTTCTCATTTTAACAATGACAACAATGCGCCTAAACAGCATTTTCAGCTGGAACAAGTAATAGTTTCCGCTAAAATTGTATTTAGGATTTATTAATTGAATTCTACTTTATTACTTTAAAAGGAATTGCTGCATGTTTCGATTTACTGTGTATTTTTTCTCGTTAAGGCATGTTATTAAATTAAATATGTGCAATATATTGCATGCCGGATTCTACAGGAATGGATCTTTGAGAAAAGGGGGGATTTTCCCTATTTCCTTATATGATTTTGTAATTTTTAGGTGGAATTACACCACTCGACTCTGAAAAAGAACACACACAAGTAGTTTTTCTTCGCGATTCTGGATATTAATGCACTTGTCATCTGTAAACTACGATACTGTTGCATAGGTATCGGGTAATGTTTCCAGCCAATCCCTTTAAATGCGCGATTAATCTTAATTCATCTTTATTCACAAGGCTCCAGTTTGCTCCAACTCCACCTTGATGTGTAATAGCCACCTTGGAAGTCATTCGAAGCTGATTGTTTTGACTGTTTGAATTTACAGTAATTCCTCTTATAATGGATGAGCGACATTTATTTGATAAAGTTGCCATTGGTTACACACGATCGATCATCGTGACCTTTTGCTCTTATCTAAAAAGTTAATGCATTTTCCTCTTTTGAAATTAATGGCTTAACCCAATAACATGCATTAGAACGCAATGATTTTAAGACTCGAGCTCAATACCATCTCGTTGGATCCCGGAAACCCTCGTCCAAAGCATCAAATAATATTGCAAACACTGCAATCTTATTGAGTTTCTAGAGTTTAATTAACAAGTGGGGAAGTACGGCAAATGAAGCTTTTTATCATAGAATTGATTATGAAAAACACTCGTTAGTGGTGAAGTGGCCTATGGGGCTCCTTTTTATTCTAGTTCAACCACCGGCCTTGATATATCGAACAGTGGGACTACATGCACATATCTGAATGAGATGACAGCAACGCCAAGTAATGCGTAGCAATTGCCACAGAACAGCCATGGCTGCCATTTTTTATAATTCCTCTACTACTTTCGTTATAGCAAATATTGTAAAATAACACACATAGAAAAGGCCACCCTTTTTCAAAATGACCACTCACTAGCCAAACTGTCTTAAAAAGTGATATATATGAAAGTCAACAAAATCGCTCTACTGCTTTTTAGTTAAAGTGTTTTTTATATCTTCCCGAACTTCGTTCGATGAGCCAATAATTAAGCACGTCACCATCTATATAGAAATTATTTTTAGAAGTTTTAAAATTCAATATGGCGTAAATAACAAGCTCGTGCTTAAAGGGGCAATAAGGACTGTAGAGAAAATAGAAAAGTTTTTTCATTTTTTCTGAGCTATCAAGGCAACATATGGTTAAACATCTTCTTTGACATACCTATTTTCTTAAAATGTATGGATAAATTATCAATTTCAGCATTAAGAAGTGTAAATTCAGTTCAAAACTTCAAAAAGGGGACTTCCACTTTTATATTTTTAAGATCCACCATGTTTCAAGAGGAATATCAGCTAAAATAATGTTTATCTAGGGGGTTTCTTTGTAGATAATAAAAATAGATGTTAGTCTTGATGAAATATCCAAACTAAAATATATTTTGACACTGGTCCATGATCGTTGAATGACCCCTCTGCATTGCACCTTCAACTCTTTAATTTTTTTTAAATATTTACATCACAAGTTAAATGATGGTCGTGCTATTTCTGGTATTTCTTTTACACTAATCCACAGCTGGATGACTCTAACTGCAGTTAGCTTCATTCAAGATGGTTGACGAAATTCTTTCGTTTTCGATAAATCTCCGATTTCAGCTAAACTAAGTTGAATATGGATTCCAAAGGTAAAGATTAAAAGGTGGATTGGATCGAGTCAATTGGATTCATGTAAAAGGTGGATTGGATTGGGAATCTTTGAAATATGGAATTTCTGTTGATCTCCCTCTTAGCAAAATTTCCATTCCACATTTGTATTTTTTGGTCACTTGGATCCCTTTGAGGAATTGGAACAAAACAACAAAAAATACATACTACAATTAGTTGATGGATTCTAGATAAGTAAAACTGCTTTTCCTAATTAGAAATCGACTAAAGGTATAGGCTAAGTCTTAAGGCATAATAAACATAGATAAAAGCTGTCATTCAAATTGATGTTTGGCTGTCCTCAAAACATATCTGCTATATTTTGTTTGGGTTGAAAACAGATGATATGGATCTTTAAAGCAGTCTGCCTTATGGTTTATAAATTACCTAAGTTACACTTGGACTGAATACGATTAATATTGTGTATCAGGAAGCGGGTACCAGGTGACCCTTGTAGCCCACCCAAGCAAAATTATATTGTTTGACATTGTGGATGGGAGGAGAGCACCCGTCTTAGGGAGATCAAAAGAAACAACTCTTAAAGAAATTCCATATTTTGAAGATTCTCCATCCAATCCACCTTTTACATGAATCCAACTCACTCGATCCAATCCACCTTTTAATCGTTACCATTCCAAATGTTTCGGCATGCAAATTAATAAAGCTACAATGGTAAATAACCTCAAATAAATGAGCAAACAACTTCGATATTGGGGAATTTAGAATGGCTTCACTTAGAATGAGTCTAACTGAAGTTGATGATGACGTAATGATGACGTATATCATCAACTTCAGTTAGAGTCATTCTAATTGAAGCCGTTTTCTTTAAAATTCACCAATATTGCGGTTGTTCATTTGCATTGGCATTCATTTGTCGTTTAATGCAATCGTAGTTTCATTAGTTTGCATGGCGAAACTTTTGGAATCAAAATTCAACTTAATTTGGCTGAAATCGGAGGTTTATCGAAAACGAAAGAATCTCTCCAACCATCTTGAATGAATCTAACTGCAGTTAGAGTCATGCAGTTGTGGAAACGTGTTTTAATTTTGAGTGAACTACCTGTTTTTTATCAACACGTCCCTCACTGATGATTTTCCTTGATCACTCAATTCTCTGATTTTAAACAATACACCGTGATATTATTCACTTAGGCACTTTGTGTATCTAATCCATAACTCTCGTGCGAGAAGGAATCAAGGTAATTGCTATGACAACGGCTTATCCAATATATTTTCTTTATAGCTGAACATAATATGACAATTAATTTACTACATTGCCCTGAAATGTTGTTTTGATATTTATATGCTATTTATGGGTTAGAGTTAACTAAACAAGAAGTATTATGTGTTCAACGAATACTGATTTGATTTACAGTGTAATTAATATATGACGATTGTTTCTTTGGAATCTTTGTTGAAATACCGCTAACGTCAAGTAATACAAACCATTGGCAATATTAGTAAATTATCGAATGTCATACATTTATTGTCATTATCGTTGCGATGAAGCAACAAATAACAAAAAATCGCCAATTTGAACAGAGGATTTAGAAATTAGAAGCAACGCATCATAATACATTTAAAGTGAAATAATCGAGTTGTAATTTAACTTTGATATGAGCTGTTGTAATCATATTGCAAGGCTGATTTTTATTTAAAGAAAGATGGCGCGATCTTAAAGACGAGGATAACCCGTAGAAAGATCATCGTAAAAATCGCGATTGCAAGTCGTAATATTTTGGGATGCAATAACAAAAGACATTTATTAAAGAAATTGAGAACGGTTGTAAAAGAAATAGACAGTAAACACTAAAAGCATTATGTTTAATTTGCATGTTTTTATCTCCTTTTCCATCATAATTTAAAGTATTTGAATAAAGATGTCGGGTCTCGTATTAAACATGATGGGACAGCCTCGATCAGATTCACAGAATGCGAGAAAATCCATCTACTAGATATATATGAATACACGAAAAATCAACTTTTGTATTTGAATAAGTTGCAGAAAATGCCAAAACTCATTGAAATTAAAAATAAAGAGAGATGTTTTGTTGCCCTAAGATCATTTCTTTATTTCTACAAAATGCGATGTCGAGGAATGCTTTTCAGGCCTCAATTTTTGGGACAAAACAAAATATGAAGACCAGGCTACGTGTATTTTTCTGAAATGCATCCTTGTTACAACTGGTGGAACGTGGATTAGACATTATTTTAAGTCCAATATTTTTGACTGCGGAACTCGGAGAGGAAATTTGGAAAATTGAATAGGCAACCACTTTTAATGTTTTTTCTGGAGTTGACATTGACCTTTTTCTAGTTGCAAGAAAATGCAAAGTCAAAAAAATATGTGAACGTGAGTTTGAATACTTTTTTCCGTAACAGAAAATAACATGAACAGCAATTTTTCAAAAATATCTCATATAAACGAGTATAAACGAGTGATGGTTAAGATCAGCCATCACTGCCCCACTCAGTGGAAGCATACAGGCTAAGGGGCGAAATGCTGTTGAAACTGAGATACCTGCTGATGACGCAGTGAAGGACTCCCACTTGTTTCTCTTAGACATTAACCACCGTTTTGCGTATCCCTGTTCAAATTGTAGCGATACATCATAGATGTTTATAAGAAAAAAAAAATATTTTGGCGAGGGGGACCATACTATTAATAACTAGTTTTTTAATTTAGAAAAATATGTTGCAGCAATCACATTCTAATAAACATTGCATCAATTTGGTAATTTATTTTTATAATACATTTGCAAATCTACACTGGAAAGTTTTATCAATTTCACACTAAGTGTCCATGGCATTTGCAGGCTTGAAGTAACAGCCACCACACTCGTTGCGATAACTCGCTCCATTGAAATACTGTATATAACTTCTTGACGATCCTAGAAAATATGCCACGGTTGCAATACCTTTCATATCATACTCGTCATTATAGAAGCTTTGGACAACCTTGCCACTTGCGATGTGATATACGACAGAAGCTGTCATGACGCCGCCTACCTGACTGCAATAAAACGATCGGATAAATTCGATTACGGTATGTTAAATAGCAAATATCCATTAAGATTCTTTATTTCACAGGAAATGAATGCAAGATGGCGAACAAAAGCATGCATGGTGTGTGAGTTTTGACACTTTTGACGTTCAATCACTTTATTTCTCCTACATATCAGGAACATCACCAAACATATTCACCGCGTTCCCGTTCCCCTTTGTGTAAAGTATGACTGTTAAATGCACACCACAATTATTTTGCCACAGGCCGTAATGTTAACTTAATTACAATGTTCTAAAGAAAAAACAGAATGAAATAATTAAAATCGGTACATTTAGATTTTAGATTTAGATTTGGATTTATTTATTATACTCTTCACCCACTTTGTAGGGTATTAGTGTCTCAAGTACAAATTACAGCAACAGTAATTAAAAATAATGTAACAAACATGATTTTTCGTGTCATGGTTTTATCCCCTCCCTCATGACAGCATGAAGAGCTCCATAGTTAGTGACCGACTCACTCAAAATTAAACAGTGTACGAGTGCGCTGTTTTTCTGCAGTGAGAACGAAATTAACTTCACGGTGTCCATGCCAATATTTTCCGTACTGGATAAAGCATAAGAATGAGATTTTATAAGAAATAATACACCGAAGGCCGGAGGCTCATTGACCTCATGAGTGTGAGTTGATGTAAGTGACTGAGTGGGCTATAATTAGTCTAGCTTCAGTGCACTACAGGTGACTGTCCAGTCCAGAACATTGAATTTGAATACAGCAGAATATTTGTAAGTAAGATAAGATCAATGATGTAGATAGCAACAAAAATTGATAAATTGTTTTATTCTAAAGAATGCACAGTAACAAGAGAAGGGTACATGTATTTTTGTATATTGTTTTTAGGGAATGAAAACTATCAAAAACTGTCAATGGTCATTTATGTCTCACTTGTTTTTGATAGCTTGCCAAGTGTACATTCTTTCAAAACAATAGAAAAATAATGCACTTTCCTTTTGATAAAACCATACATTCTTAAAAATAAACCACAGCAAATTCTATTGTGTTGCTACCCAAGTGGGATTTAAATCAACTTACTGTACTAAATGACCAACCAGGCCAATCATAGCCCAAAGACACTGTATGCAGAGACATCTATTCATGTAAATAGCATTACTTTTATAGAACTATAACTACTGCCATGAATGCGGACTAATCGTGGTGTTCATTCAACACCCATTCTCAATAAGAATGCAAAATCGATGTCTCAGGGCTCAATCTCAGCATTTACATTACCAACATCACTTTTTGTTGTATATATAAATAGTACATATGACCCTCTACCTAGCACATATGTAATATATAATTTCTCAGTTACACCTATTTTATTATATGTACTAGAATAGGGCTATTCATCAGTTACGTGACTGTCGCCATATCAAAAATCAGGATTGTATGGTGCCATTAGAACATTTTTCATGCGTAACATCCCATATAAAGTGGTGTTTTATACACAAGACGATCCCAGCTTCTGGTTAAATGACAGAAACTATCATTTTGACATTTTTACCATCTTGAAAATGTTCCTTGACAAATGTCGCCAGACTTTTTTATATCAACCCCCTTGTGCTATAAATCATATAAAAACTGGTGAAAAATTAATGTTTTATATGTTTTATATACGTATCTGGATTCCAATTTGAATACTTAATAGAACGTCGTACAAGTTGATATTTGAAACGTTGAGATTTGGGGGCCAGAAAATTATAATTCCCGTTTTTCATGAAGTTATAGATAAGAAAATCATTTACGTGATCATAGTTTCCACAGGCAATAAGTGTCTGAGCATATTAATGTTATATCACCTTATTGTATGGTAGGAGTGACCCTGGCTGATCAGTATTTTTAACTAAATTGACATTGTTTGAATATAATACAGCCAGCAAAAGGGAAATTGCATCATTTACAACACCATCATTTACGATACCTAGAAGTACGAAAATAACGGTTACCATACTCCTAGCTCTGAATAAAGTTTAAAAAGCGGGAAATTTGAGTATCCATATTCATTTGAATCTGAATAAAGAAACACTTCCACCTTTTTAGAGTAAATCCACACAATTTAAGGTATATATCACACCTAATATAGTATCTCTGTTGTTAAAAGAAGATGTAGTGTTAATTTGATGTTATCTATGGCATAAACACAGTCGGTATAAATGTGAAAATGAACATAAAAACACTTTTCTATCATTAATTTTGAAGTGAACCTATAGTCTTGTGTTTTCTATGTCATAAATTACGTTACCGATGGTAACGTAATTGATAAATTCTATTGCACACATTTTCTATCGTCAAATCTTTACAGATATGTTCATAAATCAACTTGAACTTTTCGTAGATGGGAAAGCATCCTGCTGAAATTCAAGAAGACTATCGTGATAGGAAAAAAGCACCAAATAGAGCGTGCTCGGGTTCATAAATGCATTGTCTCAATAAGGTCATAAGGTGTTTATGACAGTGGTACAAGTAACACACAATTTATAGTTCATATTAATTTTGCCTGGAATTTTGCAAGAAGACATGCATGGCCCTTTAAAAAACGGATAAGTAGAACTTGGGGACGTACGTAGCCATACGAAAACAAAGCTCCCTGAACATAGATAAACAGGGAAAAAACAATCACAAATCATTCCCAAGGATCTTACAGAAGCAGAGAAAAATAGAATGAAGGGTCCAAGCATGCCAAAAACACCAAAGAGTGCAGGGGAAAAGTGATGCGATGCAAACTTTAGCATAGTGATATCCCTAGAGTTGAGGAGAAGATTAGTACGAGAAAAACAAGTAGTTGAAGAGGCGAAGCAGACGCAACATGACTGGCGGGGAAATGCCTGAAAAGTGTTCAAGTCTAGTTGATATAATACTACTAAAGGCGATGGAAGGTGATACAAGCTTAAGGGCCTTGCCTGGATGGACAAACATGAAATGAGTACTCGACGTTTACCACAAGCAAAGGTATATTTTGTTGAAGCAAATAAACAGTGTTAAAAGTGCACCGCACAAAATGAAACGAACCAGGAATGACATACAAGAAGAGACAACCAAGGGTATTCTGACAGGGCCATCATGCAGACTGAGAGTGGAGATAAAGAGCTACATCTTGGCGACTTTTTTCACTGCAGTTTACAATACTGTTGGTATGTCGAAAAGGCACTGCATGTGATACTGATGATGATAAATACTATTTTTTAGGAAAAGAAGAATCTCCAATGGTCTCTAGAATGTTACGTTATTTGGCTGAGTGTCTCAGATTTTGAGTGTGTAGTAGATGAGTCAATCCCAACAGGGAAGTTTAAAGGGCTATTTAAACTCTAGATCTGTGTCCTGAGGTTTAAACTCATGTTCTATGGGATCTATATGTCCAAGCTAGGATTTAGAAACGTTTTCAGGAGTTCATATGTACCTATGATATAAGAGTAGACACTGAATGTTGTTACTTTTTGACGATAATCACAAATTATATAGTATAGTTTTGATCTTGTGATTGTAAGTTTTGAAATCACTTACGTTACAAAGGATTTAGCATTACAAATGTGTGAAGAAAGATTATGTCCCTTTAATCCTGTATATATTCATTCCAACATATAGCGTATGTGACAATATATTAATTCATTACGTGTTTTGTGCATAAATAATGTTTGTGTTAGCTTTAATGTTGCTATTGCAAAAGTTAGTTAATTTCACCATCATTTACGTTACATGATGGTCCACAGAACTATGTTTTTTAAATGTTACTATTGGTTAAATGTAGTGTAAACATGATAAAAGAAGCACCAGTTGATGGTTTAACCATGATCACATATGATATGACTCATTCTACGATGTTACTTTTTTTGGATCATATACGTTATCAAGGGTGTAACGATATACAAATCTCAAATACATTTTGTATGGCATATCAAACACCAAGATACAGCTATCATTTTATTCTGAACACTATTTCTAATCATAAAAGAAATATAAATTTAATGTTATCAAACTGAGTTTTTATAAAATTGGAATGACATGTAGCACTTAGGTTTTGTTTGTAAAAAGGAATAATAAGTCATATGTAATTGTTGACTTCAATGTGAATTCTTTCCACTTGTATATCTTCAAAATGCCTGATGCATGATTTAGTATTAAGGCAAAATATATCCTTATTGTTCGGTACAAAAACAGACTTGAGAATAATATGTTGAATGAAAATATAGGTCGCTTGCTTCGACAACCCTCTATAACGTAAATGACAGAAACTTACATTTTTAAATGAATACTAGATAAGCTTCAACATGCGACTTTTCCATGAAGGGGTATGAGATTGATGAAGATATTTTCACTTTAGATACTTAACATATATTCAAATAGAAATACATCAACTTTAAACCATTTAAAGCTACTTTAATTTTTGTCAGATTCATACCTGGAATTTGCATTCTTATTGAGAATGGATGTCAAGTTAAAGTAAAAAGACACCTCCTTGCTTCAAACTGAATTTTAGAGTAAATGAAGTCCTTTAAAGGGTTCCGATTAGCATCCCGTATAAAAACAATATGGCGGCTCCAGGCGAATCAACTGGATCAGTCCATTTTTAAGAAATAAGGGGAGTTCTGTAAAATCCAGTTTATTGAAATTGTCTTTGAGATAAAGTAATCCGTTTAAAATGATTTTGAAAACGTTATCCAAAGAGTGATTGCGTTCAAAGAATACATGTCCAACAGCCAATATAAATCCTTGTATTAGAAACCGGTTTGTCTTGCTTTGTTTCATTTGTAGGATATTTCATATGCCAAGCTGTGTGCTATTACGTTATGGGGAAATTTAGATGCCAATTTTTCCTTATTATACACAAATAGAAGATCCTGAAACTTCACCCATAAATGTGGAATTGATTTGTCAAAATAAAAATCACCCTTTTATAAATGTGTGACGATCTATAATATACTTATGCTATATAACAGTTAGAGGTGTTGACACAACGACCTCGAACCTGTGAACCCTTGAGTATTATTCCGGGATCGGGCCTTTTATACTAAACGGTGAGCAACACCAGAAACGAGCGTTCGATTTGCTAAACAATATGCGTCACCCTTAAAGAAGGATGGAAAATACCCCATACCCCCGTGTTTGTATACATTAGAATATCAACTGACTGGGTGTTGCGGATGGGCGCGTAATTTGCTCATTTAGGTTTAAGTTCACCTTTTATTTGCAGAGTCACTCGAGCCTCTCTGGCTAAGGGGCAGAAACAAGAGAGAGCACTGATGCCCCGCAACCGAGTACTTTTAATACCAGAAAGATGGCTGAAGATGTTTTTATCTCGAAGATGGCCGAAGATGCTTTCGTACAAAGATGGCCGAAGATGCTATCACGAAGAAGGATAAGAACATGATTCAAGAAACCAATCAAGTTTCTTGAAAGATTAAGGTTAGATCTCCAACCATCTTAGGTTGCTGTACAAAAATCGTTACTCGAAACTAACCTGCCATCTGTTCTATTGAAATAGTACTCTATTGTTCCTTCCCCCCTGGTAGCCTGTGCAAGCCAAGGTATCTCAATAATTTTCGTCACCGTTCCGATTATATGCACACTACCGCCTTCTGGAAAACATGTCTGACCCGCAGGCATGTAGCATTGACTTCTGATTCCTGGTGTCCAGGGCATTGCTAAAATCGAACAGTTCAAATATATTTTTTCATATTCTAAACCATCCAGCAGTGAATAATTCATTTCTGCTTACACTGAAATTGACACTGTAGCATTTATGAGTCGGTAGGTAGATGGATGAACTTGTTTAACATCGCCCATTTTGTCCAGCAGATGAGCAGATTTTGCCAACTTCATCAAAGTTTGGCATTATCACTGCTCCAATATATTTAATAATCTTGATATCATACTCAAAAGGTTTCTTACTACAAGTTGCCTCCTCCTCGTCTGTACCATCTTGGCAATCTACCACGCCATCGCAGCCCTAAAATACGACAATGGGGAGCTTCAGTCACGCGTATTTAGGATCTTGTACGCGTATGTGTAATATTATACACAAAGGAATTACAGTCCTATACTCAATTATTTTTTCAAGTGACATGATGACAACTATTTTCCAATATCTCTATTATCAGTTGCGGCAAATTATTACTACTGAGAGGGTGAACTAATATAATCCCTAGATGAGCATAATTCTACATGTACATGTACAATTTATATTTAAAACTTGTTACTGAACCACCCTGATATCAGGATTTCCTAAACGGCAGAAATAAGGTTTTTTTGTCAATGTTGCGTGGTTAATGAAATAGGGATTTTTATAGTTCCCAAGTTAACATGTGCGGGCCCTTGGTAAATATCATATTCAAAATTGGTCAAAAATAATATTAAATGAAAAAATAGAAAGTGTGTGTGAATATAAGTATTTATTCTACATAATATATAATATAATAGTTCTAAAATAAAACAATCAGAATCTTCAGATTATCCTATAGTCGGTTTACTTTATTGAAGTTATCCATTGGTCAATATAACATATCTGCCATCGAGACCTCTGCCCTTGGACAGACATTTTTAATATGGCCTCGGGATAATCGTCATATAGGACATTAACATTCACATTCTTGGGTTCGATTTCACATGATGGTTAAGTTCTCCGTCGTTTTTAATAAAAAATACTGATTGAATATAAAGGTCGTAATGTTTTGGACAATTGTATTAGATCCAAGCATCGGTCGTCATCTTATATTTTATGTTTTGTCGGATATGATCTCGATTGGCCATGAATTACATAAACTTCTTATTTCATGGTTTGGTGGATATGATATCGATTGGCCATAAATTACATAAACCTCTTATTTCATGTTTTGTTGGATTTTATATCGATTGGCCATGAATTACATAAACCTCTTATTTCATGTTTTGTTGGATTTTATATCGATTGGCCATGAATTACATAAACCTCTTATTTCATGTTTTGTTGGATTTTATATCGATTGGCCATGAATTACATAAGCCTCTGATTTCATGTTTTGTTGGAGATGATATCGATTGGCCATAAATTACATAAACCTCTTATTTCATGTTTTGTTGGATTTTATATCGATTGGCCATGAATTACATAAACCTCTTATTTCATGTTTTGTTGGATTTTATATCGATTGGCCATGAATTACATAAGCCTCTGATTTCATGTTTTGTTGGAGATGATATCGATTGGCCATAAATTACATAAACCTCTTATTTCATGTTTTGTTGGATTTAATATCGATTGGCCATGAATTACATAAACCTCTTATTTCATGTTTTGTTGGAGATGATATCGATTGGCCATAAATTCGATAAACCTCTTATTTCATGTTTTGTTGGATTTTATATCGATTGGCCATGAATTACATAAACCTCTTATTTCATGTTTTGTTGGAGATGATATCGATTGGCCATGAATTACATAAACCTCTTATTGCATGTTTTGTTGGATATGATATCGATAGGCCATGAATTACTCACTAATATTGGGTGTATGCATTCCCCAGACGCAATACAGCGGAGAAACCCCCTAGGACATGGCTTGGCTAAACAAAAGAAAGTTTATGGAATTAACTACAGATATCTACCATTTGCACATATGCAGAGGAAAACATACAACTAATACATTTGTGGTGCAATTAAATTTGCAGACGAAATCGGAGCTCATTATCATATTATTCCGGGTTCCGAATAATACACGGTATAAGTAAAGCAAAGCGCGTTGCAGGATATATTTTAGCAAATAAGTACAAAGGCAAAAGGTACTCGATTAGTACTCAAGTATTATCTCGAATCCAATTAATTTGAGAACAGACAGCGTGACCTTTATTGATACAAACGAGGGTGATCAAAAGGTTCTCACAATATCTCTAGTTTTTTTTCGATAACAAGGACAGTCATTTTCACAAGCTTAAGGATTATAACTAATCCAGCAAAAATATCTAGTTAAGATATAGTATGAAGTTGATGATCACCCCTTTATGATGGCAACAATTCAAATCATATTACGTAGTGAAAACCTCACAAGTAAACCAACAATTTACACTCTACAAGTACTCACATAGTTTATACACTGTCTCTGCCAGCCCCTCTGCAGTAGATTTAGATGAATTCAACCTCTGCAGCTTAAACTCATTCTCATCTTGTAGTCGTTTATAGCGTTTCTCTAAGCTACAATGCAATAATGAATCCCCTCCATAAGTTTTGCATCAGAACTTTTCATTATATAGCACTAGCTACCATATCAATGCATGTCAATGTTTGAATCATAATATTGTTCTTAAATTACAATAGTTCGGGAATTGATGAAAAATTTGAAGAATTTTGTCGAATACAAAAAATAAACAGGCTTTTGAAAACGATCCAATTGGGATTTTGGTCGCCAAAATTATGGAGGTGAGTGTAACAAGGGCAGGACAACTTCAAGAAAACCCACGATTTGTTACATTTTTTAAAACTCATTAATTTCCGGCAATGTGACTGACCGACTATACAATAGTTATGTTGTTAAATTGTTACCCCGGTTTTAGTTATCTAAAATCTAACCCCCCCCCCCCCATTGACTTACTTAAAGTTTATACATACATGTCCAACAACTTCTCTTGGGAATCCAGTCTTTCAGAAAAAACATTGTTAGACGATTTTTGCCGACCTACACTTAGTTTGCAATTACAATCATCGCCTTTCACAATTACAATACCCCAGTACAGCAATATTAAACATGTTTTTACTTTCATGATGTCCAATGACGAATGTATGGTTACATAAGTGAATATAATCTGTTGTATTAATTTAATCAACATTATTTATAAGCAATGTGTAGTACATGAGTCAAACCAGATAATGGAATTGAACTTTCACTCCTAATTTATAAAACTTATAGAGCTAGACTTTCAAAATTTCGAAAGTATTTATCACCCAATACTGGACAAAAATTGTCTACATTGAGTGATATAAATTCCCGGATATTTCGCGACTATTATATTTCGCGAATAGTTTCCAAAACTAGCAAAAAGCGCGAAATATTGTATCACGCAAAAAATTACTGGTAGTATAGTGTTCTACCCGTTTGTAAAGAGTAAAATTTGGTTACTGAAAAGCGAATCGGTCTCGACATCCAAGGGCTCCATAATCAGTTAGAATTCCTCACGTAAGCTACGAGGACGTTAAAGGGCTTATAAATATAATACAACGCAACCAAGAGGTTATGCAATTCACCAGATAAAGGTACTGGACAGATTATTATTTTTCAATGAAGTTCCATCCCTTACATAACTTTTAAGAACATATTTTTCCTGAAGTGAGGATTCCTCACTCGATTATTCGAGCTGCTGGAAATATGTCCTCGAGACTGACTAACGTTTCAGTTACCGGATGTTACTATTGATATACAGAATAAATATTTAGATACAAATCGATCCCCTTCTTGGAAAAAATGATGAAAAAGATTTATCCAACGGAAGTGCATCCATTTAGTTATAAAAACGTTTTTCTAACCAGATGGGGACCAGTGATACAAGGTATATCTATTTATTTAATCTGAACATTAGTTCTATATGTAGTAGTTTGTTTATTTCCATGATCAATGTCAATCCAAAAATACGAAATAATCGCAACTCTATTTTTCTGATATAATGTGTACAGGTGGTCCTAAAGAAATCTCCACTTGTTTTCAGTAGCTATGACTGTCCTCATAATCCTCTCTCATTGCTCTACTATACGTCTGAAAATGAAAAACATAAATGAACTGAAAGCAAAGATAATTTTTTTGTATTGTATTGCAGATTAATCTACTATTTTATGGGCAACTCATTTAAATATAGTTAGAACCTGTCACTTTTCCATTCATATTTTAAAGAGTGGGTCATAAAATAGTAAGTTAATCTGGTAGCCGACAGTCGAAATTTGCATTCACAAAGCTGAGTTATTGGTTTAATAATAAATGTAACCCTTAAAAGTTGGATTATATACAATTTTCAAGACAAGAGATATTATATATCTCTTCCAAAACGCCCCGTTGGATCTATACACCTTATCTAGATACTGACTGGACTGCGGGGCGTTTTGGAAGACAAGGGGGCGTTTTGGTCAATTTCGAACAGTTGCGTAGGATTTTTCAAAATTCCTGCGTTTCATGTGATAAATATATGTTGATGCAGCGATGGAGGGCTGTAATGGGAGTCCTTGCGCAGAATATGGGGGAGAGTGATAAAAGAACTGGCGAGATATCAAAAATGATGGTTGAAATCTCTGAGGATTTGCAACTTCTCACATCTGGGGACCAAAACGCCGCCTAAACGAGGGACTTGGTTAACAAAAGCAATGTCTCGACTGAAAGGTATTTCTGTGAAGGTTTTAATGAAACAAGTTTGAGGAAAAACGTTGTAGTGTGAGACTCGCAATCATTGCTTTTCCAAAAATAGGGTAGATTTGAAATTCAAATTAACGGTTTTGCGGGGCGTTTTGGTTTCGATACGCCCCGTCGAGTTAGTACCGCCACTGCGTGAAATATGGGATTCAAATTCTTGACACGTCTAGAAACTAGTCTTTTCACGCCGAGTTCCTAGGCTTGTCAATTATTTAGACCTCTTGACACGCGATGAATCCAACTCTTTACACCTCTATGCACTTCTTGACACACGCCGTGTAACGCAGTGCAAAGACCATGTCAAAAGTTTTGACACGCGCTGTGACAATTATTGGAATCTCATTACTCGCTCTTGGCACATTGATAATTATGTGTAAACAACTGACCTAGTAAATTACCATAAGCAATACATTTAGTATTTTAACATGAAGTAATTCTACGTAACTTCATATATTTTTTACTAATCTAGTATTGAAATAGTACATGTCAAGTACTTTCTCTGGTTCTTTTAATTTTGATCTATTTTATTCATTTATGTTAGCGCAGACTATTTGGAATAAGTAGAAAAAAATTTCAAACAAAGGCTTTTGTATGTACGGTGACAAACTGACTTATTTAAACATTTTGGCAATTTCATACCGTCTTTTGAAATAGTGTTGTCAGCTACATGCGATGCTAATCGACTCGTTGATTCCAAGTGAAGAAAATTCATATCACGATAGAAAATATCACTTTGAAAATTGATTTATTTTGATCTTAAAATATGGACTACATTTATTTCTATATTTTATAGATAGATAACCAGCTAACTTTTCGTTTGAGTATTGGGTTTAATTTAAGTTAATGTAAATTATTGCCGATATCATTTTTCCGATGGTACTGTGTGTTTACCCCCCCCCCCTTCCCCCTTCAGAGGGGCGCTTGCCTCGATGTGGTTACTGTAAAGGATCAAATGTATTTACTGACATTTGGCAACTGCTTTAAATTGCCTGCTTGATTTAGAGTTTTATCATTCAACGCGACGGATGCTTTGACTCCCATTACGGCTTGAACCTCCCACCCCCCGGGAACCAACCTCCGTCCTCCCCAACGTTGTATTTTCCTTTCATAATCAGACTTAAAGAAATAAAGAATTTAAAAGAAACAAGTTAAGTTTGGAGAAATGTAGTGGTATGTACACTCCCCTCCATAAGTTTGGCAACCTTTTTTCTCCATTGAACTACGTGTTAAAGCCTCTTTACGTTTGAATTTTTATTTACTTAACCGGCGATAAAATAACTTATGATATTGATGGAAACGTAACTTGACTTTATTTCCAATACCTCCAAATTTTCTCAATTTTTTTCCTCAATTACAACAGGTCGAAAATTGATGATAAATTTGATGAATTTTTGGAAATCGTCATTCCCATGTAATCCAATGGGAAATGGAGGGTTCGGGACAAATCAGAAATCAGGATATCTTTTCAGTAAAAGATTCAGCAAAAAATATTTTTATGTAGAAAATTGAATTGTCTAACTTTTTTGAACACTAAGTGTTTAGTTTATTTGATGAATATTAAAGTTACAGCGCTTCAAAGTCATTTTTGAAAAGAATTTTTCGCCTCCTGTGTTATTTCAATGGGAGAGGTTTTTTGAAAAACAATTTTGACTTTAAAGCCCTATAACTTTGTTGAATCTGAAAAAACATATCAATTTTTTGTTAAATAAAGTTAGCAAATTCAATTACCTGCCTAACTCGTATTTTTTGCAAGGACTCGGATGGATGGATATTCTGTCATATGACTTGCGGCAAACCTACCATTTCCCATTGGTTAACATGGGAATGTCGATTTTCAAAAATTCATCAAATTCATCATTAATTTTTGACCTACTGTAATTGAGGAAAAAAATTGAGAAAATTTGGAGGTATTGGAATTAAAGTCAAATTACGTTTCCATCAATCGTATAAGTATTTTCATCGCAGGTTAAGTAAATAAAAATTCAAAGGTAAAGAGGCTTTAACACGTACTCCAATGGGGGAAAAAAGGTTGCCAAACTTATGGAGGGGAGTGTACATGATTCCCAACGTTAAATGATCAACAAGGCATTGTCGCTTCATGATAATGAGTGATGCATATGATGCATTACATGTACACCTCGGGGCATTACATTCTTTGGCCAGATAATGATTCCGTATTTCAAATTTCTCAGGTCCGAAATCAAATTAAAAATGAAGCTAGCGTACCAGACTTCATACTTCATGCCGGTAAGGGGTTGCACAGGAGCAAAGTGGAGTCATATCTTGTATTTGTAACAAATATACAATGTATCTAGAATGGTATGTTACACTTTTTTCTGAATATCCCAAAAAACACATCTTTGGTTTATCAACACATACCGGACACACTATAACGAGTATACACATTGTTAAACATAGATAAGAGAATTGGGGAAAATTAAAATCCCTTTGATCAAATTATTAAGATTCAATCTCCAGCTGAGGTGCAATCAAAGTGTTGATAAACATAATTAGCAATCAGAATGATTAAGTTAGATTAAAGTTTTCAACTGCCTTCGTTGTTACATCTTATTTCAAAAGAATGGATATTGAGAGTATTCATGAATGGATGTATTCATATTCATATCAAACATTCGCATTATACTTTACAGTGGAATTCCTTCAAAAAATGCAACATATTTACCATTTAAAATTTCATATTGGACTTTCCGCATAATGATAAAATATTGATGATATAGTTTTCGATAAAACCCCAGGGCCGTAGCCAGCTTTCAGTCGGGGGGAGGCAATCGCCAAAATACTTTAGGTTTTCAGTCGTGACATAAATGAGGGAAAAAAGATTTGTTTTGAATTTCTACAAAAATGATGCAACTTCCTTCAAGCCTGAGCTAGAAGCTTCAAACAAAAATAATTTTAACGCTCTTTTTTCTTCTACCTTATGGTTGTATTTTATTGGTTGTAGGGATGGGATGCGAACCCATCGCTCCCCCTTGTTACGCTTATAAACCCAATAACATATCCCCAAGGAATCGACTTTATTAATTAGACTCCAGATTGAAAATCTGGAGTCTATTGTTTTTGCCTGTTTTCTTTATTATTATTAGACTCCAGATTGAAAATCTGGAGTCTATTGCTTTTGCCAGTTTTCTTATTATTATTAGACTCCAGATTGAAAATCTGGAGTCTATTGCTTTTGCCAGTTTTATTATTATTAGACTCCAGATTTCATCTGGAGTCTATTGCTTTTGCCAGTTTTCTTATTATTATTAGACTCCAGATTGAAAATCTGGAGTCTATTGCTTTTGCCAGTTTTCTTATTATTAGACTCCAGATTGAAAATCTGGAGTCTATTGTTTTTGCCAGTATTCTTCTTCTTATTATTATTATTATTATTATTATTATTTTTCTTTAAGAGTTTTTTCAATAACTATAAGGTATCCAGTAAAGACCATTATACAGTTCATTTAGGTTCAGTATCTAGTTGGTGGGAAATTGGGTCAAATTTTTATCTAGGTCAAAGGTCAAGAACTAGGTCAAATCCAGTACTTTGTCACTTTTTTCGATTTTCTCGGTCGTCCTTCAATATTTTTGATCCGGGTTTTTTTCATTGTGTTCCTTATAAAAAAGTAGGAAAGCTAGGGTCGATTTAGTTTTTTGATATCTCAAACCGATTTCGAGATATCAGTGTCCGAAAACGAGGTCCAAAAAAAGGTTCTCCGAATCAAATGTTGAGGATATTAGTCTTATAGGAAATTTTCTCAGGATTCTGAATCTGAAAACCAAATTCAAATCAGACTTCCGGTTCGGAAGTTATGGCGTTTTGAAAGCTCAAAAATCGCTCAATTTGGTGCCCATGTTAAGTCAATGGGAAAAAAGATTTTTTTGAAGTGAAAAATACGAAATATAGACTGAGTTCAGCTTCATATAATCAAAGCCTTTAAAAGAAGGGGACCTCAAAAGCCACATAGATTCAAAAATTGGACACCAAAATGCCTAGGTCAAAATCTAGGTCAAATTCAAAGTTTTTTCTTATTTTTGCGATTCTGACACTACATTTTAATTATATTCTTCGAAATTATGTATACATGTAGCCAAAAGTGTGCTAATAGCGTTAGCCTTTTGCCGTCAGAAAGTATTTTGACCCACTTTTGAGATATGGTGTCCGAAAAGTAGGTCAAAATAAAAAGTTCTCCAAATTTAACGTTTGAGTTATGAATTAAGGGTAGAATTTTCTCAGAAATCCGAATCTGCAAACCAAATTTCGATCCGACTTCCGGTTCAGAAGTTATGGCGTGTCCAAAAAGTAGGTCAAAATAAAAATTCGCCAAATTTAACGTATGAGTTATGAATTAGGGGTAGAATTTTGTCAGGAATCCGAATCTTTAAATCAAATTTAGATCCGACTTCCGGTTCGGAAGTTATGGCGTTTTGAAATTTCGGAAAATCGATCTGATGGTATCCTGATAGAAAGTCAAGAGTAGGAAGAAAATATTGAAAAATTCATCCATCCATCCTTCCTATCTGATCCTATCCTATCCTTCCTATCTATCCTTCCTTCGTATCCTTTCCTTCCTATCCTCTCCTATCATATCCTTTCTTCCTATTCTGTTCTATCCTATCCTTCTTTCTTATTCTATCCTATCGTTCCTTCCCATTCTATCCTATCCTACCTTCTTATTTTATCCATCCATCTTATTCTGGATGACTCAGCTTATTCTGGATGGCTCGGCTTATTTTAGATGACTGGGCTTAAAAAAGTCTAGATCTGGAGTCTGAAATTGAACTTCGTTCAATTTCCAAAGTCTAGTTATTATTATTATTCTTTCTTTGCCAGTTTTCTCAGCAACTAGAAGGACTTACTAAAATCTGCTAACATAGTCAGCTGGGTAATGAGACCTAGTTTCTGGGAAATTAGGTCAAATGTTTATCTAGGTCAAAGGTCAAGAACTAGGTCAAATCGTGTGTTTTCACTATTTTACAAGTTTTCTCAGTCGTCCTTCGATATTTTTGCTCCGGGTTTTTTTCATCATGTTCCTTAGAAAAAAAGCTAATTCCGTAAGGCAAATCGTTTTTTGATTACTCTTACCGATTTTGAGATATGGCGTCCAAAAAGTAGGTCAGAACATAAAAAGTTCTCCAAAGTCAACGTGTGAGTTATCAAATAAGTGTAAAATCATCTCAGGAATCCGAATCTGCAAACAAAATTTCGATCCGACTTCCGGTTCGGAAGTTATTGCGTTTTGAAATCTCAAAAATCGCTAAATTTGGTGCCTATGTTAAGTCAATGGGAAAAAAGACTTTTTCGAAGTGTAAAATACAAGATGTAGACTGAGAACAGCTTAACATAATGAATGCTTATAAAACAAGGGGACCTCAAAAGCTACATAGCTTCAAAATTTGGACACCAAAATGCCTAGGTCAAAATCTAGGTCAAATTCATAGTTTTTCCTTATTTTTACGATTCTGACACTACACTTTAATAATTTGCTTCAAAATTTTGTATGCAGGTAGCAAAGAGTGTGCTCATAGTGTTAGCCTTTTGCCGTCAGAAAGTATTTTTACCCACTTTTGAGATATGGTGTCCGTAAAGTAGGTCAAAATAAAAATTTCTCATAAATTAACTTATGAGTTAGGAATTAAGGGTAGAATTTTCTCAGGAATCCGAATCTGCAAACCAAATTTTGATCTGACTACTGGTTCGGAAGTTATGGCGTGTCCAAAAAGTAGGTCAAAATAAAAAAAATCCAAATTTAACGTATGAGTTATGAATTAGGGGTAGAATTTTTTCAGGAATCCGAATCTGCAAACTAAATTTCGATCCGACTTCCGGTTCGAAAGTTATGGCATTTTGAAAGCTCAAAAATCGCTAAAATTGGTGCCCCACGTTATGGCAATGGGAAAAAAGATTTTTTTTGAAGTGTAAATTACGAGATATAGACTAAGTACAGCTTCAAATAATGAAAGCCTATAAAAGAAACGGACCTCAAAAGCTATCTAGCTTCAAAATTTGGACACCAAAATGCCTAGGTCAAAATCTAGGTAAAATTTATAGTTTTAACTTATTTTTTAGATTCTGACGCTACACTCTAATTATTTGCTTCAAAATTTTGTATACAGGTAGCAAAGAGTGAGTTAATAGTGTTAGCCTTTTGCCGTCAGAAAGTATTTTGACCAACTTTTGAGATATGGTGTCCGAAAAGTAGGTCAAAATAAAAAGTTCTCAAAATTTAAAGTATGAGTAATGAATTAAGGGTAGAATTTCCTCAGGAATCCGAATCTTTAATCCAAATTTCAATCCAACTTCTGGTTAGATAGTTATATCGGTTTGAAGTCTCGAAAAGTCGATCTGATGATATCTCCATGTTAAGCCAATGGAGTCGAAGATAACATTCTTAAGAGTCGTCTAAATGTCTATATTCTAGCTGACTCAGCTTATTCTGGATGACTCAGCTTACAAGTTTTCTGGATGACTCAGCTTTAAAATCTGGAGTCTTAAATTGAACCTGTTCAATTTACATGTCTAGTTATTATTATTATTATTATTTTTCTTTCTTTCCGCGTTTTCTCAGCAACTAGAGGGACTTCCTAAAATCTGCTAACATAGTCAACTAGGTAATGAGTTTTAGTTTCTGGGAAATTAGGTCAAATGTTTATCTAGGTCAAAGGTCAAGAACTAGGTCAAATCGTCTCTTTTTGCTATTTCACAAGTTTTCTCAGTCGTCCTTTGGTATTTTCGCTCCGGGTTTTTTTCATCATGTTCCTTAGAAAAAAAGCTAATTCCGTAAGGCAAACCGTTTTTTGATTACTCTTACCGATTTTGAGATATGGCGTCCGAAAAGTAGGTCAGAACATAAAAAATTCTCCAAATTCAACGTGTGAATTATCAAATAAGTGTAGAATTATCTCAGAAATCCGAATCTGCAAACAAAATTTTGATCCGACTTCCGGTTCGGAAGTTATAGCGTTTTGAAATCTCAAAAATCGCTAAATTTGGTGCCCATGTTAAGTCAATGGGAAAAAAGGCTTTTTCGAAGTGTAAAATACAAGATATAGACTGAGTTCAGCTTAACATATTGAATGCCTATAAAAGAAGGGGACCTCAAAAGCTACATAGCTTCGAAATTTGGACACCAAAATGCCTAGGTCAAAATCTAGGTCAAATTCATAGTTTTTCCTTATTTTTGCGATTCTGGCACTACACTTTTAGGATTTGCTTCAAAATTTTGTATACAGGTAGCAAAGAGTGTGCTAATAGTGAGAGCCTTTTGCCGTCAGAAAGTATTTTGACCCACTTTTGAGATATGGTGTCCGAAAAGTAGGTCAAAATAAAAGTTCTCCGAATTTAGCATATGAGTTATGAAATAAGGATAGAATTTTCTGAGGAATCTGAATCTGCAAACCAAATTTCGATCCGACTTTCTGTTTGAAAGTTATAGCGTTTTGAAAGCTCGAAAATTGCTAAATTTGGTGCCCCATGTTATGTCAATAGGGAAAAAGATTTTTTTGAAGTCTAAAATACCAGATATAGACTGAGTACAGCTTAACATTCTGAAAGCCTTTAAAAGAAGGGGACCTCGAAGGCTATCTAGCTTTAAAATTTGGACACCAAAATGCCAAGGTCAAAATCTAGGGCAAATTCATAATTTTCCTTATTTTTGCGATTCTGACATTACACTTTAATGATTTGCTTCGAAATTTTGTATACAGGTAGCAAAGAGTGTGCTTATAGTGATAGCCTTTTGCCGTCAGAAAGTATTTTGACCCACTTTTGAGATATGGTGTCCAAAAAGTAGGTCAAAATAAAAAAATCTCCAAATTTAATGTATGAGTTATGAATTAAGGGTAGAATTTTCTCAGGAGTCCGAAACTATAAACCAAAATACAATCTTACTTCTGGTTAGATAGTTATAGCGGTTTGAAGTCTCGAAAAGTCGATATGATGATATCCCCATGTTAAGCCAATGGAGTCGAAGATAAAAAATGGAGAGTTGTCTAAATGTCTAAATTCTAGCTGACTCGATCAGCTTATTCTGGATGACTCAGCTTACAAGTATTCTGGATGACTCAGCTTAAAAAAAGAATTAAATCTGGAGTCTTAAATTGAACTTGTTCAATTTACATGTCTAGTTATTATTATTATTCTTTCCGAACCAGTTTTCTCAGCAACTAGAAGGGCTTACTTAAATCTGCTAACATAGTCAACTAGGTAATGATACCTAGTTTCTGGGAAATTATGTCAAATGATTATCTAGGTCAAAGGTCAAGAACTAGGTCAAATCGTGGGTTTTCACTATTTTACAAGTTTTCTCAGTCGTCCTTCGGTATTTTTGCTCCTGGTTTTTTTCATCATGTTCCTTAGATAAAAAGCTAATTCCGTAAGGCAAATCGTTTTTTGATTACTCTTACCGATTTTGAGAAATGACGTCCGAAAAGAAGGTCAGAACATAAAAAGTTCTCCAAATTCAACGTGTGAATCATCAAATAAGTGTAGAATTATCTCAGGAATCCGAATCTGCAAACCAAATTTCGATCCGACTTCCGGTTCGGAAGTAATAGCGTTTCGAAATCTCAAAAATCGCTAAATTTGGTGCCCATGTTAAGTCAATGGGAAAAAAGATTTTTTTGAAGTGATAAATACGAAATATAGACTTAGCTCAGCTTAATATAATGAATGCCTATAAAAGAAGGGGACCTCAAAAGTTATATAGCTTCAAAATTTGGACACCAAAATGCCTAGGTCAAAATCTAGGTCAAATTTATAGTTTTTCCTTATTTTTACGATTCTGACACTACACTTTAATAATTTGCTTCAAAATTTTGCATACATGTAGCAAAGAGTGTGCTAATAGTGTTAGCCTTTTGCCGTCAAAAAGTAGTTTGACCCACTTTTGAGATATGGTGTCCAAAATGTAGGTCAAAATAAAAAGTTCTCAAAATTTAACGTATGAGTTATGAATTAAGGGTAGAATTTTCTCAGGAATCCAAATCTGCAAACCAAATTTCAATCCGACTATTGGTTCGGAAGTTATGGCGTTTTGAAAGCTAAAAAATCGCTAAATTTGGTGCCCCATGTTATGGCAATGGGAAAAAAGATTTTTTTGAAGTGTAAAATACGAGATATAGACTGAGTACAGATTCACACAGTGAAAGCCTACAAAAGAAACGGACCTCAAAAGCTATCTAGCTTCAAAATTTGGACACCAAAATGCCTAGGGTCAATATCTAGGTCATATTCATAGTTTTACCTTATTTTTGCGATTCTGACATTACACTTTAATGATTTGCTTTGAAATTTTGTATACATGTAGCAAAGAGTGTGCTAATAGTGTTAGCCTTTTGCCGTCAGGAAGTATTTTGACCCACTTTTGAGATATGGTGTCCGTAAAGTAGGTCTAAATTGAAATTTCTCATAATTTAACTTATGAGTTATGAATTAAGGGTAGAATTTTCTCAGGAATCCGAATCTGCAAACCAAATTTCAATCCGACTTTTCGTTGGGAAGTTATGGCGTTTTGAAAGCTCAAAAATCGCTAATTTTGGTGCCCAATGTTATGTCAATGAGAAAAAAGATATTTTTGAAGTGTATAATTCCAGATAAAGACTGAGTACAGCTTAAGATTCTGAAAGTCTATAAAAGAAGGGGACCTCGAAGGCTATCTAGCTTTAAAATTTGGACACCAAAATCCCTAGGTCAAAATCTAGGTCAAATACATAGTTTTTCCTTATTTTTGCGATGCTGGCACTACACTTTTAGGATTTGCTTCAAAATTTTGTATACAGGTAGCAAAGAGTGGGCTAATAGTGTTAGCCTTTTGCCGTCAGAGAGTATTTTGACCCACTTTTGAGATATGGTGTCCGAAAAGTAGGTAAAAATAAAAAATTCTCCAAATTTTACATATGAGTTATGAATTAAGAGTAGAATTTTCTCAGGAATCCGAATCTGCAAACCAATTTTCGATCAAACTTCTGGTTAGATAGTAATAGCGGTTTGAAGTCTCGAAAAGTCGATATGATGATATCCCCATGTCATGCATATGGAGTCGAAGATAACATTCTTAAGAGTTGTCTAAATGTCTATATTCTAGCTGACTCAGCTTATAGTGAATGACTCAGCTTACAAGTAATTGGATGACTCAGCTTAAAACAAGTCTTAAATCTGGAGTCTTAAATTGAACTTGTTCAATTTACATGTCTAGTTATTCTTTCTTTGCGCGTTTTCTCAGCAACTAGAGGGACTTTCTGAAATCTGCTTACATGGTTAAATAGGTAATGAGACCTAGTTTCTGGGAAATTAGGTCAAATTTTTATCTAGGTCAAAGGTCAAAATCTAGGTCAAATTATCATTTTGTCAATTATCTCTGTCATTTTTCAATATTTTTTCAAAATTTTTTTTTTAACGTGTAGCCAAGAAAAAGAGGATTCGACTGTGAGTAATCAGTTTTTTGATTACTTTTACCGATTTTTAGATATTGCGTCCGGAAAGTAGGTCAAACGAAAAAGTTCTCCAAATTCAACGTATGAGTTATGAAATAAGTGTAAAATTTCCTCAGGAATCCAAATCTGCCAACTAAATTACGATCTGACTTCCGGTTCGGAAGCTATAGCGTTTCGAAATTGCTAAATTTGGTGCCCATGTTAAGCCAATGGGAAAAAAGACTTTTTCGAAGTGTAAAATACAAGATATAGACTGAGTACAGCTTAACATAATGAATGCCCATAAAAGAAGGGGGCCTCAAAAGCTACCTAGCTTCAAAATTTGGACATCAAAATGCCTAGGTCAAAATCTAGGTCAAATTTATTGTTTTTCCTTATTTTTACGATTCCGACACTACACTTTAATAATTTTCTTCAAAATTTTGTATACAGGTAGCCAAAAGTGTGCTAATAGTGTAAGCCTTTTGCCGTCAGAAAGTATTTTGACCCACTTTTGAGATATGGTGTCCGAAAAGTAGGTCAAACTAAAAAGTTCTCCGAATTTAACGTATGAGTTATGAATTGAGGGTAGAATTTTCTCAGGAATCCAAATCTGCAAACCAAATTTCAATCCGACTTTTGGTTTGGAATTTATGTCGTTTTGAAAGCTCAAAAATCGCTAAATTTGGTGCCCCATGTTATGGCAATGGGAAAAAAGATTTTTTTGAAGTGTAAAATACGAGATAAAGACTGAGTACAGCTTCACATAATGAAAGCCTATCAAAGAAAGGGACCTCAAAAGCTAGCTAGCTTCACAATTTGGTCACCAAAATGCCTAGGTCAAAATCTGGTTCAAATTTATAGTTTTAACTTATTTTTGCGATTCTGACACTACACTTTAATTATTTGCTTCAAAATTTTGTATACATGTAGCAAAGAGTGTGCTAATAGTGTTAGCCTTTTGCCGTCAGAAAGTATTTTGACCCACTTTTGAGATATAGTGTCCGAAAAGTAGGTCAACATGAAAGTTTCTCCAAATTTAACGTATGAGTTATGAATTAAGGGTAGAATTTTCTCAGGAATCAGAATCTTTAAACCAAATTTCGATCCAACTTCTGATTAGATAGTTATAGCGGTTTGAAGTCTCGAAAAGTCGATATGATGATATCCCCATGTTAAGCCAATGGAGTCGAAGATAACATTCTTAAGAGTTGTCTAAATGTCTATATTCTAGCTGACTCAGCTTATTCTGAATGACTCAGCTTACAAGTATTTGGATGACTCAGCTTAAAAAAAGTATTAAATCTGGAGTCTTAAATTGAACTTGTTCAATTTACATGTCTAGTTATTATTATTCTTCCTCCTCACCAAATTTCTCGTCAACTATAACAGCTTACTTAATCCAACTTACATGGTTAACTAAAGACTGTATCCGGCTTTCTGGGAAATTAGGTCAAATTTCTATCTAGGTCATAGGTCAAGAACTAGGTCAAATCTTGGATTTTCACTAATTCACCACTTTTCTCAGTCGTCTTTCAATATTTTTGCTCCGGTTTTTTTTCATCATGTTCCTTAGAAAAAAAGCTAATTCCGTTGGGCAAATCGTTTTTTGATTACTCTTACCGATTTTGAGATATTGCGTCCGAAAAGTAGGTCAGAACAAAAAACTCTCCAAATTCAACATGTGAGTTATGAAATAAGTGTAGAATGATCTCAGGAATCCGAATCTGCAAACCAAATTTGGATCCGACTTCCGGTTCGGAAGTTATGGCGTTTTGAAAGCTCAAAAATCGCTAAATTTGGTGCCTATGTTAAGTCAATGGGAAAAAAGACTTTTTCGAAGTGTAAAATACAAGATATAGACTGAGTACAGCTTAACATAATGAATGCTTATAAAAGAAGGGGACCTCAAAAGCTACATAGCTTCAAACTTTGAACACCAAAATGCCTAGGTCAAAATCTAGGTCAAATTCATAGTTTTTCCTTATTTTTACGATTCTGACACTACACTTTAATAATTTACTTCATAATTTCGTATAGAGGTAGCAAAGAGTGTGCTAATAGTGTTAGCCTTTTGCCGTCAGAAAGTATTTTGACCCAGTTTTGAGATATGGTGTCCGAAAAGTAGGTCAAACTAAAAAGTTCTCCAGATTCAACGTATGAGTTATAAATTAAGGGTAGAATTTTCTCAGGAATCAGAATCTGCAAACCAAATTTCGATCCGACTTCTGGTTCGGAAGTTATGGCGTGTCCAAAAAGTAGGTCAAAATAAAAAATTTCCAAATTTAACATATGAGCTATGAATTAAGGGTAGAATTTTCCCAAAAATCCGAATCTGCAAACCAAATTTCAATCCGACTTTCGGTGCGGAAGTTATGGCGTTTTGAAAGCTCAAAAATCGCTTAATTTGGTGCCCCATGTTATGTCAATGAGAAAAAAGATTTTTTTGAAGTGTAAAATACCAGATATAAACTGAGTACAGCTTAACATTCTGAAAGCCTATAAAAGAAGGGGACCTCGAAGGCTATCTAGCTTTAAAATTTGGACACCAAAATGCCTAGGTCAAAATCTAGGTCAAATTCATAGTTTTTCCTTATTTTTGCGATTCTAACATTACACTTTAATGATTTGCTTCGAAGTTTTGTATACAGGTAGCAAAGAATGCGCTTATAGTGTTAGCCTTCTGCCGTCAGAAAATATTTTGACCCACTTTTGAGATATGGTGTCTGAAAAGTAGGTCAAAATAAAAAGTTCTCCAAATTTAACGTATGAGTTATGAATTAAGGGTAGAATTTTCTCAGGAATCAGAATCTTTAAACCAAATTTCGATCCAACTTCTGATTAGATAGTTATAGCGGTTTGAAGTCTCGAAAAGTCGATATGATGATATCCCCATGTTAAGCCAATGGAGTCGAAGATAACATCGTCTAAATGTCTATATTCTAGCTGACTCAGCTTATTATGGATGACTCAGCTTACAGTTTTTTGGATGACTCAGCTTAAATAAAGTTTTAAATCTGGAGTCTTAAATTGAACTTGTTCAATTTACATGTCTAGTTATATGTGCATATGTGAAAACGAGCTTGCAAGTAGAAATTGCATTGTATGCAAACCTTCCCCTGACCGACCCGGTCATGTTTATGTCTTTTGAATGATGTCTACCCCTTGATGCATGCATCCGTTATAAGTGGTGTTAAGAATATTGGTGTAGGCCCTAGTGAAGGGAAATGTCATAAAGATTTGACGTATATCGCGATATAGCCGCGTCCCCTTTGTCTTCCAAACGCAAACGGCAGATACAAGGGGTTCTGGCGTACCAGAATGTTTGACGTAGGATTAAAAAGGAATAAGTGATCGATCTGATGCTTAATAAGCCACTTACAATATACAGGGGGGGGGGATGCGATGGGTGAATGATCGCACCCCCCCCATAACCAATAAAGAAGGAAGAAGAAAGGAGCTTTGAATGGCTTTTATTTGAAACTTCTAGTTCAATTTTGAAGGAAGTTGCATCAATTTGCCTTGTTTATGCCACAATCGCATCCCCCGACTGAAAACCAATTTTTTTGACGATCGCACCACCCTGACTGAAAGCTGGCTACCCCCTTTAACATGTATTCAGTTGATATAGCTATGAAATACAATAAGACATGATTGTTTTGGCATTTTGAAAATAATATTTTTGTTTCCTTTCCCTTTATGATGTGTCCTTTTTCAGCGTTTGGTGTTCTGCTAGGAATGGATTGAATCAGGGTTTAATTTTGCAAGCGAATCTCGAAACAGGCGCTAAGCACAACTACCTTTATTTTACACCAAAGAGCGCGTGAAATTGAAGGTTAAGATTTTAATTTTATGGCATTTCTGTCATTTAAATTTTAAGTGGTTTTATTCGCATTAATTTGGTCACTTGCAAGCACTTATTTGACTGTAATATTCGTTTTTTAAATACTCCGTATATTCACATTTAGTAAGATATCTAAGGCCAGGTAACATGTTCACATACCACCTGGGAGCTCAATATTTAGTTGTGCAGTTATCATGGAAGTAAATTGTCCGCTACATCCAAGGGCCACATACTTTTCAACTCGAAATGAACTATTTCTCTTGTAAATACTCTTGATAAATAATATGACATATATCTCGCTACATACATGTATGCACTGCGTGCATCGTCGCTATACCATCTCCACACTAGTTTTTGGGATTTTCACCCAAATATAAATGTGCCGTATAGATTGGAACGCATTGGTTTTCAATTTATACCACGCAGTTTCGAATATGCATTCCTTGGAACCGCGTGGTTCCAATTTATTCTCTTCATCAGCGGCGACCCGTACCCCAAAGCCAAATGTAATAATGTATTGTATTTTATTCTTGTATTAAAATAAATAAACGATGTCTACCAAAGTGTGTCTTCTTTGATATAAATTTTGTTTTAATTGTAGACATTAAAGCTGGTTTATATCGAGAAGCGAGATCCATCTCTAATTAATTACAGTGATTAATAACTGGGTCAATGGCTGGTCGATGCTGGTCAACCTACCCCTCACTTATTCTTCAGTTGCCACGTGGAGATACAGGCTTAATTTCAGGCTAACCCACCCCCACCCCTTTCTCCATCGGGGACGGGGTCTTTAGGGTACGGATCCATCGCTGATTGGGGCTTTTCACCCTAATATAAATGTACCGTATAGATTGGAACGCATTGGTTTTCAATTTATACCACGCAGTTTCGAATATGCATTCCTTGGAACCGCGCGGTTCCAATTTATTCTCTTCATCAGCGGCGACCCGTACCCCAAAGCCAAATGTAATAATGTATTGTATTTTATTCTTGTATTAAAATAAATAAACGATGTCTACCAAAGTTTGTCTTCTTTGATATAAATTTTGTTTTAATTGTAGACATTAAAGCTGGTTTATATCGAGAAGCGAATTCCATCTCTAATTAATTACAGTGATTAATAACTGGGTCAATGGCTGGTCGATGCTGGTCAACCTACCCCTCACTTATTCTTCAGTTGCCACGTGGAGATACAGGCTTAATTTCAGGCTAACCCACCCCCACCCCTTTCTCCATCGGGGACGGGGTCTTTAGGGTACGGATCCATCGCTGATTGGGGCTTTTCACCCAAATATAAATGTACCGTATAGATTGGAACGCATTGGTTTTCAATTTATACCACGCAGTTTCGAATATGCATTCCTTGGAACCGCGCGGTTCCAATTTATTCTCTTCATTAGCGGCGACCCGAGCCCTCATTATCCGGTCAGCGCTAAATTAGCGTTGCGATTTGCGTTGCGCTTGCGAATCAACATTATTCGCAAGCGCAAATCATGGTTTGCGTCGTATTACGCGCTTCACGCAAACGCAGACGCAACGCAGACGCAACAGTATGCTAATCGCAAATAAATTGGAAACGCGGGAAATTTAAACTTAGAGCTCAAAATAGATTTATCGATTTTTTAATGTCTATGTATATGTTTACGCCAGTGCGGATGTGTCAATCAATGTTATCTATTTCAACTGGACTCAAGGAGGATTGGAAGCCAGGGTTCCAACTCGATATTCTTTAATCTCCACGCATGCGTCATTTGCTATTCGTGTCTGTATAATTTGTACGACTGCATGGAGAATGACCCGATACTCTCCAACAAAGCTATCGCTAGGTGATTGTCCCTACGGTCCCTCGGGTTGATATATTGTATTTCCCTCAGATATACCCTGTATCAAAAACCTCCCATTAAATAACCTCTATATATTTTCATCAGCGGTCAGATATAGCTATACGTCCCGCTCTGAGCGGGCAGATATAGTATATCTGCCCGCTGACGTCATAATCGCCGTTCGCATATTGGTTCATTTTTGTAACATGCGCATAATTACTGTAAACGTTAATGGAGAAAAGGCAGACCATCGCGATCTGTTTGAAGGAAGGAAATGAGCGTATCCCTGTTAAACAAGGATTTCAGAAATAAATGTGGATGAATATCTGAAAATCAGGCTATTCTAAATGAATTCTTACGGTTTGTTGGACATTTTCTGAACTCCGGCCAATTGAACAGCGTGAACAAAATGACCAAGATTGGTATGGGATAAACAGATCATCCTATAGTTCAATATCCTGAACCTCATATAGGATAATCTCTATTTATCCCATGATACTACTAATTCCCGATGAATAACCGTATTAAAATAAATAAACTTTATTATATCACTATCTAGCTAGCGACAGTATGATTGGTCAAAACCGGGTCACATGTCGTGGGATATCTGTCGATATTCAATGGCAATGCTAATCAGATAAGACAACCGTGAGATATCTAGCGATATCCCACGCTCCCGGGAATTTTCAAAGAATTTGTTTTCGTTCAGTGTAAATAATTTAGTTCAGTGTTAGTCAAAATGGCAGACGAACCGAGTAGATTCAATGTATTTCAATGTTAACCTATGGTTTAATAATATTAGGGATGTTTAGCTAGACAGTGATATAATAAAACAAATATTTCACTCTATTTTCGGTGAATACCTGTAGCACTTTCACAAGGTGATATTCCACTTGCCCTTCGGGCTTCGTGGAATATCACTTGTGAAAGATGTACAGGCATTCACCTCAATAGAGTGAAATATTTGTTCAATGTCTACCAACGTTCGTCTTCTTTGATATAAATGCATTCGAAATCAACTCACGGCATTTTTTGACACCAAACTGGCTTACTGTACCTCCGACGCTCATTTCTTACGTGAATCCTCTTTTTGATGTTCAGTAACGCCTGGACCCATGCGCATTTTTGAAACTTTTTCTAATACTTAAAAGTATTTAATGTCCAGATCCTTCAAAACAATTAATGTACTGGTAAATTTTCAATTTAAGCCGTTCACGTAGCAGTGCTTTGACTATCAAAAATTCTCTGAAAAAGTACCGTACTGATGGAATTCCCGAGGGTGTAAAGATGTTAAAAATCGAGATTTTAAACTTACCAAAATGGAGCAAACTCATCTTGCATGTTCCATTGAAAATGCAAGCCGTTTGCAGTTGTGTCAGATGTAATATGGCAATCCAAAATCGAAAACAGTTGTGATGCTTTTCAATTAAACGACCCCAACCTTTGTAAGCTTGAAATGATTAATCGTGACATCGTGACGGAATATATTTGCATGATGGTAATTTACTCTAATGATAGGTCACAATCATATGCTGATGTATGATCAGTTTATTGTATTAGAATGATGTCTTTAAATGTCATCAGTATAGTAAATAGTTGCGAATCATTTGTCCAAATACAGTAGCACAATTATTTATACTGAATAAAACAATTGTCAGAAAAAGGCGATGCGTTCTCTGCAGGACAGTTTTAGAAAGTTGGCGCGACAGCATATATCAATGATGCTTTTGACCAGTTAAAGCCAAAATTAAGGGCTATAATTGATCAAAATGGTGGATAAATTGAACGTCTGTTTGTGTAATAAAGTTGACAAAAAAATGTTTTGGAAAACCCGCTTCGAAACTAAAATGACACCATTTATAATATGAACGCTGGTTGACAGACATTATAATAAACTTGAACTTGTGGTATACCAAATTAAAGATAAGTGAATTCCCTATCCACTAGTATATAATATGACATTTATCAATATTTAATTTTGAAATACGAGTTTCCCATTTTTGGACTGTACTTATTTTACCAATTCTCGATAGTTTTAAGAAAGTGTCGGCCTCGCAACAACCTACCATCGAATTTGGGAAAAATTAAAAAATGGGGACAGGGGAGATTTAAAATGGAGATGGAGATGGAAAGATGTATAAGCATAATTCTCATACCAAAGTCGCATTAACATTCACAGACATGCGAATTCAATCGTATTCATCAAGTAGTTTTTGAAAAAAGATTTTCTCTCCAATTCGTAAAGAGAACGCAAAGATCCGTCCTTCAGTATTTGAGTTATCAAAAATTATATTTTTTAATAATGGCGGCCATTTTGAAATTAAGCTGCTTTCTTAAAAAATCCTTTTGAGCAGAGCTCATTTGTCCCTATGCATCAACATATAAAATGTAAAGCAAATCCTCCATTTGGCATTTTGGGTTATAAAATATTCCATTTTTATCAACGAATGGCCGCCATTTTGACAAATAGCAACCATCTTAATAATTGCTTGTTGAGCAAGTTCCTTTATCTCAATGTATCAGCATATTGAATTTGAACCAAACAAGTTGACTGTTAAAATATTTTTGCTACTAAAAATGGTGAAAACGTGTCATCTTGGAATTTTTTCTCAAGCAGAGCTCTTTTATTCAAAGGCATGAGCATTTAACATTTGAACAAAATCCCTCAACTGGAATTTAAGTTTTCAAAGTTACATTTTAAGAAAATGGATGCCATTTTGAAATTCAATGGTCATCTTGAACATCTTTATTCATAAGTCATAAGTCATAGTCCTTTGAAATTTGAACCAAAGCAATCTACCGGTATTTGAGTTATCACCCGGATACACGAACCACCAGACGGACGGATGAACGACTTCTCTATATTTCCCTCCTTAAGTCTTTAATCTCTTGAATATAAGGTTCTAGAATTGGGTTGAAACCAGGGAATTTTTCATTTTTGCCAGCCTTTGACATTTTACTACATGCATATACAACAGGTGATGCTCAATTTAGTGAAATTAGTCGGCAGAGATCATTTCTACACATTTTAAAACATTTGTGGTGTAAATTGGAGGAAAATTGTCAAAATTAGAGCAATTTCAGTGAAAAATGTTGTGGCGGAGTTTTTCGTCACTCTTGGTTTCAAGGTCGTTTCCAAGGTGACGAGAAATCTTGTCACTCTGGGTAGTCAAGAAGTTAAGCATTTCAGATTGAAAGCAACATAAATCATTCTTATTTCGAAAGGTCTTTACTAAAGTCTAGATAACATTTGATAAGTACATAAAAGGCAATTGAAAATAGGTCACATCAAATTGAGTCCATTCTACAAAAAATACATAACAGTATCATTATAAATATGTTAAACTGATGACGTCGATGGTCTATGCATTTCCAGGCATGAAATAACATCCACCACAAAGGTTTTTGTGGTTGGCGCCATTGTATATTCGTGCATAACTTCTGGTTGATCCATAATAGTATGCCGTCTCCGCTTCAACTTTGAAATCGTATTCGTCATTTCCCCACTTGGTGTAAAATTTACCACTGGCGGTGAAATATGTCGCATATAAATTTACTGCGTCCGTTTTTTGACTGGAATAAAACGTGAAATACATTGTTACTAAAATAATATTTTTGAAATGTAGCTTATAACATATTTTTATAACAGGGTGAGCCAAAAAGGGTTACCCAAACAAATCTTTATAACTCAGTCATCCTGCATGGGTGTATTTACTGTCATTGTTGACACAATTAGGCCTTGTCCAATGAATTGTCATTTTCTCAAGTTTCAGTGGTCTATCTCTAGTGGTCACGATTTTATGGCCATTTTACAAAACATGGTATAAAATATGGGCGTCATGTCTGGAGGCCAATTTGAACACATTGGGCGTAGTTGTTCACTACACGAGCATAACTTTTGCAAAACACTTGGAGCGACCATGCTATAGTATAACCAGCCACTTGAAACACCAATGGTGTCACCAAATTGCCTGTATATTATGATTGGACGACACATCTTGGTACCTTCAACATTTTATAAGTCTTCTACTTTACTCACGTGCCGTCTGTTTTGTTAAAGAAGTACTGTATTTCTCCCTGTAGTTTAGCAACTTGTGGGAACCATTTTGAATCAACAACCTTCTTAATATGCCCAATTAAACGTACATCACCGCCATCCGGGAAACATGTTTGACCCACAGGGACAATGCATTCGGTTACGATTCCTGGTTTCCAAGGATTTACTAAAAAAATAAAATTAAAGCATGCAATTTTAGGTAGAGCTTCTCCAAACAAGTGAACATAAAGTATAAGTATCTTTGTAACATTAGAGAGCTTTCGATAAAAGTCGTTTGGTCAACTTGTACTTCTAAATAAAAATACAGGGATACGACGTCAGATACTGTACATCACGGCATTTTACTGGATTTTTACATGCGTACTTACTTTTAAAAACGCGATATCTTGACAGCAAAATCACATTTTTCTACAATCTTTTGTCATTAGTTGAACATAAATGTCCACGAAATATTTTGTCTATCGGAATTCAAAATAATTAATTTGAAACTTTTTGAATGAGAACCACGCACGCCGTATTATTTGACCTTTTTGCTAAAACCGGGTGTGGACTTACATTTTGAAGAAAAATGATTTTAATTTTAAATGAGAAGGGAACATAACTTTTTATTTTCCAAACGGATCTTTCTCAAATTTTCACAATGTCTAAATTCACCATTTTGAAAAGAGACTTTATTTTTTTAGTTTAAAATAGTTAATTTTTGTGTCACTGATATTACAATATACATCACCCAAATTCAAAAAAATGTCCCAATTGATGTCGCCGTATGTTATCTCGGAAAATATTAGTGGTATATCTTTAATATCTGCATATATTTCATCAATAACCTCAAGGCCATATGTGAACATTCATTTTTGAATGAGAAATTCATAAATGTATTTTTACCAGGGCTCTAAAGTGTCAGAATCATTCGTTACTGTCGCCATTTTGAATTTTGATTTTCAAGTCGTGTTTACAGGTATTTATTATCACATTTTATTCGATTTCCAAACTACTTTACTTCGCACCCGCATGATTCTAAGAGAAAGTGATAAACATCTTGAACGATATATTATTTTGTACAGCCTTTCAAAGGGGTGTCGCCAGTTTTAGAAAATTCAGAAAAATCATCGTTACTTGGTTCATTCATTCCAATTATATGAGTCTGGAATTGAGATAAGAAATGAAAGAAAATGTAATTTTGAAAGATTGTTTATGTTTTCAATAGAGGACATGCGTCAAGTCAAAGGTGTGTCTGCATTTTTTCACATTTGCTTGTAGAAACAAGTCAGTGCCTTGAGTTCGTTTTAAGAAAAAAATGTTCGTTACCATCAGAAAAAAGTGTTAGACCACATGGTATAAGCTTTTACTCATTCCATAAAATGATATCAAACAAACAATAGAAAAAAACTACTTGGAGTTTGTGTAGCCCTCTTGCAATGAGCAAAAAGTCCAATTAACCACACGTTCGAAATCATTGTTACCGTATTATTCGTTACCATGAATACAAAGACTACAACTTTTTGCTAAAATGCGGCATTATTATTGGTTTTAGATTTATGACGTTAGTGTGTTAGAGTCTGCAGTTGCTTAAAAATTGGATGTTGCACTTCTGTCGCATGTAAATTCACACAGATAAGAAAATATAAATCACAGACGAGATCAGAAGAAATTTACTTATTTTGCCGATCATACAGAATATCCATACACAAAACTAAGTTCAACTTATGATTAAATAGTTTAATATTGCATAAAGCTAGCTTGGTTGTATTTTGATAGCTTGGGAATTCGATAAAACTTTGTTATAATCGGTGAATTCATCGTTATGTACGTAACGATGAATTCAATTATCTGTGTTAGGATTTTAAACATATGTGGCATTGGTATTTTTGTTCACAATTGATTTCCATCAAAACTAGAGGATCTGGTCGTCATTAGTTAAAAAATTTGCATATTTACGTTAAAATCGTATTAATTCATGACTAAAACATCAAATTAGTTATGGAACGGATAATCATGATATACTAGGCCCGGGGATATAAAGAGTATGCTTTATTCATAGAATATTATAAATGTTAAAAACATTTTTATATAATGCAAAAGAAATGCTGAAACCAAATGTATAGGTTTTCAACCATAAAAATCCTTTGAACAGTAAATTTTTGCAGATGAAAAAGACATGAGCAGAAGACAAAATGTACAGTAGCGTTTGAAAGCAAAAGACAATGAAAAGGGGAGAGAGAGAACGAATGAATTCGATCTAGACCTTATCGAATGAGTTATCTCAATCTGATAGACTGAAAAGAAATGCCATACAGCTCATGGACTCAATCTGATCATTGTTCAATGAAAGCTTTCAAATTAGCAGAGTAGCAGAGTAGCAGACCCATCAATGGCTGCACTGCCCTCATTTGATCATGAGTCAAAACACATGTTCCCCCTACAAATGTAAAACGGGGTAAAGTAGACAATAGCTAGGCAAGTGACTGACTGTTTTAGTGGTATTATATATTTTTCATTATGTAGAGAGATCATGTAGATATGATCAAGGCAATCTCAGTTGATGTTGAATTATTTTGTGTGGCACTTTAAGCATCATTACATCATTGTAACGAAACTTTCTTCCAAGGTGATTTTTTTGTTCAGCGAATGTAAGTATTACTTTTTGCTTGTATATGTTCGGGTGTAACTGAAACATACTTTTATCATTGTGTAAACAACAACCACCAACAAAAACGTTCTAAAAAGTATGATCATTCTTATAAATATACAAAAAAAGTTTTTCATATACAAAAATAATTGATTAGATCTAAAGTTTACGCAATAAACTAAATGTATATATGTAGTAACGGAGGTTTTTTATGCCTTATTCCAATAAATTTTGGTCGACATATAATATGCCATATCTTGAAAACGAGGAGGAGATTGTTGAAAATATTTCACAGTATTATCTATCAATATATGTTCTTTTGTCTCAACAAAAAATGATCAGTGTTACTCTGACTTCAAAAATCAGATTTTTCAAACCTTAATTGGGACATTTTTTTTAATTTGAGTGCCATATATATGAGAGATGGATATTGCATAATAAATACATATGTTGCACTAAATGTGAGTAGCATGTTGCATATGGTCAAATATCACAATAAATACAAATATTGCACTAAATGTAAATTGCATAATGCATATTGACGAAGACAGATACTACAATAAATATATATATTGCACTAAATGTGAGGTGCATCTTGCATAATAAATACATATATTGCACTAAATCTGAGTAGCATGTTGCATATGGTCAAATATTACAATAAATATGACTATTGCACTAAATAAGAGTAGCACGTTGCATACAATGTTTTTTATCACGAAGATGGCCGAAATATTTATATCACGAAGATGACCGAAAATATTATATGGCCGAAGATGATTGAATGTACAAATCAAATTAGGTTTAGAGTGAGACATTCGTTTTCGGTCCAGAATATGTTACCCAACAACCTTAACGACCTATTCATTTACTTTATTACTTACTGCAAGAGAACGGATCTTCATCTGATCCATCAAGGCAATCTAGTATACCGTCGCAGCCCTGAAATGGTGGATTCATTTACATACCTAATATGTATTCCATAGTAATTTCTGGTCGATCAGAACATGGGCTTTCAACAGAAGGGTTTGCAACTTCCCATATGTCATACAAAAGTATTGCCTTGGGTTTTCAAATTTGGAGGAAAAGTGCTTCCTGTACAAATTCTAAGAAAAATCGTTATTTTCATTTTTCATGTATATGATTTGAGAAACTACTCAAAAATAAAAACATAATTATCTGCATACATGTTGATAATTTAATATAAAATGGAATTCATCATAATTATGAGAATAATGAAAGTGAACATTTTCCCAAAAATCACATTTTTATTTGAATGGGTTCTTGAATAATTACCCACAATGCAGCATTCGAAGATAACGTTTTGATCCCCTTAAAAGATTAAACAATTATGTTTTAATCATATTTAAAATTGATATTTCTTCAAGATAATACTAAAAATTATACATTTATCTAAAACTCTTTGAAATATTATCAAAAAAGGGAAGTTGTCATGTTTATAACACAGAGCTGTATTACACTTCTCTTGAAAGCCCATGATTAGAACAAAGCATGCAGTTTTATATGCAAGGTTAATAAAGTAATGCAGTTATTTAAGGGAGAAATTGACAATAAGTGAAAAATACTCAGTTAAACCAAAAATGTGTTTATCTTGGAAAGTTTTAAAAATTAACATGGCTGAAAATTTCAAGAGGCCATTGCACAAAAACGAAATGATCTGAAATAAACAATTGTCAATAATGTAGCCTACAATTATTTTATATTTTTCATAAATTATTGCACAATGGTGTTTTCATTTCTTTTTGAAGGGTTTTACTGAGTCAACAAAACTGTGAAATGGACAATGATTGTTAATTGCCTTTATGCTGTAGCTATAGCATGGGGTCAATGATTTGACGATTGGTCAGCTTTAGAATATGAACATTTCGTGATGACACAGTTATCTCATTTTGATCGATTAAATAAAATATATCCAGTATCTAGCATGTTAATGTATATTTTGTGCACTTTGGTACCCAATAAGCAACAGAAAACATACAAAAATGAGATTATTTTAAGAGCTTTGCATTTCATTTTCTCTAATTATCTAACTTCCCAGTGTGCAAATCCGTTTATAGATAATAGTCCCTCGATCCTTTGAAATCAAACCAATTCTCTCATATATATTCACACTAGAAAGAGGTTGCATTTTTGCGACACGCTTTACTTATTTGAAAGATGAAACTAAATAATTTGCATAATAATTATGACCAATCATTAAGCTTAAAAGTACAGTTCTTGAATAGGAATAAATATGAGAAGACCAATGAAATACTCACTCCTGGATATTTGGAAACAAATGATATGACTTATATGTAAAATACTCACCAAGAGAGCGTGGATACATTCGCCAGATTCCAAGCAGCGGAGATGCCCTTCGCGACATGTATCAGCTGAAAATCATGATAGGAACGTATATCAGACTATTTATCAAATAAATGAATAACACACAAGATAAAAAATGTTGGTCACTGTAGGCCCCAGTTGAAGTTCGATCAAAAATATTTTTTCTTAGTGTCTTATTTTAATCGTATTTGCCATGTTTACTTTGAAACAAATGGTCAGTTTTCCTTTCTTCCAATTTCAACCCTTAATTGTTTTTAATTGTTGTTTTTTACACCTTCTAAAGGTTTTTAGAAGCAAATATACATATTTTGCAATAACTCTACAACCGGAGAAGCTTCTTTTCATGCTGATTTCAGTTTTTAATATGTTAGCTAATAACCTCTCATTTAACATATATGCATCATTTATCTTAGATTGAAGAAAATAAGAGTAAACCTAATGACAAGAGTTCAACTGCGATAGCATTTTGAGCATTTCGTATGATTTATATCTAACTTATACTATTTGAATATATGTTTCGGTGATAGTGATGTTCTTTGACCTCAAGTTGTACAAAAAGTTACCATGCGATTTACACGTGGTTTGTCTCATCTTAAATAAAATGAATTGATTGAGAATAATATGGAATTTGATATTGATTGGATGGTTTATATGACACTGTTCAAGTACTCACCTAGTTTATAAACTGTCTCTGCGAGACTCTCTGTAGTAGATTTAGACGAACCCAACCTCTGCAGCGTGAACGCATTATTATCTTGTAGTCGTTTAAAGCGTTTCTCTAAGCTACAATGCAGTCATAATTAAAAATCCCCCACGATATACGTTTCGAAAGTTCGGAAATTTCGGAAGTTCTATTGGATAGCATATCAAAGACTATCAGTTCGTTGTGCAAATATTGTTTATACATGTAGATTAGAGCAGTTCAGAATGTTTTGAGGATTTGAATGGCTTTCTAGAATCCAAAAACATATACAAACTTTGAACGATCATTTTGGGGGTTATCAGTTGAAAATATTTTGATGAGCAGTGTAACAAGAAGCAAGACTACCCCAAGGAGCCCCACAATATGTCAAAAAAGTTTAAAGTCATCAATTTCCTATAACTTCCAATAACTTAACAAATACTGTTTAGACTGACTTCAATCTTTTTAAAGCATTCATAATTTTTCAAAAGTTCAAATCTGACTTTATATTTATGATTTTACCTTCAGTGACCTTTTCAATATCCAAAAAGTTGAAAATATATTTTTTCATCTTGCTTCAAATTTTTTATTGGAAGTTCAAATCTGGCTATAGATTTGACCTTTAATGCCATTCTCAAGGTCAAAAAAGATTTGACCTTTAATGACCTTCTCAAGGTTAACAATGTATTTTTCATTTTTCTTCAAATTGACCATTTTTTCAAAATTATTCAAAAGAAGTTTAAATCTGACTTTAGATTTGAGATTTCACCTCCAATGACCTTCTCAGGGTCAAAACGGTATTTTTTCAACAAGTTTCAAATTGACCAATTTATTTTGTCAAAATCATCAACAAGTTCTCAGAAATCCAAAGCTGAGTTAAGATTAAACTCATGATATTATGAGTGACTAGGTGGTGCCATTTTGTCATGTTAATGTCTTTTGTAAATTGTTACTCCTCCCCTCCGACAGATTGAAAATGTATATTATCTCCCTTGCTGACCGAAAGTTCATACATACCTATCTAATAGCTCCTCTTCGGAATCAAGTCTTTCTGAAAAACTACTGTAAGATGATTGCTGCTGACCGACACTTAGTTTGCAATCACAATAATCGCCTTTCACAAATGCAATTGCCAAGTTAAGCAATACGAAACACATGTGTACTTTCATAATGTCTAATGACAATACTGCGGTCATATTAAATGAAATATAATCTTTAGACTCATGGTGGTTAATTAGCATTATTTATAACCAATGTGTAGTATATGATAACCTTTACATGATGTTAAAGCAGAATATGATTTAAATACCCTTATGTAATCTTCAAAACCTTATTCAATATTCGAATAATCTCGCTCCGATTTAAATGAAGTCTCTTGTCAAAGTATGAAAAATATTTTCGACTATGTTAGTCTTTTTATATCTATCAGATATAAAGTTAACATAAATTCTCTATTTGCTTATTCACCCTATCCAGAAAGAGCCTGTGGGAAATATTGGGTGCGGAGCAAATGAGCGGAGGGTGAGGAGCTAACGGTCATTTTTGAATTTAAATTTGGGATATTTCTGAAACGAAGCCGTTTTGGGACTTCAAATATACCAAGATATGTGTATTTGACACCAAATATCAATACAATTGTGAAAATAGTAGCGCAATTCATTCTATAGCGACGCAGTGTGCCTTAAACCTTTCCCAGACCTATATATTTTGAAATTATCCTTTTAATACTGAGTCCCCAGCATTCATAGAAATGAAACTTAAGAATGATGAACCAGTTCACCAAGCAAAAAATAAATTGAATAGTAGCTTTTATTCAGTTAAACATATTGGCATCCAAAAAGGAGGACTCAATCCAATGGTAGCAGTCAAAATATTAATGTCAATTATCTTGCCGACAGCTATGTTTGGTTGCGAGCTTTGGAGCAACTTGTCGTGTGAAAATATATACTCTTTAGATGTTGCATATCGTCAAATAGCAAAAATAATCCAAGGCTATGAACACAATGTGTCTTCGGATGTTGTTCTTTATACTCTTGGGTTGCTACCTATTACATGTTACATCAATAATGCAAAACTGCTATTTTTCGATCGCTTATGCAGAACATCTCATGTAATGACAAGACGAGTGTTTTTATATAGACTGTCTTCATTTTTATTGAAGGGTGTGAATTCACAATCAGGGCTTATCAATGAAATTATGATGTTGAACCTTATCAGTGATTATGTAGACAGATTTGTTAAAACAGGGAAAACCATTCATAAGGTACTATTTAAAAAACATGGTAAAATATCAGATACATTCGCAAGAAGAGCAAATGTGGCTAGCAAGGATAAATGCAAATAGTAATCTTGTAATGTTCAGCAATATTCAAATTCAAATTGAACCAAGTTTTGCTTGGATAATAGGCAAACGAAATCCTACACACTTGTGGCAACTGGCTAACCTTGTTTACCTTTCAACTGTTCCAAACTATAAATTCTTTCAATGCAAAAAATGCAATATCCTATGCAAAGACATAGTTGCACACTTCCTTAGGTGCTCATACATGCTAAGCGAAAGAAATGTTTTTCTTGAGCATATAGTTGACATTTTGCCAGTAAATGATAGCGTTAAGCTGTTATCAGCTTCTGAAGATATTTTTGAACAAACTATACTCGGTGGTAGAGTAGATATTTTCATAGATGATGATATTTACGATCAGTTCATCATTGAGTGTGCTACATCCCTCTATCATTTAGACAGTTACTTTAAAGTAATCAAGTAACTCCGGATCCTTGTATTTACATTAAATTACATTGTGAGAAATCACGTGCCGATATAATCATGATATTGTCAATGAAGTCAAACACTGTTTTTTGTAAATATGTTCATTTGTAGCTATAATTTTTTTTGTATATTAAAATGATGTAATTTCATATGTTTGCTCTCCCTTGTGGAGGAATAAAAGATACAATACAATACAATACAATATATGACACTGATCGAATCAAAAAATTGATTGCGTTACAGGTCTAGGCATTTGCAGGTTGAAAATAGCATCCTCCACAATAGTCTTGGCTAACTCCGCTATATATTCGTGCGTAACTTCTTGAGGATCCCATAAAATACGCAACATGTGCTACAGCTTTGAAATCGTATTCGTCATTTCCCCACTTTGTGACAGTTTTACCACTGGCGGTGAAATATGTCGTAAATAAGTTCATCCCCCCACTTCTTTGACTGAAATAAACGTTTCCAATGATGTATTTGTTACAAAAATAGACTACACATCCCGAAATGTAGCCAATTATTCCGAGACACTATCAGATTGTATGTACAAAATAATTAAAAGATAGGACCAGTGGTTCAATACATTATACTAAATTAGCACCTTAAAAATTTCAGAGGACATCTTTAATACTCACATGCCGTCTGTTTCATTATAGAAGTACTTCATCTGTCCCTCTAGTCTAACAATCTGTGGAAGCCATTTTATGTCAACAACCTTCGTAACCTCTCCGATTAAATGCACAGGACCACCGCCGGGGAAACATGTTTGACCCGCAGGAACAATACATTGACTCCTGATTCCTGGTTGCCATGGCATTACTAAAAAAAGAAAATTAAAAGTACGTAATTTAAGGTATAGCTCATCTGAAATAAATATTTAAAACATATGTAAATATGGTATTAGTACACAATATATCATTAATACGAGTTCTAATTCATAGTTTTTAGGGGTTTTCACAAAGCGAAAGCCCCATTACATATGAGCGAATCCACCAAATGCAGCCTCGCGCATGGGGTAAATTTGTCACTTCTGAGGAATCTTGAGCGAAAATATTACAAAATCTGTCACATAATTTCAAAACATAACGAATGGTAATGTAAGATAACTATTTGTTGCGTGGGACGAATGGCTTATCGCTAAAATGCGTCAGATCTCGCAAAATACGTTGATCTCCCCGTCAACAACGCAAATAACGAACTTGAGCACAATTGTGCGTTTGCTACGGAATCTGAACGAAGCTTTGCGAAAAGCTGGTCAGGTTCTATAAAAAAAACTAGAAACCAAATGGGCCTCTAATGTATTACTAATGCACTGGTAGACGTTCGGTGATGGCTGAAAACCTTCCCTGGCGAGCAATAACAGGCACATACTGTAGCCTCAGGCGCTCTGTAAATTCCTTTTTGACAGGAAGAATATTTTATTTGATTCGGTGTTCTCCTCTCCTGTATAAAGGTAAGTAACTATACAACTCAAAAATGTTTTGATAGAAAATTACCCTATAAATTCAATATATGCAATCAAATATAATAAAATGTCGGCCGTTAATGGTTAAAACGCAGATCTCCAACATTATCATTAAAAACGAGACTTCAACGAGATTTGAAAGCTATTTAGCAATTGCTCCATTAGTTTCAATACGTTAGTATTCGTCACTGTTCGTACAAGTTCGCAAACTGTCGCAAAGATTCATAATGGCTTAATAAGCATTTCAATTAGGTAAACACGACCTGATAACTGTCGGAAGGAAAAGTTAAGGTATGGACCCTTGTAATGCCACTTGACGTACATTGACGAAGCCTATGTGAAGACTTACCGATCATTAACGGATTAAAACGAATTACAACGAATGACACACGAAACTTTTATTCGCCGCAATTTTCTAAACATATTCAACATTTTTCGACGAATAAGACCAATTCCAACGGATGTAAACGCTCACAAACGCATCCAAATCCACTAAACGCAGTCTTTCCGATCGGAACACTTGCACATACGAATACCAACGATGACAAACGTACATATACTTATGAGAACAAGTTCTACTCTATAATTATTCGCCATTAAACACAAGTGTGAACGAATCCTCTGAACGCAGCGCTGCGAATTGGGTAGATTGTCGATTCTGGCGATCGGGAAGTAAACATGCGGACCAAAGCGCAACTTTGTACATGCTTTTGAAACTGTCCGAAGCTTTCCGAAAGTGTACTTTTGCATACAAATGCTCGGACAACGACGTACAACGTTCATATGCCACGAATTGGGAACGAATTCAATTCTACTCAAGTCGTTTTACCAAGCACAGTGATTACACGCAAGCTAACGTCGGGGAAGTTTCGTTCATATGTAAGGGGTCTTTAAAATGACTAACTACAAGTATATGGGTCTTCGTCTGATTCGTCAAGGCAATCCGACACATCATCACAGCCCTGAAAAAGAGGATTCAAATATTCACACAAGTCTAAATATTCAAATTCACTTTCCAGCCAATTAGAACAAAACACAAGTTCTATATGATTTGTTAAACAAGAGAAGAAAAATGTTTCCAAGGGAAAACATTGACATTGACTGAAAAACTGCATGTACCATTGTTAAATTTAATTGTTTACATCACATGGTGTCAAATAAGTCCCGATTGCCTTTACACGTAAGACCTTGATAGGTGGTACCAAATGGGAAGTACGCTGGAAAGATCATCTATAGTTACATGAACTCACCACCTCTCATCTAGAAGCGCTCAAAACAATGTCGATGTTGATTTATATATTGATGGCTAAGCTAAAATGCTATGCTTTAAATGTTCTTTATCGGGATACTTTCATCGTCGCTTTCACTGGCCGGGTCGAGAGATGCGAAGGCCAGTGAATTACTAATCCTGGTTATTTTTGAAAAAATAACATGACCTATGACGTACATACTCACCAGTAGAGCGTGAATGCATTCACCAGATTCCAAGCAACGGAGATACCCTTTGGGACATGTATCGGCTAGAATATTATAAAAAAATAAAACAGTTTATTTGTGAATGACGTGTATCTAGTTTTTTAATTATTTTTACTATCAATGATAGTCATTTCCACGAGGATTTTTAACCTCAAATAGTCGCGCAAAAATATTTAGTATATAAATAGAAAAACAACATTTGATCACTCCTTTATGGTTGGAGCAGTTCAAATCATTTTAGTGTATTCAAATCATTTTAGTGTATTCAAATCATTTTAGTGTATTCAAATCATTTTAGTGTATTCAAATCATTTCTAACAGCAAGAAATCATTTTTGCTAGCAGTGAAAGTCGCATACCAAACAAGACACCTCATTTTATCTCGACTCTAAAAGTACTCACATAGTTTATAAACCGTCTCGGTAAGACCCTCTGCAGTAGATTTAGACGAACCTAACCTCTGCAGCTTTAACGCATTTTCATCTTGTAGCCGTTTATAGCGATTCTCTAAGCTACAATGCAGTCATGTGATTATACATTCCCTTCCATGATTTGACTGTACTTTAATCATATACAACAATATGCATAAAATTATCCGATTCACGCTAGTTATTTTGTTAAATTGTTACCCTAAACTACAATTTCAGTTATCACCAAAAATCTAACTCCCGTTCCCCTAAACTGATAGGAAATGCATTCATACCTATCCAATAACTTCGTTTGAGAATCCAGCCTCTCAAGTAAACCATTGTTAGACGATTGTTGCTGACCTAAACTTAGTTTGCAATTACAATCATCGCCTTTCACAATTACAATACCCCAGTACATCAATGTAAAACACGTATGTACTTTCATGACGTTCTATCAGAAATGTACTGTTGTATAACGAAATTTAATCTTTAGACTCATTTGTATCAATTAACATTGCGAACAAGGCGCAGAACATGGGTCAAATCAGATAATAAAATCGAACGTTTACACCCAAACTACATGAAGGAATTTATAAAGGATCGATTCTAGCTAGAGGCTGACGTTAATTCCGGTTATACGGTTTCGGTACGGAATTGAGTATTTACCGGTGTAACGACCCATCAGCTTGTCTACTCTTTCCAATGGTTTATATCTGGTCTGATGTGCCGTTACAGATACTCTTATTTGCATTGTTTCAACTACATTAACTAATGATTTCACTGTTCACCAGTAAGGAGTTTCACTGTACTATTTCTGTCAACTTTAGTAAAGGTCACTATGACTCATACGCTTGTGCAACGTTTGGCCTGTTCACTCTATACAATTCTGCTTACAGGATATAGGCCCATTGGTCATCTTGCCTTATTGTGATTACTTTGACTTATGTATGTTATTTAGTATGTCTATTCTATTTTATCCAATACTTGGACGTGTTACGGGTACATAAAGCTGGTTTGTAAAAACTTATATTTTCATCAGCGGGCAGATATAGCTTTACGTCCCGCTCGGAGCGGGCAGATATAGTATATCTGCCCGCTACGTCATAATCGCCGCTCGCATATTTGTTCATAATTTGTAACGTTCGCGTAATGACTATAAACTACAATGGAGAAAACACAAACTATCGGGATCTGTTTGATGGTTTAAAAAAAGGAAAGAGCATCCACTTAATCAATCAAGAATTCGAGAAAATAAATGTGGGAATATTTGAGAGAACAGGAAAATCCGCCCACGGCCATGAAAACAAAACTTGACATGAATATTCTAAAATATTTACACGATTGAACAATGTGAACCAGATGACCAAGATTGGTATGGGATAAACATATTATCCTATAGTCGGTTCAGGATATTGGGATTATACCTTGGCCAATATAATATATTTTCCCTCGGGACCTGCGGCCCTCGGGCAAATATATTATATTTGCCTCGGGATAATCCCAATATCCTGAACCTCATATAGGATAATCTCTATGTATGCATGTTTACATATATGTACATAACTTTAGTTTGTCTTATTTTGAACTGTGATTCATCTTGTCATGTGATTTGGCGTAGGGATTTTATGCACTACTTTGTCTTTGGAATTATTTCAATCATGGTGGACCAGTTTGTGTTTTCTCCTCATTTTCTTGGATTTATAGCAGTTTGCGTTGGTGAATCGTGGTGCATTGTGGTTCAAGGTAATTATAATGATATATTTTAATTGTTCTGTGACTTTGAATGGAATTGTTTCAGTAATTGACCAGTAATTGAGATGTGAACTTTTGAAGTGATTTCCATGTGTTTTCATGTAATTTCGTCTCGATTTCTCATCAAATTATCAATGTTATCAACGTAATTAGCAAGGTTTAATTATTTGAAGTATACTGAAACTACTAGTGAACGTAAAATATAACCTTTTTAATGAAAGAAAGGGGCTATCTGCTGTTTTGGATATGAGATCAGCCTTTTCTAGCTTGAGTGAGTCATCATCTAGCTCCTATTAGCTAAGCTCTCCTTCTAGCCTGTTACAGCACTTTACTGTGATTTAAGTGTTTGATTGGTCTTGGTGTATTTCAATTGTGTATGTAACGTATATAAACTTACTTGTACTAATTATATGTGATTATTTTATAATTCTTGAAATAGATTAGATAATTTTAAACTTGTTGTTTTGTTTATCTTTGGGGAGTTTAGTAAGATATGTTTATCCCCCTCCCATTTACATTTGACTTCCATTGACATGACATGATACACGTGACTTCTAGCCAGTTCCAGTTCCCTATGTCAAGTGCAAGTGTAACACCCCCCTCCCCATTCTAGTCACGTGTTACCCATAGCTAGAAGTGGCTGGAACCCGTATACATCCTTGGTACCTGTAGCTAGAAGTGGCTGGAACCCTTATACTTCCTTGGTACCCGTAGCTAGAAGTGGCTGGAACCCATATACATCCTTGGTTCTCATGGCTAGAAGTGGCTGGAACCCTTATACATCCTTGGTATTCGTAGCTAGAAATGGCTGGAACCCTTATACATCCTTGGTACCCATAGCTAGAAGTGGCTAGAACCCTTATACATCTCAGGTTACCATAGCTAGAAGTGGCTAGAACCCTTATACATCTCAGGTTACCATGGCTAGAAGTGGCTGGAACCCTTATACATCCTTGGTACCCATAGCTAGAAGTGGCTAGAACCCTTAAACATCCCAGGTTACCATTGCTAGAAGTGGCTAGAACCCTTATACATCCTTGGTACCCATAGCTAGAAGTGGCTAGAACCCTTATACTTCCTTGGTACCCATAGCTAGAAGTGGCTAGAACCCTTATACTTCCTTGGTACCCATAGCTAGAAGTGGCTAGAACCCTTATACATCCCAGGTTACCATTGCTAGAAGTGGCTAGAACCATTATACATCCTTGATAACGGCTGCTAGAAGTGGCTAGAACCCTTATACATCCCAGGTAACCGTTGCTAGAAGTGGCTAGAACCACCATTGACCCTAGATACCATTGCTAGAAGTGGCTACAACCCCCGGTTTATTAATATAAATAGCATTAGTCCCATTTATAACGTGTAGCCAGACAGTTGACACATTTATTACTAATTGACTATAAGACTTACGACAGACTGAGTAACGACTTATAAACCCATATGCAATTGTCTTATTATTCAATTGTTACTGTTTAAGTAATACTACTTTGGATAATGATAACAGTCTGGGACTGTGTAATGCCAAGGATACGCTACACTTGTATGGCAAATACATGGCCCACGATTGTTACACCGGTATTGAAATTATTAACCGGTTAACCGACGATAATCTCCGGGGAAATAAAAGACACGTCGTTTTTTATTAATTATTTCGTTTAATTTCCACTTTGACGATGCATACATTTACATAGACATTTAGATGTCCATGTTTGGCAGTTCAGGTGTGATTTCCATGTTTGGCAGTTCAGGTGTGATGTCCATGTTTGGCAGTTAGGGTGTAGTAGTTTCATGCTCAGGCTCAGATTTGGTTGTAGTTATGTTTGGCAGTTCCGGTGTAGTTGTAGCGTCAACGTCAGATCCAGAAACTGAATTATCTTTGTAATAGTCATTTACGAACAACAAGGCATTGACAACCTCAGGTTGAAGTCGTGCCTGTTTGGAAGTGATGGTGTTGCCAGCTGCACTGAACTGACGTTCACTTGACACGGATGACGCAGGAATAGCATGATATACTGCACGTCGCTTGCTATTGATACAGTTGAGAAATGGTTTGAAATGTGTCATATATTTAATTTAAAACTAAAAATACATCTTGATTCGTAAGATAGTTACATATTATTTCGTTCAGTTCATCAGTATGGGTTCAAATCGGTCATGCACCATGTATGCATATAGACTTGAGGAGCTACGGAGAGAGTTAGGAACAAAGTGGGGGTGGCAGCGCATTGGCATTTTATTTACATATTTTTACCGGTATTTCGGTAACGGTACGGTTATTAGCGTGACGGTTTCCGGTACTGGTTTTAAGTATCGTTGCGACCTCTAGTTCTAGCGACTGTTTTACTAAAAAAAGATTTCCGGGTTATTTACTAAGTGTCTCAAAGCTGTTGAAATAATTATAGGGAGTCGTTATTGTTATGCTGTTTTCATAAATTAAATTTCCAAAGTTGATAAACACTTTTCTCTTGTACTGATCAACCAAAGATGAGCCTACTTTGCAAAAAGGATACTATCAGTTATCACACGTTTCAGCATGTGATACAGGAAATATTCCACGAGAGGTAAGCTCTTCGACATTTAAAAAGTTACTCGACTTTTTTGCAAAAAAATCATCCAAAAAGTAACAGTCGCATGAATTTACATTGTCGTACTTACAAAATGATCTACCGCCTAATTAAACTTATGCACCATCGAACTCGGTAATATTGTACACATAATTATTAATAACGGTATATTCCCATAGAAAACTGGGCTTGCTTTTCAACATTTCATGCGAAAATTCTCTACGGAGCTTTTGTTTTTCTTATGTAATTTCTTCTAAGAAATCGGTCACGTGACACGGCTCAGTTCATCTTATTTCGAAAGGGGTGTCATCTATTTAGAATATTTATTTTCATCTTGTCCAGTCTTATATACAACCTGCCCTTATCTTTTTTGCTCGTAAAACTGCGTAGTAATGTTGAAATTATAGAATAGATTCTCTGAGAGTGGCGACATGTCTTCATCTTTACCATCTTGCATTTGACACCCCTCGTTTTGGGCGAGTCCAAATAAACCGTACATCCGGGTGATTAGAAAAGGGACATTTTTAAAAAAAATCGAGCGACAACAAATATACTTCTGGTCAAACTGATTTTATGACGAAACTTATGAAAGAATCAATAAAAGGTAAGTGGTATACATTAGGCGGATGCCAAAAATTAAGCGTGGCGCCAATTTGAAACTTCAGAATGCTATCTGTGATTCAAAATCACAAAAAAGTCGAGTAACTTTTCAAATGTCGAAGAGCTTAATACTGTATCATCCACGAAAGCGAAGGTGATACCTTGTTACCCGAGTGGAATATTTCCTGTATCACAAAAGCTGAGACGTGTGATGACGATTTTATCTAGGAATTTTGAAGCATTAATTTTTGATTTGGTCAGTCATGATTGTGTTCAGTACTCTTGGTAACTATTATAACAAAAGCTAAAATAAAGATGTTTTTGCCTACCCTTGATTTCGTTTGATGCCTTATGCATAGTCCATATCACGAAAGAAACAAAAAAAACATTCATATTTTGAATAGTCTTCTTGTAAAGTCTACAACAATATTCCATACATACATAAAAAGCAACTGAATAGACACCAAATCAGAGTCAATCATAGAACAAAAATCTAAGTTACAGCGATCACTGTAAAGATTTTAAACTTATGGCCTCATGGGTCTAAGCATTTGCAGGTTGAAAATAGCATCCGCCACAAAGGTTGTCGTAGCCTACTCCGTTGTATATGTGTGCGTAACTTCTCGAGGATCCCATAAAATACGCAACATCCGCTTTACCTTTGAAATCGTAGTCGTCATTGTTCCACTTTAAATCAAGTTTTCCACTTGCAGTGAAATATGTTGAAACGGTTTTCATTGTGCCACTTTTTTGTCTGGAATAAACCGTTTCAAGCAATATATTACATAAATTAATCACACATCTTTATAACCCAAAGATATTGTTATCAAAGTGTCCGTATAAAAATAAAGAGATAAGACCAATGGATCAACACATCAAATGTGTAATGCCTTGGTCACGTTTGCTCCGATTTTCACTACGGCGCCCGGCCGATTGAGTATTTTGTTCAAAATTGAATACAATATTGAACACTCGGGCGCCGGCCGATGGATCGGAGCATATGTGACCAAGGCATTAGCACCAATAAGATTTCAGAGGACGTCTACAATACTCACATGCCTGTCTCATTATAAAAATACTGCAACACCCCCTCTAGTCTAACAATCTGTGGGAGCCATTTACTCCCAACAACCCTATTAACCTCCCCCAATAAATGTACAGCACCACCCCCGGGGAAACATGTTTGACCAGCGGGAATAATGCATTGGCTCCTGATTCCTGGTTGCCACGGCATTACTGAAAACGAAAATTAGAGTATGCAATTTGAGGTTGGATTCCTCCGTAATAAATGTTTTAAACAAATGAAAATAGGGTAGTGTTACAGTAGTGAGCTACATGTATATTATATTCTACTATATTCACCTATAGTTTAATTTGTAATCTATGCTTGCTGTATATGTTGAGCTATTCTTTATTAGAGATCTTTGGTCAAGGTCACAATGACATTATACACTGTATCTAGTAAACAAAACTGAACTGAATGATTCATTAACCCTTGACCATCCAGAGAGTTCTAGAAAATATAACCATTCATTAAGATTTAATCATGTGACTAGAGATGTCCAATCAAAACTCAACAAGTAGTCTCAGTTCTAGAAGATTCTTTCTAGATGATTCTTTCACACTATAAATAAAACTGCAAAGTGGACTCAGTAGCAGATAATTAAACCATCATAACTGGACATCTCAAAGGAACTAAATACAGCAGAATTTCAAAGTTGATCAAAAGACATCTTCTTAGCAGAATATTACAGACACCTACTGTGGGAACATTTATAACACTATAAACACACAACCTGAGGACCTTTTATGGACATATATTACAACACACACTATATACGGATTATCATATACATTCGTGGATTATCATAAACATTTGTGGATTATCATCAAACATTTGTGGATTATCATCAAACATTATTGGATACGAACATTATAGGATTACGACGAACATTATTGGATTATTACAAACATTGGAGAACTATTAACGATTATTGAAACTTTCGTGATCTGGAACATTCTCAAGGATCGTCAAGGATATTTATCGACATCAAGAATAAGCCGTACCATTGATTGGACATCACTTAAGTATTAAACCTCCTTTATATCATTGTTATATTATTTAGTTTTCAAAATATAAATATATTGTTATCATATTTTAATTGCTGTTTTTACTTTCTGTTATTTTCGAACGTAACAGAAATTGGGGGCTCGTCCGGGATACAACTACAACAAGCTAAAATTCAAATATTTCAAAATTCAAATCCAAAACTTGTATATTTAAATTGTGAAGACAGCAATTAACTGAAGATGAGTTTTGAGGTTGAGACATTCTTAGAAGCGCCCTCTTTGGAGGAATTTGACGATTTAAAGAAAACTGAACTTCTGGCAATTGCAAAACATGTTGGCCTGTCAGTCAAAAGCTCATACAATAAAGGTACAATTAAAAACTTTGTACTTCAATATTTGGTCGCAGAATCACTTTTGCCTGAGGAGCCAGCCCAGCATGTCGAGCATACTGATCCTATTAGGCTTAAAGAACTTGAATTGAGAGAAAAAGAGTTGCAAAATGAAAGAGAATTGAGAGAAAAAGAGTTAGATATTCAAAAAGAAAGAGAAATTAGAGAAATGAGAGAGAAAGAATTACAAATTCAAAGTGAAAAAGAAATAAAATTAAGAGAACAAGAAATTCAAAGAGAAATTGAATTGAAACGTCTTGAGATAGAAGCTCAATCCAAAACTGATGGACATGCTACTATGCATCAACCTTTTGAAAATAGGTTTGACGCTTCAAAATTTCTCAAATTTGTACCTAAATTTCAAGAGAAAAATGTTGATAAATACTTTACACATTTTGAAAAAGTCGCTCAGAGCCTAGACTGGCCTAAATCTGCATGGCCAGTTATGCTCCAGAGTGTATTCATTGGTAAAGCAAGTGAAATATTTGCCTCTCTCTCAGGAGAAGTATGCTCTGATTATGACCTAGTTAAAAATGCAATTCTTAAAGCTTATGAACTAGTGCCAGAAGCCTACAGACAAAAATTTAGAAATGCCCACAAACAGAGTGACCAAACCCATGTTGAGTTTGCTCGAGAGCAAGAGCAGCTTTTTGACAGGTGGCTTGTCTCTAAAGATGTATCTGAAGAGTTCAAGAAGCTCAGAGAGCTTATGCTAATAGAACAATTTAAAAACTGTGTTCAATATCACATTAGAACTTACTTAGATGAACACAAGGTAGAAACTTTAAGTCAAGCTGCCACTCTGTCTGATGATTATGCTCTTACTCACAAGGGTAGTTTTATCAAAGGTAATCCTAACTCAAACTTTAGAGGTTATCAGGGTAACAAACCTTCATATGACTCTAAATCAAATCAGTCCTCATCATCAAATACATCAAACAAAGCAAAAGACCAGTCTAATTCATCACAGAGTTCTAGCTCAAAATCAGATCAATCAAATTCTTCAGGTCCAAAATCAAATGTCACCTGTAACTATTGTAAAAAGCCTGGTCATCTTATTTCTGAATGCTATAGGATTAAGAATAGAAGAGAGATGTCTGGTTCTGCTCATTCAAATGGTTGTGCTACTGTTCCCATTTCAAGAAAGCCCATTGTTTGGGATTCATATACTCATACTGAGAAATCTACTCATAGTGATATTATGGAGGATTATAAGCCTTTCATGTCGGAAGGATCTGTGTCACTGTCAAGTGATGATACCAATTCAAAGCCAGTTAAGATTCTTAGAGACACGGGTGCATCTCAGACCTTGTTGTTAGAAGGTGTCCTTCCTTTATCTGAGGAGTCATTCACAGGTACCCATATTTTGATGCAAGGCATTGAATTAGGTTTTACTAAAGTTCCCCTCCATCGTATTCATATCACATCGGAGTTAGTCAAAGGGCCAGTTATTGTTGGTGTTAGGCCACAACTTCCTGTTGAAGGAGTCGCATTGCTTTTAGGCAATGATTTAGCTGGGGGTAAGGTATCATTAGACCCCATTGTTTCTGATCAGCCTTGTTCTATTGAGGATTCTGTCCAAGAGGACTCTGATATATATCCTGCTTGTGCTGTTACTAGGGCTATGGCTAAAAAGTTAGCTGATAGCGGGGATTTGTCTGTGGGAGATGACTTTGATAGTGGGTTTTTAAGCTCCTTGTTTGATGATGAATGTCACTCACCACTTGTTAAAGATGATCCTTATCCTATTTTAAAGGCAAATTCTTCATTGAAACAGCCTTCTGTTCAAGCCAAGCAGTCATCTATTGAGGCAAATTCTTCATTGAAAAAGCCTATTGCCAGAGGTGATTCACCTTCTGAGCAGGATCACTATTTTAATGCGGTTTCGCCCGCTCTTGCTAGTCCTGATGAAGTTCCATCTTCTTCTGCTAGTGTTCATGAGGTTTCATCCCCTCCTTGTTCTGAGGTTACATCCTCTTCTAGTTCTGAGGTTTCATCCTCTATTTCTGATAGTGATTCTTTGAAAAAAGATCCTCATTCTAAATACATATTAATTTATGAACAAGAGCATGATCCATCACTCATTGATCTTCATAAAATATGTCTTACTATTGATGAAGCTGACAAGGTCCCTGTTTGTTACTACAGAAAGGATGGCATATTAATGCGAAAGTGGAGACCTCCTGAAGCTTCCCCTGAAGATGATTGGGCAATTGTGCATCAAATTGTTGTCCCCAAATCATATCATAAGGAAATCTTGAGTCTAGCTCATGATTCTCCCATGGCAGGTCATTTAGGAGAAACTAAAACATACCATAAAATACTCAATCATTTCTACTGGCCCAAATTAAAACAAGATGTCCAAGAGTATTGTAGGTCATGTCATACATGTCAAATGGTAGGGAAACCTAACCAGAAAATCTCAATTGCTCCTTTACAACTTATACCTGCATTTGATGAACCATTCAGTAAGGTTCTTATTGACTGTGTTGGTCCACTACCAAAAACAAAATCTGATAATCAATATCTGCTCACTATTCTGTCTATGGCCACACAGTTTCTAGAAATAAAATCACTCCTTATGCTTGGGAATAACAAAACCAAGTATATTGTGAAATCACAAATCAATAATTTCACATTAGTGGAGCTACCAAAGGAGCTCATATCTGACTTACAATCTGACTCAGTGCTGAATGATTTCATTTGCATTGATAGAACTACTCCTGTGAGGTGTAGAGAGCTACACATGATGAAAAGGTATGTTGAGCGTGATAAATTTCTTTACTCAACATGAGCTTGTGCTCTTAGCTCATAGGCCAAACTTGTATGTCAATGACAACTATACATGTATGTTATTCAAGAGTCAGATATTGTAAATTATAATGATTAACTCATGAAGATTATATTATATGGTAGGCAAATTAGAGATTTGTGATAACTGTCACTTTATTTTTAACAATATATAAAAACATTTGCCTAAATAGTGAAATTGATATTATATGAACTACAAGAATGTTTCTAGATTATGTGAGCATTATAGGTAATCTTTAAATAGTGTCACAAGATTACTTGATAACATCAGAGTGTACTATTAGAAATACTTACATAAGATCATGTGATAATTTAAAACATTGTACTAGTTTAGTGTTTGTCAGACTCAAAAATGTATGCTATTGTACATGTTATATGATCTATTGCGTGTATTGTATTTATGACTTAATGCATAACTTATGTAGATACTATTGTAGTATATGATTACAAGAACATTATATGTTATTAGATTGTACTCACACTGTAACGATAGAAAGTATTATTTGTTAACATACTGCATATAAAAGGACTACTGTAAAGTTAATATCATGTAAGTCTCAACCTCACTTTAAGAGATTGTAATGCTCGCTACTCAAGATATTATTGTAAAAGTTTTTCATTGTATTCAAAACTTTTCTTTTAAGGAGGGAGGTGTTACAGTAGTGAGCTACATGTATATTATATTCTACTATATTCACCTATAGTTTAATTTGTAATCTATGCTTGCTGTATATGTTGAGCTATTCTTTATTAGAGATCTTTGGTCAAGGTCACAATGACATTATACACTGTATCTAGTAAACAAAACTGAACTGAATGATTCATTAACCCTTGACCATCCAGAGAGTTCTAGAAAATATAACCATTCATTAAGATTTAATCATGTGACTAGAGATGTCCAATCAAAACTCAACAAGTAGTCTCAGTTCTAGAAGATTCTTTCTAGATGATTCTTTCACACTATAAATAAAACTGCAAAGTGGACTCAGTAGCAGATAATTAAACCATCATAACTGGACATCTCAAAGGAACTAAATACAGCAGAATTTCAAAGTTGATCAAAAGACATCTTCTTAGCAGAATATTACAGACACCTACTGTGGGAACATTTATAACACTATAAACACACAACCTGAGGACCTTTTATGGACATATATTACAACACACACTATATACGGATTATCATATACATTCGTGGATTATCATAAACATTTGTGGATTATCATCAAACATTTGTGGATTATCATCAAACATTATTGGATACGAACATTATAGGATTACGACGAACATTATTGGATTATTACAAACATTGGAGAACTATTAACGATTATTGAAACTTTCGTGATCTGGAACATTCTCAAGGATCGTCAAGGATATTTATCGACATCAAGAATAAGCCGTACCATTGATTGGACATCACTTAAGTATTAAACCTCCTTTATATCATTGTTATATTATTTAGTTTTCAAAATATAAATATATTGTTATCATATTTTAATTGCTGTTTTTACTTTCTGTTATTTTCGAACGTAACAGTAGTTATATCAGGTTGTTCAAAAAAAACGCTATATCTTGAAAAATACAAATGCAATTATGTTCATTTTTTCAGGAAAGAAAGAAGAGACTGTGTATGTATAGCTCCTGTAGTTGGTAAGTTATAAAACACGATGCCTTAGACACATGCTCAAAAGACATTAGTATTAGAAAGATACGAAAACGCAGTCAGGGGTGACTGCCACAGCAATAAAACCGAATTACTTTCTAATCATAGTGTTTCAGCTCTTTAAATTTAGCACAAATCATATTCATTCAAAGCATGGTAAATCTATCGAGTGAAATCAAAATCACTCCAGGGACTTTACAGTTATGGTCGAAATGCGTTCAAAACGCAGTCAAACGCCCTGGTTCAGGCAGACTTAAGAAGATATTTTGACCATTACTGTAAAGTCCCTTAAGTGATTTTAATGAAACTCCACAAATTCACCACACATTGAATGAGGATGATTTGTGCCAAATCTGTAGTGCCAAAACACTATGGTTAGAAAGTTATTCAGTTTATTGCTGTGGCAGTCACCTTTGACTGCGTTTTTCGTATCTTTCTAATACTATTGTCTTTTGAGCAGGTGTCCAAGACTTCATGATTTACAACTAAATAACTACACAGTCTCTTCTTTCTTTCTTGACAAAATGAGTGCAGTATTTTCCAATATATAGCGATTTATTTTGGTTGCGTTTTTTGAACACCCTATATATTGCGAATTAAATAGATCATAAACACATACATACTTGTATGTGTAAGGGTTGTTAACAAATTTTTTTTATTTTTTTATTTATCTGAACATTGAGGGAGGGCACGGATAAACCGCGACAAAACATGATTATATAACGAAAATGGCTAAAATGATTCAAGCAGGCGATTAAATTCATTGAAGAGTTATGGTGAGATATCTGAACATATTCGGTTATTGGAGAGTTTAAGCTAGAAATGTTTTTCATTAGGCTGGTTATTTTGATTTCGACAAAAAGTAGAATTCTTTCTGGAGAAGATAATGCATGCCATGTATGTTTTAGCTCCGAGTATCTTACCAAACGAGCTTGATTATGTATCAGAAAACCAGCTGTAGAACTACCAATGGCGTATAACAAGCTGCATGTTACATACTGCGGTGTGGTCTTAACAAACTCTGAAGCCCGGATGGCTATTTAAGGGAGGAAGCTACGTGTATTTGTATATTCGCGATTTATACGTATACGTTGCCGTTTCAATTTTATATACTGGCTTAAACTCTCCACTGTCAAAAAAGGATGTATACTCTCTGACTTACTGCAAGTGAACGGATCTTCATCTGATCCATCTAGGCAATCTATTACACCATCACAGCCCTTAAAAAGAATTTATATATTCACTCGGTATCTGAGTATTCTATATCACTTTTCAGCCAATCAGAACAATTCATATATGTATTATATTATGGGCAATTACCCAAATGCGAGTAGGCTGATTCGGGTCAATTAACATGGCAGGTATATGAGAAAGTTCCCTTAAACTTGAATATTATCAATTTAAGCCGCTCAATTTTCATATAACCCTTATGCGTCTGATACTTATACTAAAGAAAATATGTCCAGTAAAGCAAAATATTATCTGTCCACTAAAAGAAAAGATATTTCATTTTTTGTGATTTTATAGCATGGGGTCTATGGGGAATCTCCCCGAGCTAGAAGTCACATTTTCAAAGAAAATTAATTTTTAAAAGTTGATAAACACTTTTTAAAACCTCTAGATGTAATTTTACATGTAGATTTCAAATATGATATTAGTTTGACTGAATTTTGAATTTTTAATGACGTAAATCAAGATTATTTCTACTCGCATCTGGGTTATTGTATTACGTGCATGGTCAATATAGAAAATGGTTTTGAAGGAAAACATCGACACCAAGTGAAAAACGTCATGTAAATTAGAATCATAATCATAAAGTAGTTTAATGTTTAAATTGATCAAGTATTAATATCCCAGGAGAAATTTTGTTAAATTCAATTTTTTACATCACATGGCGTGAAATAAGTCCCGACTGCCTTAACACATAAGACCTTGATGGGTGGTACCAAACGGAATGCACGCTGGAAAGATCACCCATAGTTACATGAACTCACCACGTCCCATCTAGAAGCGCCCAAAACAATGTCGATGTTGATTTATATTTTGGTGTGAATGCCAGTGAATTACTCACCCCTGGATATTTTGAAAGAATAACATGATGACCCTTGGCTTACATACTCACCCATAGAGCGTGAATGCATTCACCAGATTCCAAGCAGCGGATATACCCTTCGGGACATGTATCGGCTGAAAAGAAAATGATATAAAAATGAAAAATATTTATTGACTGGACAACGCAAATGGCATCGTAATTAACCATATCATTTCTTTTCAGGCGTGAGTCAATGCGACGAAAATTTGAATGCAGAGCCCGATGCAGAGAAATGTTCGCACGACATGTGCCAAATAGAACGGAACACAAGTGTTATAGAATCCAGCAAGAAATAAATATTCCATGTATTATATTTCATGGTAGGTCCCAAATAAGAATCTGTCTAGAATCTCATTAATGTTCCTATTTTATTCTTATTTGTCATTCTTACTGTGAACGGGCCTATTTCGGCCTATCCGCGCATGCGCAAAGTGAAATTTAAAAGCATGGACGTGGCTGTTTATTTTGGTTGAACATTATCATTTCTACCTACGGTTATATTATTGGCTCGTGCTGATGCAATAGCCATATCTCACTTCTAAATAGTAGTAAGTGATAACGACAATGGACTGAGGTTTAAACGTTAGTTTACTAGTAGAAAACCTGATGGGTTAATATTTATTGATGAAAATGAGTTAATTCCTCGAGCAAAAGTTTAACCCAAGGTGTTCGTTTATAATAAAATTGCGATTTCCTAAATACGACAGAAATACGAGCGACTTCTTGAGTTAGAATTGTGAACAATTTACAGCATTAAAAAAACTCCGAACATTTAACTATTTTATTAATATCTTCGACGGAGAACGAGAATCAAATTGACCCATCTTCACTTTTTGATATGTTTGGATGTTTTCTAAGAGGCCCGGGTACTCAGACCTTCACAATTTAAAGATCTTAATCAGTTCAAAATGTTCGGATTTTTTCTACTTTTGCCGTTCGGTAAATTACAACCGCGTTAAAAGTAAGCATCCCTATTTACCAAAACAATGCATTACAACACTGCAAACATATCCTTCACACGAGCCTTCATTTTTTTTTAATGATCTCTTGTTTACGTTACGCTATCCAAACTTATAGAGAATAATCATAACATATAACAACAGCGAAAATTCTGACTATCGAATGTGATAGTACCAACGCCTTTCTTTTGGAATTCTGAACTTAACTCCCTCCCCCACCCGAATGAGAGTCGTATTCTATTGACTTCTAGACAACGACGTGTTAAGTGAAAACATTACTACAATACTCAAATATATATCTGCTCATTAATTTCAACTAAAAAAATCATAATAGACAAGGCCATTGCAAATTATGTTAAGTACAGTAAGTCCAAAATGTGATAACACATACTTTTAATAATATCTCGAAACACTTGGAATCATTGCTTCATAAATGGGGTCATGGATAAGTGTAACCAGCTTTTAATTGTTTAAAGTCCATACCACTATAGGCCATACTCTCTCAAAACGAATCCATTATCTCACCTTGGATAAAATTAAATTGGATAATCGCTTTTGTTTTATAATGTAATCTAATATTGAATTAAAAACAGATCGATCAGTCTAGTTGTGGGATCTATATGTAACTTTAAATTAATCACTCGTGAGATATAATATGAATAGAGGGCGAATTCCAGACGGTCTCGATATCTGATGTGCCGGTTGAAATCAGGCAATTTGTGTAAAAACTAAAGTGTAATTTTATGTGTTTTAAGTGTTTACGCGGAATATTGCGTACATTCATGTTCGCGCAGTATTTGTGCTAAAGGTGAATATGCCATACTCAACTGCGGTATATAGCATATTACGCAGGTGAGTACGTCATATTCCGCAGTTAATATGCGATACAATGATTTCAGTTGTCACTGCTCAGTATTATTGCAGAATTCATCTCTTAAAATAGTTATCTGCATAACTGATATCTTAATAAAACTAGTAAATAACAGCATTCAGCAATGAATCTAGGCCGAAGATAAAGTAAAACGTATGTTATCGTATTTAGTAAGATATATCAAGTACCGCGATTCGGTGATTGATAATACTGCTGGGCCGTCAACTCGATTCGAGGTCGTCATATTTGAAAATACCGACGGCTGTGATTGGTAAATGTAAAAATGATCTGATTTGATTGGCGAATGAACTGAGGGTCCATATATAGTATTTGATTGGACAATCAAGATGACGTGTATATATGAACAACTGAGTTGACGTGCACGAAACTGAGTTGACGGGTTACAAAAAATGAAAAAACGACGCTCTTACTGAGATGGCGGGTACTAGAGAATAAAATGATGGGGACCAAATACTGAGATGAAAATACTTTTTTTCGATGAAAAAATGAAATTACGACGCTCTTACTGAGATGGCGGGTACAAGAGAATAAGATGACGGGGACCAAATACTGAGATAAAAATACTTTTTTTCAAACGTTTGCCTCTTTTTCACTCTCTCCCACCATAGAACCTGTCATATTTGGATAGATATCCGGTGGTCCTTCGAGCCCAAAAACCCCTTGCCCAATCCCTAGAATTAAGTTACACTGGATGGTATAATGAAACCACCCTACAGGTACGTATACTCACATAGTTTGTAAACGGTCTCATTTAGAAATAGAAAACAACATTTGATCACTCCTTTATGGTTGGAGCAGTTCAAATCATTTTCGTGTATTCAAATCATTTTTAACATTGCTAGCAGTGAAAGTCGCATACCAAACAAGATACAATGTACCTCATTTTATTTCGACTCTAAAAGTACTCACATAGTTTATGCACTGTGTCTGCCAGCCCCTCTGCAGTAGATTTAGATGAACTCAACCTCTGCAGCTTTAACGCATTCTCATCTTGTAGTCTTTTATAGCGCTTCTCTAAGCTGAAATATATAAAAGTAATTAACACATACGAGCAACAAATCAAAAGAAGCGGATCGTTTGGGTATTGGGGTTGTAAAAATGTAACCCTAGACCATTCGATTGACTCCTTATCAAAATTGGTTAACCTAAGAAACCGGCGGGCAAGAAGAATTGGCTCCCAAGAAATGAAAACGTCATCGTACTTATCTCGATCATTTCTTGTCTGTTTTGATTTTTTTTGTTTGAAAATGAAACCAAAATTCATGATTAAAATGTTGAAGTGAACAAAATGGTGGCTGTTTGAATTCGAATGTTGTAATCACGACATGCCCATATATGGCAAAAATTTCGATGTTGCACTCTGGGAGCCAATCCTCCTTGCCGGTAGGTATATGGGCGGGTATGAGCTAATCAACGTGTTTTTGATCTTATCAACGTAAAGGTAAATGAAGACACGTTGCCCAAACAACAGAAGCAAGGGATAACATTTTTAAAAACTTGACCTTCATCTCAAGATCAGGTAAGACCGCTGCATCTTGGACTTCCAAGGTATGAGTTTGAGATCTCTGCAGCAAATGAAACATGAATCACGGTGTCTATCCAGGCCTCGCTGACATCGTGAGCAACGAGAGCTCATATTAGAAGCGGGGCCTCGAGAGATATGATAAAATTGAAATATAAACGTTTCTATGGAACTTTAGCAAGTGAAACTCTGTACAACTTTAGTTCATAGTACAATGGCTGTTTTAATTGCAGGGCAACGACGTTCTTCAAATATAGCTATATTTTATCTTATCTCTCAAGGCCCCGCTTCTAACATGAGCTCATTGCTAACGATGTAAGCGGGAACTTGATCGCGATATACGGGGCTTGGAATCACCTGAATGTGAAAAAGAAAAAAGACCACTGCATACATTTATTTCCATTAAAATGACCTAGCGCAAAACGGGAGGGAATCGATGCAGCGCAATCGACTATGTTTTATCATCAAGATGGCCGAAGATGCTTCAAGGAATCAAATAAATGACTTGATGCATCTTCGGTTGTCGTAAAAGTATGTTCGGCAATCTTCGAATGTGGACCAAAATTATGACCCATAAACCTGGTCAACTCAGTGATGCAAATGACCCCCTCCCCTTTCCCCGTTGGCCACGTCACTTTGACCGGTACCAAACTGGAAAATCTGACTTACCTGTCCAAAAGTTTCTCCTCTGACTCCAGTCTCTGACTTAGACTACCGTAAAATGATTGTTGCCGACCTACATTGAGTTTGCAGTCACAATCATCTCCTTTCACATTTATGATAGCCCAGTACAGTAATATAAAACATGTAAACACCTTCATTGTGCTAAGTATTTTAAATTTGATTTTTATCTCCAAAGTCCAAGCAGAATATCGCTAATTATGTGGACGGAATCTGAACTGTCACGTGCATGTGTTATGGGGCAATAAAGGTCACGTATTATACTGGTCAAATCGTCTTTAAATTAAAAGTTCATTTATCGTCCTGTTACAACCTAACAAGAAGGGACTTTTTATATTTACACTGTGTCAATGATAGCACTGAACGAAACACAATGACATTCTACATTAGCGAACTTTAATTTCATTATATAATTCAATTGTAATAATGATGACGTATGTTATAACATTTCAACATAGCCCGCGTGGCCATACTAATCTACGTTACGATGTACAGGGTGGTCAAAAAACGGCAACCCTGTATTTTCCTCATACTATCTGTATAGTATCTGTGCCATTTAAAGAACTTTTTTTTAATTTCCTACCACCTTACCATATCTCATGACTACCAGACTGATAGTCCTAATCTGGTCCCAATGTTACAGCACTTTGAACAACATGCCTCAGGCTTGACCATCATCACGCTGTAGGCAAACCTGCACAAGTTGTAAATGGTCCGACTGCGTTCCTCAGCAGATGTGGCCTGAAAAACACTTGAACACTCTATTTCTGGCATATCCCCACAGGTAAAAGTCAGGTACGGACAAGTTGGGCGACATGTGCAGGTTTGCCTACAACGCAATATTGGCCACCGGGGCATGTTGTTTAAAGTGCTGTTACATTGTCACTGTCAGTTTGATGGTAATGAAATATGAGCACTCTACTATAACTAACACCTAGAAATGCATAAGATACTTTGTTTGTCTAATTGTTTTGTTTAGTATATTTTTGAAAGTGCCTTAGTAACATCTAACATTCAACCGATAAACCATTAATAAGGAACAGACAAATAAAAACAAATACATATTCATTACTAATGAGCCAAATGGGTTGCTCATGAACACCAAATGCAAGGTATAGTAGAGTGATGAGAGAACAGTAGGAAAATAAAAGCTTTACACATGTGTCCTTTTCAGGGAGTAATTTCCTGAAATGACAAATATATATGGTGAAAATAGTGACAGGGTTGCAGCTACCAACATAGCCCTGCCCAAGTCGGTCTCTTTTACATATCTTGATTTCTATTATGACCTGATCATAATTCAAGATCAGATGAGTAAAAAAATACCGACTTGGACAAGACTATACCAACAGACCCTCATATATTAACATGAAAACAAATCCAAATATACCAGATCATGAACATACTGTAGAGCTATTGACATAGCAAGTGTCTTGCCAAAACGTTGGCATAGCAAATACCGATCCACCAATTCTATATGGAATTCTTTCTGCATCTTTATTTGATTTTCACACTTTTGTATTTTAAAAATAAATTGCCAATTAGCATTTCAATGTTTTGTTTCTTGGATTTGGAAAGCACATTAAAAAGTGCAAATGCTTCCAATAGTATTGCTCTCGAATATCAAGCTGCATGAACGCTAAATGATTTCATGCCTTTGTTCTATTGACTTTATGGATTCTATAAAACGTGACTTATCGTATTAACTCATTTTACCACAAGCCAATGTTTTTTCTTAGAATTATAGAAAACTTCAGAATTTGCAAAATAGATGAATTATGCCTTGGGTAAAAATAAAAAAATGATTGCGAATTATTACAGACGGAAAGGGAAAATACCCACAAGCAGTTTGCAGTGCTTGTGTTGTGAACCAACTTCATCTTCGGATTTATGATGATGTAATGTTGATTTTCCTCATATATTTTAAACATAAATTTACAATGCTTTTTAATGGTGGCTTAACTTAAGTAAGCTCTGCCTGCCTAGCATAAATAATGGAATTTAAAACGGAGTGAATTCTTTCACTTAGGCTTCGTATAGTTACAATGCACTGAGTGGATTTTACTTAACCTTTGTCAGTTAACATCGTTTTAATATATAGGAGTTGGTCGCCTGGTCGAACTTTAGATACATTTATCTTAACTTTTAAACACACATAGCAAAAGTTATGGGAAGGAAAAAATGTTTTATATTCGTCGTTGTAACAAATGCTATTCTTATCTGTTTGCAAGCTGTATTTTGGATATCAAAGGATGTCATTCAAAATGTAACGCCTATACGAAATTACGAATTAAGAAGACATAAAATGGCGAACATTTCAATTTCTCGATGCAACAACTCCTCGGGGAATTTGATTGGTTATGAACAAGATAACCGCGATAAAACGCTTATAGTTTACAGTGAAATGCCTAAATGTGGCAGCAGAACTTTCATTATAATCTTAAGTCATGTTTGCAAATATTCCAAACATTACAGTACTGAATACACTTGGCCAACTCCCAGTCATAATGTGTTGAAAAGTGTTGAAAGTAAAAGGAAGTTTGTATCGACTAAAATACTCCCACGAAGACCCTATATTTTTATGGGACATCTATCCTTTTTGGATTTTGTGGAATTGGGATATAAACAACCTCTCTACATCGATATAGTACGAGATCCAGTGGAACGATGGATTTCTCTGTTTTACTCTAAACGGGCTTCACGTTTTCATATAGACCGTCTAAAGCTTACGCATAAAGAAATAAATCAAACTATCGAGGGATGCCTCCAAATATGGATTTCTCTGACTGGTTGTTCGGGCAGGAGTGTTAAAGCTACCGCAGATTGTTTAAAATCGAAGCCATATAAGGGGTGTAGGGAGGAACAGGTTATTTCGATGTACCCTATATGGTTTTCCGGACGATACATTAACTCTTCACAAGTGTCGGTGAAAAAGGCTAAAACGAACATCGAGAAGTATTATACTCTAATAGGTTTGACTGAATATTTCGATGAAACCCTCAAAGCAATGGAAACAATTTTGCCTGGTTTCACAAATGAACTCTCTAACACGTACAAAATGGTTGATAACGCACAAGTTGGGCGTAACAAAGTAAAACCAAGCAATGAAAGTTTCGCCCTTCTGAGAGAATTGTTATCAGACGATTACAAGCTATATGGATTCATACGTCAACGATTTCACATGCATTTAAACTGTTTAGCTTTAAATATGACCAAACATTGAAAAGTGAAAACTTTAAGACAATATATGTTTTCCGTCCGGCACTCATCCGGGCATCGGCGCATTCATGAATGAACGTTTCAATATCTACGACAAACTCACGATTGTGGTCGAGACAAGCTAAGAATATCCCAACCAATATATTTTGTTCATTCCATTTCTATTTTATAATTCAGTTCTTCGTGAATATATTTCATAGTTGTTTGAAGGCGATTAAATTACTTTATTGGTGATTGTAATTCAGATTTATTAAACAATAAGTATGCCAAATTGTATAAAATCCCAATGTACGATGCCACCGGGAGCCATAAGATAATCGTACAATGACCGAACGGGACACGGCCAGTTAGGTACCGATGAGTTTGATTGAGAAAGAAATCTGCAATACTCGGCAACTTTTGTCTCCGCGATAAAACACTCCCGATGACAGTACAATGCTTAATTATTGGCCAATGTTAGCATATTGCTTCATCAAGCTTTGGACCTATCCTCAGGACGTAGTGATTGAGCGTGGGAACCGACGATGCAATGTTGGCCGATTATCGCCAGGCGCCCGTACGATGCCCGGGCTTGCCGACTGATTTTAAACAAAATACCCATCGGCCGGGCGCCGTAGTGAAAATCGGATCAACAAAGACAAAGACTTAAAATGAGCATTCCGTCATGTATATTTTCAGTAAACTGAATGTCAGTATTTCAACCTAGAAGTGTTTCAAGGAGAAATTCTTCATTTCAATTCAATAATTGACAGGATGAGTTTACAGTTATTAAGTTCGTAATATCATTTAATAAAGGGCAACATGATTCTTAACTCATCGAGGAAAATTAACAGGTCGGGATCAAAAGAGATGTTCCCTCTGGTACAACTGTTTTTAAACACTAAGAAAACGTATTCATTTCTAATATCATGCGTATAGTTATAACATAGAAAATATAACCTATTCTCTGCAATCATTTGCGGGGAAACCTTCACTTCTGTTTGAAGTCTAATATTACTAGGAATAAAAGCAGTTAAAAACGGCGCTTTGTAAAAAAAACAAAGGATGAGTCTGGGAATGAGTCGGTATCGACTTAGGAAATATTGAAAATTGTAATGTCTGAAAAACCTCAATCACACATATTATTAAACTTCAATATCTTATCCTTCTTCTGAGATTACAAAAATATCAATTTGTATCACAATTGATGAAGAATATTGGCATCAAAGACAGTGCATATCACTTTGTAAGAATTGAAAAAACATCAATGGCAAATATTAAATGAATTATTTATACAAATGTTTGAAACATATCCTCCAAAACATTGCTTACTTTCTTTGTATAGACATTGAATGGTATTTCTGGATAAGTGAATTGCTGTTTATCTGAGTAATCAAGGGATTATAGTCACTCAAAGTTACTGAGCATCCAGTTTTGAGACTTCAATTGTGTTGGTGAAGTTACATATATTTCAGTCAAATTCATGCTGAGCACAACATTTTGGTTTCAATTTTATAATCTCTATACATTACCCTGATGATGAAGAGTCAGAATCAGTCAAAAAACCTAAACCGGAAAACTGTGCTCATTGTGAAAACTATGAGAGTGGAGCAACTTTTTTTCTGATATATCTTACATCAAATGGCAGCCATCTTGTTTTCCCCCTTCAAAAATTGGCGGGAAATTCAAAAATTTGAAAAAATGTTAATCTTCAAATTCTTTATTTCAAAAATATGATTTTCTTTTGAATTCTCCATGGGTCTTAAGTTATTTCTTCTTTGTATGTCATACATGTTGCCATTGGTGTTTTTTCTATGATAATGACTATTCTTTTTTGTTAAGATCCTTATTCTGACTCTCAGCAGGGGGTTAATTATGCATCAAATCTCGTGAAAAAGTAAATATACTTATCAAATATAACAAGGACAGTAATAAAAACCATATTTCACATACATTTGACTGAGGGACCAAAAGGGCATATATCCGGACACATCCTTTTCAAGGTGGCCTAATTTTTACTATTTTCGCTGAAGAGGCTGGACCGTGAAATTAAAGGCAGTGTGAGTATTTGATTTAACATTGAATTCAGGCATTTGGACATTTCAAACAGAGATGTTTAATGCCCGTGAAACATTTCAGATTGACAAAGTAGTGATTTTTCTCAGCGAAAAGGTCCAAGTGCAGTATGGCAAGTGATTTTAGACAGGCAAGTACTTTCTGGGTATAAATACAGTGTTTTTATTAAAACAGTATGTTTTCTTCAGAAGTCCCCATGGTAGTAAAATATCTGTCCAACTCTCTGAAAAGGACCCGACCTTTTCACTTTTTTAAAAAATGTAAGGCTTATTTTCTAAAAAGAGGATTTTGTTTTTGTCAATTTAAATATATCAAAAGTATCTTCTACAGTATATTAATAACTTCTGAAAAGGGAATGGGTATTGGAATGCGATAATGTTAAAAAAACATTTCCTCTGTTATTTTCCCATGGGGAAAACTCGTACCATCCATTGTTTTCAGCAGAATTTTGGTCATCAAAAATTGATATATTCAGAACTAGAATTTCAATACCATTCTACTTTTGATGATGTTTTAGACCCCTTGTTGAATAATATTTTCATGCAATAGAAAAGAAGATCCTTCAATTGAAAGAAAACATATTGTTTTAATAAAAACTACTGTATTTTTGCCCAGAAAGTACTCATTGTGAAAGATACGACCGTCTAAAATCACTTGCCATACTGCACATGGACTTTTGGGCTCCTACACTATCATTCTCTAAAATGTACCATTTGTTTTTTAACTGTTTACTGTACGATAGTGACATACTATTTACATATATTTTCACCATAACTCTGAAGATATTAATATAATGAGATCTAGATATATTGGGTCTAAATTCTATAAAAGAGATCCTGAGCTGGAGGGGTGCCAATTTTTATATTCTTTGCCTTAAAATGAATTAATGTAGAGTACTTTAAAAGCATACATAACAACTTTCCAGCACTTTCAAATGATTAACACATCTTTATATCCAAAGAACATGTGTACGTTTTATAGATTTTATTACATAAAATATAACATATTACAATTTAACCTTTTTGGCATGGGGAGACGGCTATCTATCGATCAGAGCTTGCGTAATTGTATACCAAAGAAACGATTACGTAATCATGAGATAATGTTACGTAATGACAGCGCAAAATCATGATTATGCAACCTTATATAATCATTAATCTTTGGGATAAGAGCCCTATGCAACCTTATATAATCATTAATCTTTGAGATAAGAGAGAGAGACCATAGAGGACCGAGTGCTGAGATAGATAGCCGCCTCCGAAATCCGGGCCACCCGATACCCCCTATTAAGGGGGCGAAGGGGTGGGGGCGGGTAAGCGTCCGACTTCCTCAAGATGCAAAGCAAAAACTGTGTAAACCAAACTACTACAGAACAGTTGGTATAGCATTAAGATAAGTTATTGTCCCGGCCTAATTGGATCTGTCAACAGACTTTTAATTGGGCTGGTAGGACAGACACCGTTCTCTGTGATATAAACCAGATTTAACAAATACTTGTTAAATCACAATTTATATCCAAAGAACATGTGTACGTTTTATAGATTTTATTACATAAAATATAACATATTACAATTTAACCTTTTTGGCATGGGGAGACGGCTATCTATCGATCAGAGCTTGCGTAATTGTATACCAAAGAAACGATTACGTAATCATGAGATAATGTTACGTAATGACAGCGCAAAATCATGATTATGCAACCTTATATAATCATTAATCTTTGGGATAAGAGCCCAAAAACAAGTATACTCGTGAACGGAGTTTAAATAAAAAGCTCTGTGAACGATAGGATACGCCGTTCCCCAAAGATTGATTGAATGAGGCCTGGTAGGGACGAAGTCAGTGTTAATATGACGTAGGTGTATGCATGCTGATACAAGAGCGTCGTAGGATAGGCATGTTACACTTACGCGAATGATACGCGAAAGTACGCAACATGCAACGGATGGAACACAAAAGTCAGCACGACTTATCCAAGATTGTAATTGTTGGGGCGCGGATAATCTGGTCCATCCTATAGGCACCTTTCTACGCTGTAGCTCGGTGGAGAGAAAGTTCGAATGGGACACCTCGTGGGCAGACGGTTTACCTCGTAGAGAACGTAGCCGAGATGGGCCATTCAGGAATACCCCTCGCGTACCCGGTTTATTCTCGTAGAGAACGGAGCCGAGGTGTATTGAAATAAGTGGTCGAAGACACTAGCGTGCATGACTTACCCCGTTGAGGGTGCATAGCCCCGGGTGCATAACTTAGTGGCAGCATAGTCCGTCAGTTCGTCAAGAAGGGGACATGCTGCATGTCCGTCAAAGTTATTAGATTCAAAGATTAGTAATTGGTTTACACATATACACATTAATATTATGATTAAAACTGGAATTATTACGTAGATACTGGGTAAAGTAAACTTACAAATAGATAACAAATAGCTATGATATGAACATGTAACGGATGGAACACAAAAGGCAGCACGACTTATCCAAGCTTGATATGTTGGGGCGCGGTTAATGTGGTCCATCCTATGGGCACCTTGCTACGCTGTAGCTCAGTGAAAAGAAAGTTTGAATGGGACTCCTCGCGTGCACGGTTTATCTCGTTGAGAGAACGTAACCAAGATGGGCCATTCAGAAAACTCTATATAATACAAAACAATATGAACTTTGATAAGTCATCGGCGAATGCCAATGAAACCATATATGTCCAGAGCAACGATTGGACCAGATGCTCTACCAAGAACCGTATAGCACGTCGCTGTTTATCAAGTAATGATTACAATGACACTTGAAATTATAGCTTAATATTAAGTTAATGGGTTGGATAATTGAAAGGAGCTGTTGGTGCTATATGTCTATTATCGCCATGAGGTAGATTATTTAAATTCAAAGTCATTAACTGGTAAATCACTGGAACGAAATCCTATCCTAACACTGTACATCAAGTAACGTTCCGACAGAGCTAGTCTAATTAATTGACGATGGACACTATGTAGCTGCTTTGATCGCAGAAATTGGTATCTGATATATGTCCTAGAGCGCCTCGTTTCATCGTCCAGGGGTCATGATCCTTGAGTCCTCTATATGCTTGGAGCAAGAAGTGACCATTCCGTGGCGAAACGAATGACCTGCGTAATATAAAGTATCGAGTTAGTTCCCAGGGCCAAAAGCACATCCCTGACCGCGGTAGAATGTTAGATAAGGGCGGCATATCGGGTGTTACAAACGAGGTGTGCGTTCCTGGTTGTGATTCTGGTACGCAGATACTGCTGCATCGGTTGCACTGCACAAGTGTTATTGCCCCCGGCAAACTATTTAAATTACACAGCGTCCCTAAACGTATCCATTAGATGTTCTGATATTATCCGATCATCAGATCATATGGCAAATGTCAGTCCTGAAATGAGACATTTGGTAGGCTCTAAATCCGGCAACCCAACCCTTGGTAAAAACTGTAATCGCATATTACAGAAAAATAGGGAGGTTGAAACTCAGTCCCCTGCAATGCATCTGAATTACCAAGGTATGAAGTATAAATCTATTGATGAAATCAACTGGTAATCGAGTATGCTGTAACTTGCACTGAGTAGACCCATGAAGTAGAGCGGTGGGGATTAAATATAGTCCAAATATGCCCAATATTGCGAAGGGATGAATTCTATTCAGATGTCTGCTATCAGTGTGTGTTTATACTGACAAATGCTATTTGACTTCCAAGTTGTGTCTTGAAAGACCTGGTCGATAGGGTTAATGTGGTATCGGTGTCGATGTCATATGCGCCGTAAGCCGAGATCATGATCTGGTGAAGGTTGGACTTGAAACCGTTTGATCATTTGAACCCTTCTTGAACCTGGCTTTTTCCAGCACGTCTCTTGGAAATCTACAACATAAATAACCAAAAGCAGTATTCATTCTTAAAAAAAAACTACTCTCATTCTTATATTCCGTCATTTTTAATAGAAACTAAACAAACGTAGATGAATTGGGATTATGTTGATATTAGCAACCCAATCGTGGCTGTTATGAAAACGCTAACTCATCCTTGCTGCCAATGTATATAGTATAAATATATATTGCATTGTTAACAGCTTTAAAAAAATGACATAGTACTTATAAGATTAAGTTTCAATAATAAAGCATCATTCCGAGAATTCTATCAAGATTGAAAACAATTAAATGTTTCACAAGAAGAGAATACTGTAGAAATAAGGTGATAATAGCGACATCGATGATAGTAATGAGACATGATGGTGAGTGGACAACTGCACTACGCAGATTGCGTTCTCTCTAGTCAGATAATGCTATCTTATTACCCCTGACATGAAACTACTCGAATGGCTGAATTAGTATAAATGCAATCTTTTGAATAAAGGATGCAGCTAGCCGAAGTGTAAGACCAAAATCACCGAGGATATGTATCCAAAATATGAGTTGACCTCAAGTTGACATCTCAACATATGCCTGCTACTAAATGTTAATCCCATGAGGTTTATAGACCAAATTATGCCGTTTTGGGTCCTCTGGGAAGAGGAATCGACTGGGCGCACCTGTAAAGGACTCCCTCGTGGTAAAAGATGATTGTTGATATCTAAATATGAGTAATTTGGTGACAATACCATATTAGATCCTCTGTTCATCCCAGTAAGCATTCCGAACTTAACTTTTAAAACAGTTGCACTGTTGGAATGAATATAAATATTATAAAAACTTAATAAACAATGCAAGTAAATAAATATGTATGCAAATAAATGACTCTACCAATGTAATGAGTAAAACTTCCGTGGGGCCTCAGCAAGGCAAGAACTGTGTGATGTTGGGAGGATGTAACCAGAATAGAATCTAATACCAACATGAGAAATCATGGCCTTCCATTAGCTTCACGCTAGAATCATATATTTCTAGTTGAAGACAGAAAAGTGATGAGTATCAGAATGATCTAATACCGTTCCAAGTCATTTCTGAATGTAACATCGCCAAGGCCGTGTTCATTTAAAATGTCACTGATGTTTCTAAAGTATGGACAATGCAAACCATTTCAAGGCTAATTGATTGGTCTCGTTGTCTTAAAAACAGCTTTATATAATTGTTCTCGGAAAACTAGGGGCGGAAAACCTACTTGGAGTTCTGGAACGAACCAGATGTCCCGACGAGATTTAATTGTAATTACTCGACCTATACATTTTAACAGAGACTTCTCGTAAACGTTCAGAGAAATACAAATGCTAAAACTTAAACTCAGAATATACAGATAGAAACATGGACGTCAATATGCATTTATCAGTTCAGTCAGTTAGAGACCGGGAGGCATCACGATACAACCCATTTCCAAACCTTAAAAGAGAAGAAATGACAGTAATACCCCGCCATGGAATTGTCAAGAAGACGAAGAATATTTCTCATGTGCAAATAAAGAGATCTTCTTCTACTGTTCGGTTATGATTGCCTTGTTCATATGGATTAAAAAGAAAATATTTAGATGTGCGTCAGACGTTGGAAAAGCCTTGTATCGTAGCTGTTGTTGAATTTATATTCTGTAAATCAAATTTAACACGAGCCTAATTGCAATGTTATGAAGAGCCCGTGTTTCCCCACAAGATTATATTAAGCTATCCTCAAGGTGGTACGCTAAGCGAAATGCAGAACAGGAAAATAAAATGCAAATGGCAACAATAGAGAATAACATTACCTGAGATAAAAAGATTCTTAGTTGGAGTGCCTAGCGCCAATGACGAGATTGCAGCTTACTTTACATCAGGCTCCTTCGTTCGTTAGTCAATAATAGTGCTTTCAACTTGAGGAAGAGGATTTGAATGACCATAACGTAGACGTAACTCCTGTGAAACCCCAACAACAGATATCGTTATATACGTTCGTTAAGAAAACACCCTTCTGGCAAGACTGTCTTTGCAGTATAAGCCCCATTCATATTCTATTAAAGCAGGTGTCAAACGATTTTTGACCGATTCTCTACTCTAGTCCTTATCATGTTCGGCTTCTGTATATGCAGCATCTTTCTAGTATTTTTGCGTTCACGCGCTCCTTTATATGTTCGAAGTACGTTTGTGATGTTCTTTGAGGCATTTCGGCTCCCAACTCCTCGATTTCGCGATTACATGGTATATATTACAGCCGTGTGTAAAAACGAAGTGATTAGATAATCCAAATAATATAGTTAACAAATACTGTTATAGTATAGATGTAAGTGTTTTAGAGAATATAATATAAGCGTCCGACTTCCTCAAGATGCAAAGCAAAAACTGTGTAAACCAAACTACTACAGAACAGTTGGTATAGCATTAAGATAAGTTATTGTCCCGGCCTAATTGGATCTGTCAACAGACTTTTAATTGGGCTGGTAGGACAGACACCGTTCTCTGTGATATAAACCAGATTTAACAAATACTTGTTAAATCACAATTTATTATTTTATTTTCAAATTTATTTGGTACGCCTCTGCGTTGGCTATTTGGCGTAGAAGGCGCTAATGACAAGGTGTGAGACTGAGCTTATTAATTAATTTTTTTTTATAATTGCGATATGTTTGCTATGTGTTTGCAATAGTGATTGCTTTGCTATTGCTATATCCGGTATCACAAAGCAATAGCATGTTTTTAAAATAAGGCCTGTGTATCGCATTTATGACGTGCAAGGACCTGGGGACAATTCGGGAAATGCGGGCTGATATCAGCTTTGAGCGTTAATCTCTTCCTCATTTAAAAAGCTAACTATGTGTTTTATATATCTTTTTGAAGTATTTTTTATTTGCATTTCAGTGAAATTATTTTTCCTTCAAAATTCTGATGGGATCCTACATATTATTAAAGTTAAATATACCCCGACATCGTCAAATACGCTGTAAGACGTAACACTTTGCGCTTACGGGGCTCGTTGAAATTGGGATAACTTTTGAAATAATGATCAAAATCCCACTAAAATTTCACATTTTATTCAATCGAACATGTGCATTTATGACGTCAAAACTGCTTGACGGCTACAGTTCAAATTATCTTAAAAAGAACGCTTTTAAAAATTTCAAAATTGTGTAAGGTTTTGAAGGCGAATATGACGAGCAATAAGTTTACCTTCATTTAACCTTCTAATTTAGGTCTGATTTGAAAGAAAAATTAACTGCACAATATTGTCATGGCGAAATTTACAAAACAATAACCAGATTGTTTATTTTGCAAATAATATTAAAATAAGAGCTGGTTTCCGAGACTTGAAAAAATGTGACGCATCGATTTTGTACCACAAATTCCATACATATCAATTTTTACTAACGCGCCAAATGGATTTCTTGACCGTTTTTCAAAATTCAAAAACATTTTAGAAATATTGTCCTCGAGATCTTGCTACCCTGTGAATTTTGTAATGATTAGATAAGGATAAAGTATTTTATTTTTAGGTTGAGTAAACTTAAAAAAAATGTGACGCTTGTCGTTTTTGACGTTGTAAGGCTGTTTGCGCCCTATACTGCTCATTGTTTTGTTTTGGTTTTTGACGCCATAATGTTACGCTAATTGTCCCCAGTTTCGTGCGACGTGTAATTGATAATACTATAATTTATATTCAATGTAGCCACCAACTTTTAAGTCCCTGTGGTGAATACAGATCTTAAAAGCACCCTCATTTTCGATGTTTGTAAAGTTCATTGCTAACCAAGATCAAGTCATCATTTTGAAATGACACAAATGCGCCGTATCCCATTTCACGCACTTCAATGTATTGTTTTTTCTTTTGTATTGTCCCCAAAGTATTTGAATGCAAAGTTCCAGTAATGAATACGTCATCTATGAAAGAGAATCAACTTCGTTGCTATAGCAATTATGTGGACGAAATGACAAACAATGCACAGGGAACAAATTGTACTTTATTTCAACAGACTAACAGGGCAAATATCATTGCACTGGAATATACAATTCAAAATACTATGAAATGATAATATAAGATATAGTTACTGTAAGTACGCTATTGGTACACATATGAAATCGCCAATATATTTAAGACGTCTATAAAGATTTCGGTCTTCGTTTAAAGGGCAACAGGGACTGTAGAGAGAAAATTTGAAATGTTTTCTTTTTTCTGAGCTATCAGGTCAAACACCTTCTTTGACATACCTATGCTCTTGAAATGTATGTATAAACTATAAATTTCAGCAAGTGTAAATTCAGTTCAAAGCTTCTATAAAGGGAGTCCCACTTATAGATTTTTAAGATCCACCACCTTTCAAGAGGAATATCAGCTGAAATAATGTTCCTCCAGGGGGTTTCTTTGTAGATAATGAAAAAATATGTAAGTCTTGGTGAAATATCCAAACTTAAATATATTTTGACACTGCTCGATGATATTTGAATGCCCCCCCCCCCCCCCTGCACTAATTGTTGCACCTTTAACATGTATTTCGACATAATATAATTTCTATATATTCTTATTGCTGTTTTACCTGTCGATTATATCATTAAATAATACCAATTATTATATACCTCAAATGTATTCTAGATGCTCTTTGGCTTATTCATGGTCACATGATATGAAATAGATGAACTAATTCCCTGGAAAGTCCTAAATCCCTGCTTTCAGGGAAGATGAATTGTACTAATCACCAGTTAGGTCATGTGACCAGTCAATAGTACATTTTATCTTCCCCCAAATCTGAGATTAAAGGAGTTGAAAGGTAAAATGCCTTTAAATGCCAATAAGAACCTGTGAACATTTGATATTGAAATGAAAAGACTTCTCATTTTGTTTTTGTTTACAGAGTACTTATCAGGTATATAATAAAACAAATAGTGACTGCCACATTTTAGGGAAATAGTGTAAAAATTTTCCTCTCGGGAATATCCTGTCCACTGACTTGTTCCCTCGGCCTGCAGCCTCGGGAACATGTCAGTGGACAGGATATTCCCTTGAGGAAAATATTTTGCACTATTTCCTGCCAATGGCAGTCACTATTTGTACAATAATGAACGGCGAATGACGTCACAATAGCTATTGTTTCAACCGATTCGTGTTAAACCTCGACTTATTCAGCCTGCATAAAGTACTTAACGTAGATTTTGCGAGTTATATTTGCAATGATATAGGCATGAACATAGGCATTGGCATAAACATTGGCACGAATATAGGCATTAACATTGGTATTGGCATGAACATTAGCATTGGCACGAATATAGGCATTTGCATGAACATAGGCATTAACATTTGTATTGGCATGAACATAGGCATGAACATTGCCATTGGCATGAACATAGTCATTGGCATGAATATTGTCATTGGCATGAACATAGGCATTTGCATGGACATAGGCATGAATATTGGCATGAACATAAGCATTGACGTGAATATTGGCATAAATATTTTCCTATCGTACAACAGGAAATGCATTACCAAAATCGTCATTCTTATCCGTAGATGAGGTATACATAGTTTTATTTTGTCGTCTTTGAACGTATTTTTAATACTTTATCATCTGCCAATAGGCTCATCGCATTCTCGAAACCTTTGGGGAACCATAAAATTGTCACAAATAGACACACAAAGCTCTAGTTTCTCAATAATGGGGGTTAATCACTGAAATTTTGTTCAACATTCTTTAGTTAACCCCACATTAAAGAAAAAACTGGATCAATGGCTGTTAACAATCCGCGATTTCGTTTTTGTTACCCCCTGTGTAATTTGACAAATTGGCGATGACTGTCATCTCGATATTTTCTATTGAAGTCGAGGTTCCCTCATCTTTGGTGACATGATACCTTTTGCGGCATATTCATATTGACGTGAGTTGACCAATAAGCTTCTTCAGTCGAGCTCCACAAACTAATACAAGTACAATTAATATATAAGACAATATACATGTGAGGTACTTAACACAACATTATGTATCTCATCTGAGATGAACAACATATATGATGCGAATCTGATAGAGCATATGGGGACCGACTTGTGTGAGTATATCTTAGTAAATTTTTGTTTAGAAATCATTCATTTAATAACTTTATTTACAAACAGTATGTACAGGTAGTTAAAGGAGCGAGCTCATTATCATTGTCAAAATTATGTCAACTTCTCTTTTAGACAACTTTTTTATTTTTCATTTAGAAAGTAGTAATAAATATCTAGGCCATTCAAAGTTAATATGGAGTTTAAGCTTGCAATGTTTTATTACAACCTAAACGTGAAGGGATTAAAATATTGAAGCGATGCATTTGTATGGGCGATTGGTCATACGTATAAGTTGACGTTTCGATTTTATATGCAAGCTTCAACTCCCTATTAATATGTTTAACAGCACGAGAGAGGCTAAATCCTAGATGGATGAGAGGTAAAAAAATTAAAAAAAAAAACGTTCATTTATTGTATTTTTATTTGTATTTTATATTCAGCAGTTGAGATAATATAAGACATACATTTATAGCCGCCAATGAAATGACAAACATTTTGAAATAAACTTTCTAATGAAGACAAAAGTCAACGTAAAATACACGTAGTTTAAATCTGGGAACTCCTTTCACTATAGGTATGATTTAAAGTCACACTTTTTATGAAGCTTTTTTAGACAGCTCTTACTTAAGTTCTAATAATTATTTGACCACAGAAACACATGCGTGTGTTTGTTTTGAAACAAATTCATTAAGTGGTTTTCTTGGAATCGCGATGACAAGATTTATCTAAAAACTTCCAAGATGGCCGCCAGAATGGAAGTTGGCCGCCGAAAAGTTAATCAGTTCTAGAACTATTTATCTTGTAATATGTGTGAAAATTTTAAGGAAATCCGCCAAGTACTTTTCCTGGAATCGCGATGGCAAGATTTATCTAAAAACGCCCAAGATGGCCGCCAGAATGCAAGATGGCCGCCCAAAAGGTATTCAGCTTTGGAACTTCTTACCATGTAACATCTGTGAAAATTTGAAGTAAATCCGTTCAGTGGTTTTCCTGAAATCGCGATGACAAGATTTATCTAAAAACTTCCATGATGGCCTCCAGAATGCAATTGCCGCCCAAAAGTTATTCAGCTCTAGAACTTCTTAGCATGTAACATGTGTGAAAATTTGAAGTAAATCCGTCAAGTGTTTTTTCTAGAATCGTGATGACAAGAAAGTGAGACGCAAGTACGCAACCCGCTGACAAGAATTAAGTGAGACACCCCCCGCCCCCGCCCGCCAAGCTGACGACAATATCATACCTTTTCATAGGTACAATACGAAATACATGTATATGAATATGATTTACATAAATCTTTTCTCACTGTCTTTGGAATACATTTCACTTCATCCATGTGTTTTTGACCCACTCTGCATTTTAAATGCAAAAAATACGTCTAACCAAAATTACTTGTATTATTTTTTTACTATATGTAAAGATTCTGTTCATATTCCTGCTATACTTTCAATTATTTTACTGTTACTTTAATTATAGATGCAGCGTCATCTTGTTAAAGGGCTGCGACGAAAATAATTCGGCAACAAGATCGTGAGTTCGTACGTTTGTTCACAGTCTACATCCAAGGCGACCTACAATGAACAATATAACTAATGGAACAAGTGATTTCGACCCATCCGTCCATCCAGAGTTAAAAATAGCCGGCGCCATTAACTTCTATGGGCTGTTTGTCCTCCTCGGAGTCGGTGTTCCGGGTAACCTCATGGTCATTGCCGTGAGCACTCAAAGGCATAACAGGAATAAATCTTATTCACTTTACATGGGAGCTCTGGCAGTCTTTGACATAATTGGCCTTCTCGTTCCTGGTCTTTACCGCTGGATTTTGCACCAATTTAGTATGCAATCTGATGGCAGTTGCAAATGGGGAAAATACATCTCGAGCACAAATTTTGGGTGCTCCGTTTTTATCATCATAGCAATGACATTGGATAGGTATTTGGCAGTTACGTCGCCAATGAACGTAAGGCGATTCTCATCAGTTAACCGCACACGGAAGGCTATCATTGGCATCGTCATATCCATGGTAGCATTCAATATCCCGTTCTATGTGTACACCAAAAAGATAGCGGGTACAGTAATTTGCGATACATTCAATTCGGATGCTTTGATCGCAAAAGTGTACCTCTGGCTGTCAATGGCGTTGACTACGATTTTACCATTCGTGGTATTAGTCGCATTGAACGCAAAAATTATCAACACTCTCTCACGGGCGAGCAGGTTGGACACACTTAAGGATATTGGGAGCACGTTACGTAGATGTAGATCTTATCAAGCCCGACAGGTGACACGCATGCTGGTAGCTGTCTCCATTGCCTTCATTGTGCTCACTTCGCCGTTCTAAATCCGGGAAATTATAGAGAATGTCATCTCTGTAGAAAATATTGCCTGGAGTAAAGCAAGTCGTATGTTGCTAAATTCTGTAACTGTGATGATTTGGCTCAGCAACAGCGCTATCAACTTTTACATTTATGCCTTATCAGGTCGGAAGTTTGAGAAAGGGTCGATGGCAAACACTGACAAAACCCGGGTTTCTAAAACCCGTGCTAGAAACACGTACTGAAATAGTCTCGCAACCAGTGCTATTTACTGAACGAAACGACACGAAAACCCCGGGACAGCGTCCTATCAGAGTATTATGAATACGAAACACGTACTAAAATAGTCTCGCAACCAGTGCTATTTACTGAACGAAACGACACGAAAACCCCGGGACAGCGTCCTATCAGAGTATTTATGGATAGGACCCCCGTATGACCGACCATGCTATCAGTTTGAATCTATCATTAAAAAACTTATGTAACAGGCCAGGACCCTCTACCAAAAATGCTTTCAAAACCATGCAGTTTTCACCATTCTGAGCACTTTTTCAAGGGTTTTGGGCCATTTCAAAAGTGAATCCCTTGGATTTTTATAAAAATAAAAATGACCCCCCGTCAAATCCCGGCTACAGCCCAGATTTAAACAACAATAAAATGCTGTATAAAACCCAGGGGATATATCATCCTCCGACTCATTTATTCTGCATCCCTTGACCCGTACTTAAACTGAACGAAATGCAAAACACTCTAAACCCGGGATGTAGCATCCTTTTGGTATTCATGAATTGGATTAATTGCCCGACCTTCTACCTTTCTGTCAGTGTGAATTCATGCCGATATAGGCTCTCAAAATAGAATAAAATTTGTTCTCGAAATTCAAAGATGAATTGGCTATAGCAATTAGGAGTTGGAATCCTTATGTGTTCAAGTTTACGTGTTCAAAGGTATTTGGGATTAGATGAGGTTTTAATTAATGTTATAATTTCTGATAATAGCTGGCCTTGAACTACATTGAAGTATTTGAAGTTGATGCTGTATTCAAGTCTGGATCAAATAAACTAATAAAGAAAGTTTGATGTACGGATTTATTTATTTCTATTGCAAATAACTATTTACACATGCCATTTCAAGGTCAACCCATGTGACTATTCATTTTATCAAGCGATTTATAAAGTTTTATAATTATGCATATACCTGTTGACTCACTTCAATCCTGAACATTAACATTAATTTTATCTCCATTTTTGGATGTGGCTAATTCCTATTGCCCCTACTGTGGACTAGTTACAATATATATTTTGCAAAAGCCAAAAATGTATGCATTCAGTATTGAAAGATCAAGTCCATTGTACATCGATCACAAATAAAGGCACATTTACATATATTCCAATAAATTCAAATACTGTTAAACCTGTAAATAGTGAACACCTATTGAGCCACAAAAAGTGTTCACGATAGGTATTTTCTAACTAGATGGGATTATATACAGGAGTCGATGTGAAATCTCTCTTAAGTGGTGATAACTAGAGAGAGGTCAGCACTAAAACAGGTTTTACTGACGGCCCGTAGCCAGGGGGGGGGGGGTTCGCAGGGTTCGGGCGAACCCCCCCCCCCCCCCTGGCCAAAAATTCTTTTAAAATCATGCAGTTTTTCACCATTTTGAGCACTTCTCAAGTAATTTTAGCTATATTTGGGCCAAAATTGTCAAATGTGAACCCCCCCCTGGAAATTTTTGAAAACTGAACCCCCCCCCCTTGGCAAATCCTGGCTACGGGCCTGAAGTATATAAGATATAAAAAATGTAATACATAAACCTGTAATATTATCTCTAATGAGCGCACAATTCCAATGAGTGCAAATGTGACTTTTTTTATTGAATTTTGTCTCAATATTAACACATTGTTTTGATTAACAGAACTAATTGATATATTATAGTGAGTGATGATTTTCAACATGTTTAATGCAGATAAAAGTAGTAGCTGTAGAGTATGAAAACCAAAGTGATCACAGCTAAAAGGATCATCGTCGATATTTTTCTCAATATCATACCCTTGAGTTGGCAATAACACCACAGAAAATGCACCGATTCAGGTATGTCCACATAAACTAAAATGCCTACATAATGAATAATGCAATTACTGGTTAAATTTGACAAGAAAAAACAATTTCCATAACCCCATGACTAAATGTCAATGAAAGCCCTCAAAAACTCAAAAATACAATAAACACCAGAACCGCTTAATGCTACTTCAATTTTTGAATTTTTAGAAGAAATCCAATGTTTACCAACAACAGACGCCTTGTTATTCTCAGAGGCTCACTGTGTAAGAACCATTAATTGAATATCTTAAAGATCTTCCAAATGTAATGAGCTAACCAATCTCCACTTTCTCTGTATGATAAATCCTGTATTGAAATAACAGTGTTCATATTCATTCGCCAAGTAGAAATCTTATACTCTCCACCATTTTTATTGGGGTACCACAATTCATCCATTTAAGATTTCCCTTATTAAATGACTACATGTTCTTTACAAAGTTATTGCAAATGAATATCTTAACAAGGCATTTCTACAAAAGATGGTTTGCACACATTCAGTGTTACCTTGAAACAAACACCGATTTCCATCTAAATAACACTCTGAGACTATAAAAATGTATTAGCTATCAAGAGTGATATTTTTCACCAAATATATGTTTTCGTAGGTACTATAAATTCAAATAATTCTGATCAATTTACTTAATAAATTCTACTAATCACTATTTCATCAATATTTCGAGATCTTGCGCACAAACAAAGCAGCAAGACAAAAGTATTTTCCTGTATACTACCAGGCCATTGTCCCAATGAACATTAAGATGATTTTGAAAAGGTGTACTTTTTGTAACACATAGCAAAAATGTAGAGAGCTTCTTCATCTGTAAACACAAAGCTTCAAAATCATCCCTGTCATACAGTTTTGTTATTATACTACCAACATCAAGCGGTAGTTCTTCTGTAATCATGAACTGACAACCCCTGAGAACCTCTTGCTGATGTTCTGACTCATGTTGTTGTAGAACCTGGTGATGGATATTCTGACTCATGTTGTTGTAGAACCTGATGGTGTTCTGACTCCTATTGTTGTAGAATCTGGGGATATTCTGACGCATGTTGTTGTAGAACCTGGGGATGCATTGCTCTGACTCATGTTGTAGAACCTGATGATGTTCTGACTCGGGTTGTTGTAGAACCTGATGATGTTCTGACGCATGTTGTTGTAGAACCTTGGTATGTTCTGACTCATGTTGTTGTAGAACCTGGTGATGGATATTCTGACTCATGTTGTTGTAGAATCTGATGATGTTCTGACTCCTGTTGTTGTAGAATCTGGGGATATTCTGATGCATGTTGTTGTAGAACCTGGGGATGCATTGCTCTGACTCATGTTGTAGAACCTGGGGATGTTCTGACTCATGCTGTTGTAGAACCTGGTAATGGATATTCTGACTCATGTTGTTGTAGAACCTGATGATGTTCTGACTAATGTTGTTGTAGAACCTTGGGATGTTCTGAATCATGTTGTTGTAGAACCTTGGGATGTTCTGACGCATGTTGTTGTAGAACCTGGGGATGTTCTGACTCATGTTGTAGAACCTACAATTCACAATTTACAACTAGAAATTGGCAACTCCAAGGCGTGGTAAAGATTAAAAGGTGGATTGGATCGAGTGGATTGGATTCATGTAAAAGGTGGATTGGATTGGCTATCTTCAAAATATGGATTTTCCTATAAAAAAATTCTATTGATCTCCCTTTAGGAAGATTGGTGGTCTCTTCACTTGCACAATGTCAAATTATAGATGTAATATTATTTTGCTTGGGTGGGCTAGAAGGATGACCTGGTTCCCGCTTTCTCATACACGATCTTATTCATTCCAAGTGTAATTTGAGACATTTCATAAATCATAAGGCAGACTGGTTTGAAGATCCATAGCATCTGTTTTCAATCCAAACTGAACATACCAGAAATGTTTTGTGAACATTCACAAATTAATTTGAATGACAGGTTTTCTTTTTCTAAAGATCTATGTCTTACAAAAGTTGATTTACAAGGGAAAGCGGTTAAATACTTAAGAGTGTCCATGAACTAATTTGAGTATGTATTTGTCATTGCTTTGTTCTGATTTCTCAAAAGGGACCTGTAATACTGTAGAGGGAAATTGTTTAGAGGGAGATCAACAGAATTGTTTTTATAAGAAATTCCACATTTTGAAGATTCCCGATCCAATCCACCTTTTACATGAATCCAATCCACTCGATCCAATCCACGTTTTAATCTCTACCCAAGGCGTAGGGAATCCCAACGAACATATATAAATCATGAACTGTACAGTCACAATGTAATATATACCACCGCACTCTTCCCTTCAATGAATAGATCATTGTAGTATCATATCTCTAAGTTATGGCCTATTCCAGCCATTTTTAATTTTCTGAGACAAGAATCAGAAAAACAATACCATAATTGTGATCTAATCTAAAATGCCTTCAGTTTAAGTATAATATAGCCATACTTCTAAGATGAAGAAAATTGAAAAGGTTTAATGGTGATAAATATGATCTTAAACAATGCTGAATGACTTAGTTTTTAACATTTGTTAAGAATAACATTTTTGGCTCACCCTGTGCCTCAATTGTTTCTTATTTCAAGTCATATAAAGAGTTAGTTTAAAAATTGTAAATCTTCAGTGTTTTTCCTCAAAATCAGTGTTCCAAAGCTCACTTAATAAGCATCATTTCTTTTTGGAATAAAGATACTCATTCTCACCTGATCTGTGCAGTCACCATACTGTGACAACTCCAGCAGACAGCTCTCTAATGTGCCCTTGGTATCTGTGAGTCGTTTTGTCAAAGTTTCATAATCGTAGTGAAGGTTTTGCCGGATGGTGTCTCGACCCAATACCAAGAAATTTGTCAGAGTTTTCTCTCCCCGTGTCTGCATGGTATGAAGCAGGCTCTGACCATCCTCTATTTGTACAGGAATATCCTTTTTGGAGAAATTATACTTTCATTTACATACAGTCACTTTGTTTGCTTTTAGTTTTAGCTTTGAGCTTTAATAATCTGACCAATTACGCCTGATAATTTTAAATGAGTTGCATTTTTCATTCTCCGTTGGCATTGGAATTGTAATATTTTGAATGTAAAATATATTAGAGAAATACATTTGCACTGTATTACTACGAGAGGGTTTTTAATAGTAAATAAGAAGACCTTCACTCGTGCTAGTTGAGTTTGCATTGTGCTTTCATCTCCTGAAGTATCCATACAAATGAGAGAGAAATGTAACTTTGGATAATCTCTACAATTTCTTTTGAGACATCTGTTAATGAGGGTTGAGGGTTCAAGTATGTGGGAAAACAATTTTTATGGAACACCCTGTGTATAATTTCAGCTTCATTCTGTAAAATATCCCAAAATTTACCTTGAGTAATTGAGCTTGTGTGGTGTGCCTATCCCCCTCCAGGTTATTCAGTGGTTTCTCCATCTATTCATTCTGTGGCATTGTCCAATATCTTCTGGTAGATAATGTGGTTTGACAATACATTGTCACATTCCCTTAATAAATCCTAAAAGAGAGATCAGATCAAAGAAATGAGATCAAATGGATATCCATTTGCAAGAACAAACACCCTGATTTACATATACATTTGTACACGATAGATTGCAGGATCAATTAGTCCACATGACAACTGATTTCCAAGACAACTGGTTGCCAAGAACCAACTCATCCCAAAGTCAATTGATCCCCAAGACAACTCATCCATTAGGCAATTGATCCTATAGTCAACTCATCCTCAATGTTGGAAGTTTATTTTTGTACCAGTAATATTAAAATTACCCAATGTAACAGTGCATCATATAAAGTATCTCTAGATCATACCTCCACTTTGTCGAGAAGCATGTGGTATCTCTCAACAACAAGGTTCTTCTCTCAGGTAAAATGAGGGTCACCACTCTGTGTCTGCAACTCTGAGAATTTCTCCCTCCTTCTGTCTACCAAACTTTTCTCACTCATTAGTGTCAGCTTCAAAAGATATATGCGAAATTGTAAGTCCTTCAGGGGTTCCATTCAAAAAATTACTTGTGTTCTGTGAAAACATGATTCATAAAATTTTAGATTTGCATATTGATAAAGCTAGAGTAGCTTCCAAAATTCAAATGGTAATATGACTCTAAAATGCTATTCTTAACTGTCAAATAAGCCCTGACCCCCCCCCCCTCTACAGCCAAAATCAAAATAGATGGTATCAAGTTTAATATATCAATGGAAAGATCGACCAAACTTACATAATTATCATATATCTGATTCCTATAAATCAATGTCACAAATTGCTACATTGAATCAATTGAAGTGACTATAAAACTAGAAACATGGCAATTTGCCATATTTTTAGGATTTTTAATTATCAGGCACCAGACTTTATCAAGTTGGTGCAAAATTCTCATTTTCACAATTCAGAACAAAACTGGTAAAACTATGCCCATTTTTCATTATTTTTCTCATTTTTAAGTGGGTGCAAATGAATTTTTAGGAAGATGAAATTAAGCCGGTTTTAAAATTCTCAGGTGGGTGCTATGCCTTCTTGCTTTAATGCTGAGCAGATAACTGTATGCATTGTATATGGCAGTGACTTGAACAAATTTGTGGATAATGTCAGTGAGATGTGTATAAAATATGAGACTTTGTGATTTAATGTAACTTTGGGTGATTTAGCTCTAAGCTTATGATTTTCTTCTTCGTTAAGACAGTAAGTTCTGAAATGAATACATAACAAAATGTTTGGAAATTAAATATTAAAATCATTCATTGAGATAGATTCAGACTTTCATTGAACATACCTGGACATTCTGTAATTTAGCATGCACAGCTGATCGGTCCCCCTGTGTGAATGTATTGCTACTAAGTTTGGCCTCGAGGTCATCTAGGCTCTGTTGCAAAGCCTTGTTTAGTCTTCCATAGCCCTCATGTTCACTCACAGCCTTTTCCTGTTTCCTAAACTGTTTCTTACAGCTACTAACTAGTAGTGCATGGTACCTACAGATGGGACAATTAAGTGTTACTCATTGTGTTTGAGGAATGACATGTTTTTATGATGACTAAGACCCAGTTGCATGTAGTTTTATGAAGGTTTGAAGCTAGTTGTCTTTAAATGCACTCCATATTCATCAAAAAAGTGAGAAAATAAAACAAGAATAAAGTTGGGCCTGCACACCTGTACACTATTGCAATTTTACACCCTTTATATCCAAAATATTACAAATTCACTTTTTTGTCATATACATAACACACTGGGGATCCGCTCGATTACGCTGGTTAACGAAACAGTTCGTTTGGGTAACAAAATGTTGGAACGTCAAAGGTACGATTTTTCTTTTTTTCTTATTTCACGCCTTGTAGGCAGAATCCCCATGACATTTTTTCACACAAACGTGTATCAGTATCACATGTTTTATAAAAGGTACATGTTTGCGAAAAATAGATCAGAAGACAACAGAATCGTCAATTTAATTCGTCACTTAATTTACATAAACGATATGGGTTAAAATTGCAGATCTTAAAGTGTTTATTGTACGGTATATATAAATAATTGCGACTCCCATTGAATAAACTTCATCATAGCATAAGGAAATGAATTAGAATATAAAAATACAAATAATCGTTTGTTGTTCTTAATAAATCACACTTCAGTGAACGTGTTGTTTCGGTTTCGATCAATTGAACTCTATATTCATGAGCCTACGATGACGTCTACATAGGCACATTAGACTACATGAATATAGAGCTGGTTACGTTCACTCCTGTAATTATGAATGAATAGTTGACGATGTTTAGGCCCCCATGTTGAGTTCACTCAGAATACATTTTGAGTAGAGCTTATAATTATCACGCTCACTCCTGTAATTGTGAATAAATAGTTCACAATGTTTGGGCCCCCTGATTGTGTTCACTCGGAATACGTTTGAAGTAGGCTAAAACCAATTTGAATTTGAATCGTTTCTCCTCTATTCACCGTGACAGAGCTGCGGTTCGCGAGCGATTATTACAACGCCTGAGTGAACACGCCCAATAATACCTCGCTTACATAAGGTCAGATTCACACTGTATCGGGGCCTTGGCGATGAGTATTATGTGGATTTAATTTTTAACACAATACTAATCCCCGGCGCCCTTGTGATGAAACTGAGCTTATTTTGATCACACAACAACTTCATGATCTTGACAGAAATTTGAAAGTTCGCGTGGCTTGCGCAAATTATATATATATTGATATTATTATATTATCATTTTTGTTTAAAACACTTCCTTTTACTCAATTTAGAAATATGCTTGTTTTACAATATTTCGATTGATTGGTGCAATACGGGATGTACAATTAGATTATTCTTGTACATCAGAAATACATTGCACGTAGGCTCACTTCAAATCGCGCGTGCAATCTAGGTTCAAGGCCATTTTCTCTCTTTTCAAGGAGAATAAATATAACAAAATTCAGATGGGCATTTTTATACTTCTTTATTCGTCCATTATAGTGAAGTCTTGGGGCTGTTACGCCTGTGGAGCATCTATATTGATTCAGGGGAGCACGTTTTATATAATTTCGATAGGAAAAGAAAATTGATATACAGTGCAATAAACTCTTTAACTGTTTTTCGAAATATTGTTTCTGTAATTTAAGTGAGGAATTAAATCGCCTATTCTGTTGTTTTCTTTCTTAAACATATGATTGTGATATACATTGTGATTAAAATGTTGTGGGAATTCTGCCTACAACATGTGAAATAAGGAAAAAAGAAAAATTGTACCTTTGACGTTCCGAGTGGATCACCAGTGATAACAGATCTTTGCAAAATACCTGGCAATTATCTTTGAGGCAAGGTTGGCTCCTCTGGTGTTAGATATGCTTGCTGATACGCTCTACCCATTCTCACTCATAGAGTCAAGCTCTGATCCATACACTATCATCTCTCTTGGTGCAGTCTGGAAATAAAACATTATACATATTGTTTGGACCTCTAATGAAAAATAATTGATCCTGATTGAAAAACAAGTGTTTAAAAGCTTTAGTAAAAAATGGTTAAGTGTTTCAGGATGATGTCATAACATGTCATCATGGCAACAAATCAGAGGGAAATTGAACAGAATTTAATGAACATGAATGTTCAAAATACTTGTTGGCATTATTGATGCTTCTAAATTGTACAAAGCTCAATTTTGGGATTATTTTGACAAAACTTATATTCTCACAAAAATAATGTCATTGCTGGCTTATTAAAGTAAAACTAATATAAAATACAATCAAAATTGAACAGAGGAGGATTGAATGGATAGGGGAGTTATATGTCTAAACCTAAACCAGAAAACTGTGCTCATTGAGAAAATGCCATTGCTCATTGTGAAAGTGAAGCTACTTTTGTTTTGATATTTCTTACATCAAATGGCAGCTATCTTGTTTTTCCCCCTTCAAATTGAAATGGCGGAAAATTCCCAAAGTTTGAAAAAGAATTAAATCCTAACATATATTTAAAAAAATGATTTTCTTTTTAATTCTTCATGGTCTTTAAGTTATTTCTATTTTATATGCCATACAGGTTGCCATTGGTGTTTTTTCTATGATAATTATTGATTGTTTTCTGTTACTTATTTTGACTCTCAGCAGGGGGTTTATTTTGCATTAAAACTCATGAAATAGTAAATATACTTATCACATACATTTAACTGAGGGACCAAAAGGGCATATATCCAGACTCATCCTTTACACAAATTTGTGAGTTGATAAATAAACTCAGTAACACTTGATAAAATTAGACAAAAATTTGTGGAAATATGCCAATGATTTTTTTCATTTTTAGGTGGGTGCAGACTGATTTTCAGGTGGGTGCAATCATATTTTCAAAATCTCAGGTGGTTGATGCGCCCATCTTGCTTTATGCTGGGGAGATCACTGCAAGTTGAATCTAATCATATGAACTTATTGACATATGTATTGTGATTTATTATTAAAATTGTGACACTTATAAGAGTAAATGAATTTCTAATCTTTAAAGGTTTTTCAACATTGTGTAAATGGGGATTTAGCTTGAGCTTTTTCAGAAGACTTAAAATTTGAGAATTTGAGTAAAAGTAAATGAAGCTATCTCTATTGATAGAAAACAACATATAGAATTCAAATATGCCATTAAATAGAAGAAACTCTTGGTCTTTAATTAATGGTTACAAATGCAGATCAATTAAAAACATGACTTAAAATAACATGACTTTATGGAAACCATCTGATTAATAAAAAAATCAACATCACATTTACAGCTTCCTCAATTTTTTAGTTTCAAAAGATGTACTGAATAGTGTTGAGTTGCCAAGCTGAGAACATCTTCCCAAGAATCTCTGAAACCTTATGCAGTCATCATTTCCACATCATCATTGCACACAGAATATCTTTCTAACAATACATTCAAAAGATAGGGAGACGCATTAAGGACTAAGGCACACCCAAAGAGTACATTAAATCAATAGAATTAAGGTTGTGATTAATAAGAATCATGGCTTATGAAAACTCTTGGAAGTGTAGGAAAATTCAGAATGGATATATTTTTAATACTCACATAATAGTCCTCTTCTTAAACTTCTTATCTCAGACATACATTCATCTTCTGAAAGTACAAAATGGGGTTCATAATTTAGATCTAAAACATTTGAGCAGCTCTTGCTATTTTTGAGTATGTATGTTTGGTATTTCGATGCAATCCTCAATGGATTCACATGTTTCTCTATTAATAAATTCATTTGTTGAAATTAAGAGATCTCTAAAACACTCAATGATAATACTACATTCCCCTTTTAAACTCAAAAAGTAGAAAACAGCAATTGTGAATAATTCCAAATGAAATAAGATTATTTTAGTCAATATTCCAACATATGAACTCTCACATAGAGAGACTGATTTAGAGCGTGAATGAGTAAGTGAACTCCTGAATGAGAGTGAGAGAATGACTTTAAGGAAGTGAGTGACTTACTAAGTGTCTGAGTAAGTGGCTTGCTGGCTGGCTTGCTGGCTGGCTGGATGGCTGGGTGGCTGGCTGATCAACTCCACATTTGGGAGATAAGCTTAAACATAAGACGTAAGTTAACACAAGAGATCTCTTAGAGCCTCTTAGGGAACTACAGCCCATTTCAGTTTTATTTCGTCAGTAGAACCCAAAAAATAAGAAATCAGGAGACCATTGTGCAATAATATTTGGAAAAGTATATTCATATTGTACATGAATGACATTTGTATATTTTAGATTATTTAGTTCTGTTTTGTGCAATAAGCCTGTGCCCACTTATAATGAATTTCAGCCATGTTACAAAGTATCCTTTTGAAAATACTATGGCAGAGACACATGCTATCTATTGCAAGACTTATGCCTGGCACAACCGTCACCATGTTATTAAGTGTTTTTAAGTTTCGCAAGGATCTTGCCATGGCCGTGGTAGTGTTATCGCGAAATCCTGGTATAACCGTGACAATGCTATACTATATTGCAAGGCTTGTCACCACCGTGGTAATGTTATGGCACGATATGACTGTGACAATGGTTATATTAAATAGCATTTAGTGGGATTGTAATGATTAACTTCCTTAAATATGTGAAGGTATGTGATATTGCAAGGCCTGTCATGACCCTGGAAGTGTTATCATGGAAGCCTGGCGCGACCGTAGCCTTTATTGTGTTTTATAAGCGAATGTGAATATTAATGTATAGTAGTAATTTTGATTTTGACATGATTAAGGTAGTTAAACACCATGATCATAGTATTAAACTATTTAATTGTAATGACGATCACTTAAAATTGTTAAGGATATTCCTGGCATTAATAGTCATACATATTTACTAGTCATTGCAATACATTATAACGGTCATAGAAGGACTAAGCCTAAATTTCTACATTACCACAAATTATATTGTCACGGCCATGCCAGGCCTTGCAGTACTAAATTACATTGCCACGGTCATGCCAGGCTTTGCAATACACATTGTCACAGTTATAGCAGTTCTAATCGTAAATTTCTACATTAGCAGTTACCACTCTCATACCTGAACTTGCAATACTATATTACATTGTCACGGTCATGCCAGGCCTTGCAGAACTATATAACATTGTCATGGTCATACCACGCCTTGCAGTACTACAGTATATTACATTGCCACGGTCATGCCAGGCCTTGCAGTACCTATATTACATTGTCACGGTCATGCCAAGATTTGCAAAACTATATTACATTGTCACGGTCATGGCAGGCATTGCAATATAATACAGCATTGTCGCGGTTATACCAACCTTTCACGATAACATTACCATTTACCATGGTCATGGCAGGATCCTTGCGCTACTTAAAAACACTGAATAACATGGTGACGGTTACGCCAGGCGTTAGTCTTGCAACAGATAGGGTCTCCGATCATTGCGCAACATAAAGATATACTAATAACAGGGTGACGGTTGTGCCAGGCATAAGTCTTGCAACAGATACATGTAGGGTCTCGAGAAGCATCAAAATAAGAGGCCACACACTTTATGAGCCAAACTAGAACTAATTCAAGATAAACGAAAGTCATTTATGTACAATAGGAATATATTTTCCACATATTATTGCATAATGATCTTTTGAAATTCTTATTTTTTTAGGTTTTACTGACGGATAAAAACAGTGAAATTATGGGAAAATCAAAATCAATGGGCGATAATTCATAATACTCACTTTACGGGAAAATTACTCGTTGAATGTGGAATTCATGATCAGTCAAAAACATTACCCTGTTTGATCCTCGTTTAGTCTTGTTTACTTTGAGCAACTTCTTACCTTCAAATCGGCTATATCGATTACAAACTAACGGTACAAAATTTGAGTTGGATATTTCCGCGTAATGGCCAGCGAGGGACCGGTCATTCTGTTACACCATCCAATTTCAAGGCCAGTCAGTATTACACAATAACTGATCACCAAAATAGCACGGGTTTGGAGCGCCCTGATTGGTTGGATTTATAGCACGGGCTAGGAGCGCCTAGATTCGACTCGAACCCGTGCTACATTTTGAGCACGGGTGCTAAACCCGTGTTACATTTGAGCACGGGTTTGATGTGTGTCGGGCATCGAGTGCTTCTGGGAAGTTTCGCAGGGATGTGAAATCCCTCTTTTGTAGATGTGTTCAAATAAATCTGCCGAGAAACACGAATAATGCAGGCGGCATGAGTATTGAGACAATTCAACGAAATGCTACAAGTACAGATAACGAAATCACATAAATGAACGCAACGTAGGCTATGCAGAATGAGCCTGCAGAACAATTTTGGGTCGGATAAACTTACAAGAGCGGTGTGGTGAAGTACGGTGCGATGCGGAACATCCAGTCATTTTTAACTTGTTTTTTATACTTTATAAACTAAGCTACTAAAAATTTGCCAAAAATGAATAGTCATGACAAAGATGCATATTATTTGTTGAAAATATCAATATTTTTCTGAAATTGGCTCCATGACTTCATGATCCGTGATGTAAACATATTCCTCACATCTTGACTTGGAATATGATTAGAAATTAGCATTATATTAATCGAAGCGTTTTGCTTTTGAAATTAGCATTAGCCTTTTGTTTCTGTTTGCTCTCAAGTTATTTGACCAATCAGTGATGAGGGTCGTCTCTATATGAATTTCAATTGCGTTGAGGTCATCTTTGAGCTATGGGGTTTTCCCTCCTCTTTTCTAAACTTTGGCCATTCGATTTATAAATCCAATAAGATAATTATTTTAAAAAGTTAACTATTGTGCATATCAAAGAAAAATCAGTGAAGCATTGAAAAACAAATTAAATTTTAGTTATCCTTAGTGATGGATACTATTGCTAATTAGAATAACACACGGATAATATGACATAATTATATGTTTCCCTTTACTCGCTTCTCTAATTTAACTTGTTTAGAGAAACCTTTCTACGAATTAATTAATTATGACGTCTAATTATCAGCACTGTGAGACATAATTGGTATCGGGTTGTTCTTGGGATCCTGACGACCTTTTATTCTGATACTCATAGCATCTTTCTGTTTCACCTGAAACATGCTCTGATATTATGAGGCATATTCTGTGATCTGAGCACATCAGATTGGAAGAGTTATAACTGTCAATAAGTGTGATAGTTATCATGTTATCATTTACCTAATGCCAATACATTACATAATAGGCATTGTATCTAACAGCAAATATTAGAACATATACCACACAAGCTTTATGACCCCAATTAGATGAAATATGAGCTGGGGTTAAAGATCTCAAAAATCCTCAATTTTGGGCTCTCCTGGATCGCCAAATCAAGCTCATTATATCATGGCATCTCGTGGCTGAGAAGAAATGGGATGTCATGGTTTATCATGATGGCAACTTTTGAGAATTGTCAACTTCATGTACGTTAGGAAGTTTATCTTGAAATACACTGTCAATACATTACAAATATGAATTTGACAATGAATTGAAAAATGAAAATTCATCAATCGATGTTTAGAATCAGTTTAAGATGTACGCACACACTGTTGGATGTAGTTTATTTCGGTGCGGCTGGCATATTGAATCTGTGTAATATGTACCATGATCTACCAATGTGTTCCTTATAAGCTCAAATATGATTTCTCCCAAAAGAAATAGTTAAGGTGATTCAAGACTATACATAACAAAAAACATTATACTATCATCAAATCGAAAGGTTCCCATTTTATCAAGCGTATCCACACCGATTGTCTGTTGGTTGCTCATATCTCATTCCCAATTCTAATACCTTAGTCGCATTTGCTCTACGGCGGCATTATTACATCGCAGAAGAAACTTTAGTTTATAACTTTAAAAAAGCGAAACTAATCTCTCTTATTTGATAGTTTGAATACAGTATGAAGGCTGAAAACGATGTATGAAAAACAATTTCAAAACGTAAACGTTTGCAAGAGTTATGTATACTTTACAACGAAATATTTACTAAATAACTGTTTTTACAATTAAATAAATGTATATTAGGTATTAATTTCACATGCTCGTATATGGATTTTAGTGAAGTTCCAAAGCCGCTTAAAATTTTAAAATATCACAAATTCAAGTTAAAAGTGGTTCCGCACCAATCGCACAGGTAAAATACCGATTGCTACCTACTGCTACCTACTAGAATTCAACACACAGTTGTAAACATAATCTTAAAACAGGGTATTAATTGTGTTTTCGGTGACAAGCATCAAACCAAAGAAGTGATATTAAATGCCATGTAAGTCAAGTTAAGTTCACCTCTACGTAGGTTTTGTCTGCATGTCTACCATGAATGGTATGAGTCCTATGTATCTGAAAATAACACTAAACTTCCCAAACGTGCAAATGTACGTTAATCTCAACATTTTGTTCTCGGAAACCGTCAAGTTCTCTTTCAGTGATGACGGATCAAAAAGCCTAAGTCTACGATTCATCTGGGAATTGAAGACTCTTAACAAGCGTAAATTGTTATAGTCAGTATGTGTGTATTATACATTTATGTTGATGGGTTGTATTTTCATCTGTTTTAGTTACTTATTTGCATATAGTCGTCGGCTTAACAAGCGTAAATTCTCCATTTCGCTGTTCGCTCTTTGAATCAGAACGTTCGCATATATGGTGCATATATGTACTCAAAAAGGACAAAATTTGATTGGTCAATATTTTTCAACGATGCATTTCGTGTAGCTATTTGTGAGACCCGAAAGTTCTAAATCAAATTAATTACGCAATTTTGTTTTTACACCCGCAAGCTAAATAAAAAAATGACACCATCGGAATTCTTCTTCTTTGTCATTGAATTAATAGTCAGTATACCAGATTTAATCAATAAAAGATTATACAATTAACAACAAAATTCGGAAACGAGTATGTAAGATTTGCTTTCGAACCACTAAACTTGACCTAGATAATAGCGACGTGTCTTCTTTGGTCAAATGCTCAGTTGTTTGTGGGTTTTCAACGTAACTCTATAATGTAATATGAAGATGAGTACTTTTATTCAGTTGTTGCATCGATGTTACAGTTTGTAGTGCGGTAATATTGGCATGAACGTGTTGAAAGTAGAATGGAATTGCTTTTTCCAATATGGCGACTAGTCACGTGACTTCTTCTCTTCCGGAATATACTCCCATTTTCAATCATTGTTTTCACCCCGTTAGGAGCCAATAAAATGAAAAAAAATATATGTTATATAAAGATTATTAAAAGACTAATTGTTTCTGATAGTTTGTTTTCTCCGATCGCATGGAGATTCGATCGAAAATATCGCTTGAAAAATGGGTATGAAAATCCCCATGTTAAACCAACGGGGAAAAACAAGGTAGAAAAATTTTGTTCCCCCGCGAACTGCATCATGGGAAATATTTTGACCTTATAAGGAAAAACTTTCGCGCCATCTTTATTAGAGATTCAATACTACCGAATCCGCGATTTTAAGAATTGTTATAGTCAGTATGTGTGTATTATACATTTATGTTGATGGGTTGTATTTTCATCTGTTTTAGTTACTTATTTCCATTTAGTCGTCGGCTTAACAAGCGTAAATTGTTATATTCAGTATGTGTGTATTATACATTTATGTTGATGGGTTGTATTTTCATCTGTTTTAGTTACTTATTTGCATTAAGTCGTCGACAATTTAGCAAGGATTTCATCTTTCTCTCTGGACTAGAGAAGGAGGAACTAATTATTTAGTCTTATGTTCGAAGAATGGGGTTAGTGATTCTGTCAAATTGCCTGTATTATGAAATGTCTGCACCGTGATCTAACTTACTGTGCTATAGCCACAAAAAATGAATGTGCCTTGTCATTTGATATTAAGCATACATCCCTTTAGGAGACCGTCAAATCCAGAAATCTCCGGTCACTTTCTTTATCAGGAGAGCTGTCAACACATCTGATAAGAAGTGTTCTTAGCAGCTCTAGTGAAACTTGATGCTATGTTGGTCTAATACAAGATGCAGCCTACTTGTAAATAAAATACGTTATCCATGTACGTAATATATGGCTCAACAAAAAACAGCAACTAAAAAACAACAACTAAATATGAGAAACTTACGTGGTATATGCCATATTTATGTGTCTGATCATATAATCTTCAAATTATCCATCAATTTCTTAAGAAATTGGCGAAATTAAGGAAACCAGAAAACACATTTAATGAAAGGGCGGTGTTTATAGGCTGTATGAAATGCCCCTGCATTAACGCTCACATATATGAGTTTTAAACAATAATTTAGTAGACTAAAGTGTTGATACGAAATCTCAGTAATAGCACCAGTTAGGAGATAAGGTGATGTCCGATTTAACATTACGATTGCTGGATATGTTGATGACTTAAGTGATGAATATGACCATTGAATCGTTGATCCAAGGGACTTTGACGAGGTCAGCAAGCACTTTCATAAGCTTTTAAAGATCTGAATAACGAGTCACATTCATTCAAGCATATCATGTAATATGTGTTCAAATGGCGGTCTCTTGAATGGGAGCTTTGACACATATATGTTTAAAGTTCATCTTGACTATTGTCAATCAGTAAGTGACAGCTTGTATTGGTTGATCTTGGGATGAGGTATTAAATGTCGTCTCCTATTGTTATTTGTAAAAGGAAGCAGTGCATCTCGATTTTGTAGCAGATTTACTCCTTAAAATGTGAGTCTCAGCTTGTATTCGCGAATTGAATGCAACTAACGCATGTCGGCTACCAGATTAACCTACTATTTTATTGGAAACTCATTAAAATATGAATAGTACCTCCCACTATTCCATTCATATTCAAATGAGTTTGTCACAAAATACTAGGTTAATCCGGTAGCCGACAGACGTGAGTTGCATTGGCGAGTACAAGGGTAAACGGTTCCTAAACCTATGAGGTGGTGTTTATTTGGTTAGTTGTGGGTTGTGCTCATTTTGTGGTGATTGCATTATGTGTTGGGTAGCACGTTTTGAACAATTGTATGTGTGATCGATGTTGTGTCGAGTAGTGCCTGGTTGACAAAACAAACATTTATGTTTTCAATACAAGAGTAACATTTTAATACAATTTTGGGATCGAAATTTATATGGCATATATGGCCAAAAATATCGATGTTGGACAATGGGAGCCAATCCTCCTTGAGATATAACGTAGCTAGCTATTGTATGCGCGCAAGACCAGAACGAAGAGATTCGATTGGAACTACATAAATAATATACATGTTGTATAATCAAAGAGATAGATCTGAGAAACACACATGCACAAGTAATGTAATGTTTGAAATATTTTGAAATAAATATTATTTGAATGTATTAATAGTGTAAAATATAGTCTAGTTACAAGCCTCTGTGGGACCCCCTCTCTACTTGACTAAACACCTTTTCGAACAGATGCGGGTGACTTTGTTGCTAAGCAATTTAGTTCTAATAGTAACTTTGGAAAAACATTGCATTCAGACATGGTCGCTCTGGACAATGAAGTGAAATAGATTTGTGTCGACATTACACAGGATGTGAAGTTCTTCAGATACCTAACATCAACTCAGCCCCTGGACAACACAACCTCTAGAGAATTCAGTCCACAGACTACTCAATTCCTAGACAACTCAGTCCCTTGACAAGTCAAGCCCTCGACATCTCATCTCCTAGGCAACCCAACACCTGAACAACTTAATACAGTAACAGGCATAATTAGACCAAATCCCTTTTATCTAATAGAAGTGGCGGGTATACGCATTATTACCACCTTGCCGGTGTGAAAGAAATGATGGTCCCCCAGGGATTATGGTACCATTTCTTAACGGCCCTTACTGGCCCTGATTGTGCATAAGGTAATGAGGGAAAGAGTTGTATTTAGGTCACCATATAAATCAGTGGAGAGTAGGACCATAATTTGATAGGACCTCCAGGCCCGTAAGACACTTTTCTCCAAGGGGGGTGCGGTTTTTACTAAAGAGAATGTAAAATTGTCAATTTTTTTGCCGCGTAAACCAAATCGCGTAACTCAGAGGGGGGGGGGGTCGGTACTCGGCTACTCCCTATATCGGTTTGGAATTAACAAATGCAACTTCAAAATGTTCCAATTGTTTTTTTGGGGGGGGGGTGAGGAGTGGTCCACTCCCCCTTGAAAATTTTACAGTTTTGAGATGCTATTTGATGCATTCTGCGCACTTTCAAAGTGTATGACGAATTTCCATGCAGTGTCTCGGTATATATCACTGGACGGTAGTTTGAGTGTATGAGTCAATAAGAAAAATATGATTTTTTTTCAAATTCTTTTCGGGGTGTCAAAAAGGATGAGAGGGTGAAGTGGGGTGGGGTGCCAGAGGAGGAGCAAGGGGTTGTCACCCAGAAACATTGACCATATCAAGGTGCTATTTGATGATGTCTGGGCACTTAAAAAATGTCTGAGACAATACATGAAATTCAGAATATTTTCTTTTGTTTTGTGGGGATGTGAGGGGGGCTATAACTCTCTTAGAAAATTTTACAATTTAAAGATAATATTTGGTGCTTCTGGGCACTTTTAAAGTGTATTAGTCAATAAAAACATTGAAAAACAATCATCATTTTTTCAAATTTTGGGGGTGTCAAAGGGGAGGGGTGCCAAAGGGGGAGGTGGGGCTGGGGTGCCAGAGGGGGAGCAAGTGTTTGTCCCCAATATCTGTCTCCCAGAAACAATTACAATATCAAAGTGCTATTCGATGAAGTCTGGGCACTTTAAAAGTGTCTGTGCCTAAAAGTGCCTAAGTCCCAAGAAAATTTTCAATTTTCAGATGCTATTTGGTGCTTTCTGGGCACTTTCAAAGTGTATGAGTCAATAAAAAATTTGAAAAATCTTTCTTCTCAATAGTTTTTTTTTGGGGGGGGGTGTCAAGGGGGGATGCCAGAGGGGGAGGTGGTGTGGGATGCCAGAGGGCGAGTAAGTGTTAGTCTTCCAGAATCATTAACTATATCAATGATGATGTCTGGGCAATTTAAAAGTGTCTGAGACAATACATAAAAAAAATTCAGAACTTTTCCATTGTTTTGTTTAGGGTGTGAGGGGTGGCCCACTCCCCATAGAAAATTTTACAATTTTACGACGACGCAATTTGGTGCTTTCTGGGCACTTTCAAAGTGTATGAGTCAATTAAAGAATTTGAGAAAATCACAACTTTTATCCGAGTTTTTTTTGGGGGGTCAAGGGGGGCAGAGGGGGAGGTGGTGTGGGGATGCAAGTGCAAGATGCAAGAGGGGAGCAAGTGTTAGTCCCCCAGAAACAATAACTGTATCAAGGAGCTATTTGATGATGTCTGTGCACTTTAAAAGTGTCTGAGACAAAACACTAAAATAAATTTAGAACTTTTCCATTGTTTTGTGGGGGGTGTGAGGGGTGGCCAATACCCCTAGAAAATTTTACAATTTTAAGATGCTATTTGGTGCTTTCTGGGTACTTTCAAAGTGTATGAGTTAATGAAAAAAAATTACAAAAAAATATTTTTCAAAAAAAAACATTTTTCAATTTTTTTTGGGGGGTGACAAAGGGGGGTGCGGTCGCACCCATCGCACCCCCCCATCTGACGGCCCTGACCTCCTACCCTTTTACACCTAGGCCTGGTCTGTTCTTGGGGTATTAGGGTTAGTTTAGAAGGCTTTTATTTAAGAAATATAGACTGGAGAGCAGGGGTAATATAATCGAATACACCGCGCAGGGCTAGGCACAAACGTTTTTTGTACCCCGAACAACCGAAGGGAGTGAGGGGTTTGAAAGCTTTTGTGCCTAGCCCTAAGGAGTGTATTCGATTATATTACCCCTGCTCTCCAGTCAATATTTCTTAACTAAATGCCTTCTAAGGAAAACTCCCCAAAATGTTTCGAATATTCATTACTACCATTACTACTGCCCACAGTTATGACGTCACACATTACTCGGGGTATTGTTCGCGAATATACCCCGGGTAAAATGTTGACTTTGTTCACAGTTTATAGAAGGCGTGAATAGTCATGTTCGAATTTACTATATCGACCTGAGCAATATGTGACTTCATAGTAGCGGGCCAATAATGCATTAAATTTGATAGGACCACCTACCCTTTTACACCGGCAATTTTTCCCGGGAAATTAGATATCGTTCAGTGCGTCATTTCTTGCTATTTCAGCCATGAGCATTAATACTACATCATTTCTAAGGTCAGAAATACCCCTAAAGGACTATAATTACATATCAATACCTCATATTTTGCCTTTTTACTGCAATTACTTGTACAAAAATATATTTTATCTCAATTTTACTGTTCTATCTTGCAACAGGCCGTTTAGGCTTCGTGTCACCTTTATAGACAATAAACTATTAATCTGCTTTAAGGTACTGGTACATGGTCTTTGCTTATCAATGAGAAAATTAATGATCATTTAATTTCATTTATTTATGCTACTTATCCAAAGATGGTAGAGAATACAAGATGCGAATGGTACTCCAGTTTTTCATTTTAGACAAAGAGTCCCTGTAAATTGATTTTAAAACTATTTCGAATTTTTCAAAATTATCTGAACTAAAGTTAGACATAGAAAATCTTTCAAAAAAAGTTTCAAGCAGTATGGATTTCCAGCCATCAACGAGAATCATTCTGAATTCACTGGTATTCATTTCATTCTGATGTAGCAGTCCATCTCTTGTTTTTTTGTTTAAACCTAGTATACTATCCTCGACTGTACGGTTCGTTGATCGGGAACCGCATATGGCGATTTTTTGCTAATGTTTTGGGGAACTTCGTCAAAATTGGGTAGATAATGTAAGTCAAAAATTCCGGATTGATCCGAAAAAGTATATCAAACAGACTTCAAAGAAACAAAAATTAATTGAATTAAAATGAAATTTGATTAAAATTGGCCCCTGATTCCGAAATATACAGAAGCGATATTCCAAGCTCTGGTAGAATAATGAAGGACAGGGCAGAAGTTCCAAATCGGTGGACAAAACTGCCACCTATATTCTGAAATAAGTAGAAACGAAATTCGTCAAAAATACATTTAAACGTATCATTTAGGCCTACATTAGCGGATAGAATGTTTAGGAATGGAATTGATCAAAAAAATTATGCCAAGTTCAGAATCAACTTGATCAGAACTATTCAAGATCCTCTTTTAAGTATTATGACATTTGTTTTGTATGAAATGTATTCAAGAATTGAATAATTGTATAAATGTAATTATGAAGGTGTTGTTAAAACTCTGAATTTCGAAATACAGTTTTTAGCTTAAAAACAAATGGAGCACTGTGAGAAAAACAGTGAGAAAAACTATATTAAAAAAAACATTTTAGGATGCTACAGTAAAAACTCTAATCTAAACTATTATCTGATCAAAGAAATTTAGTAGTCTTATTAAATGAGACGCATCATGATTGACACATTTGGTTTCAAAAGGGTTGAACATTCAAAGTACAGTTGACTTGGAATATGGATCAATCCAATACGTTTCTTGTGATCATGAATCGTTGATTTCTAAAGAACCAAAACATGCCTGGTCCCTATTTGAACTTCCATAGTTAATTAGCTAATTGTATTTTGATACATTTGTTTATATCAACAGATCGGGTGTATCACGTCCCCCTTTAATTAGTATGATTATATTTATTATATTATTTACATTGAATACAATGGTATCATTTTCCTGTCAATCATGTACTGCATTGCGTATCTTGCAATGCCCAAAGCTAATGAGCTGATTATACTTTGGTTACATACATTTGTATTCTTGTAACAAATTAGATTTAAGATTTTATTGTGTTTCAAACCAAACACATGGTTTCCTCACAAAATCAATTAAACAAGAAATTTACATTTAATAATACATTTGTATCGTAAAATGCATTGCTTACCCTATTATCACACCAAACTAGTTCTTACTACATTCTCGAAAACGGGCTTAAACTGTGCACGAACGGATTTGACGTACTAATAACCCACTACCGTTTGGGATCTGTTTACAAACTTCATGAAACTACTCGAACGAGTAGGTCCTCCAGAACTTAGAGCATGCTCAAATTTTCTGGTGATCGTCACGTTCTGCAATCAGAGCGAGTGACAACGTACTTAAGACGACCTGCACGCACTGGTGACACACTACGAACGGAAGTGTAATACTTCAATCCTACTAGGGACGTATCACGACGTTGTGTAGTCAGGCGTAAATTGCAGCCGTGAGTACCCCAATTTAGTCCGTTTGTAGCTCGTTCATTCTGTTCGTAGACAGACCCAACTCCACCGAATAATTAAACGTCATTCCCTTTTATAAATGCGTTCTGCACGGATTAGGGACACGATGTTTACTATTTTAGAACGAGTTCAACCGTATGGAAATTTGATGGATAATTCAGTAACATTTTAGGACGTATTGAGAACGAGGTACAACTAATTGTCAACTGGTTTAAACTGATTAAGGACGTAATTGAACTGCTTGGATACGTTGTGTAGACGAGACGAACGCACAATTTAACCCGATCTAAACTTGATACCAACGTACTGCAGACGGAATAAAGACGAGATGAACGTATTAAAAAATGCTTATGAACGAATTAACAAAAATAGCTGTCACACCAGAACCAGTTGTCACTGCGTTCTTCAAAAAGTTGCCGAATCGGTTTTAAACTGTGTGCGAACTGAATGAACGTACCTACAACGTTCTACGGTCTGTTAACGAACTTTATGGACTTTCCCGGAGGGGGAATGTGATTTAGAATTTTGAATCGATTCAAAATTCGATGGCGACCATACCGTTCTGTAATCAGGTCATGATGACCTTCTAGACTAAGGGACGCGTTATACGACGTTGCACATCGACGTGGTGCGACCTGAACGAACTGCGAATGAGATGAACGTATTGAAGACTGTTTATAAACGAAGTAGCTAATTATTTTAGACATATTTCCCGACCACAGCCAGATTGAGCCCGTTTTACGACGTTTTCGTAGGACTGGCAAGAACGGGTAAGAACTAGTTTGGTGTGATAGGGGGGTGAACATTTCAATATGACTATCATACAATTTACATTTTTACTTTTTCAACTATGTACACACCCCATTCTCAACACGTCGTACAAACGGTACTGGATGACGTGCTTATATATCTATTACAATGTTTTGACGGAATATGAGCCTTTCTTCCTCATATAAACCTCGCCCCTGCTAACCCTACTATCACACCAAACTAGTTCTCACTACGTTCTCGAAAACGGGCTTCAACTGTGTACGAACGGACTGGACCTACTAAGAACCGTTTGGGATCAATTTACAAACTTCATCGAACGTACTCGAACGGGTAGGTCCTCTAGAACTTAGACAATGCTCAAAATGTTCTCGTGGTCGTCACGTTTTACAATTAGAACGAGTGAAAACGTACTAACGACTAGCTGGACGTACTACGAACGGAACCGTCGTACTTCACTCCTACTAGGGACGTTTTAACAACGAGTTGAACTGTCTGAGGACGTGTTTAGAACGAGGTAGAACTAATTGCAAACGGGTTTAAACTGATTAAGAACGTATTTAACACTGCTTATGAACGAGTTAGCAAAAATATAGCTATCACACCAAACAAGTTGCCACTGCGTTCTCCCAAACTGGTTTTAAACTGTGTGCGAACGGAATGAACGTAGCTGCAACTTTCTAAGGTCTATTTACGAACTTTATGAACGTTCTCAGACGGGAATGTGATTTTAGAATTTTGAATCGATTCAAAATTCGATGGCGACCATGCCGTTCTGTAATCAGGTCATGTTGACCTTCTAGACTAAGGGACGCGTTCTACTACGTTGCACACCGACTTGGTGCGACCTGAACGAACTGCGAACGAGATGAACGTATTGAAGACTGTTTAAGAACGAAGAAGCTAATTATTTCAGACATATTTCCCGACCATAGCCAGATTGAGCCCGTTTTACGACGTTTTCGTAGGACTGGCAAGAACGGGTACGAACTAGTTTGGTGTGATAGGGGGGTAAGCAGAGATGCCTCTAGTATCGCAACGCGACGTCTCAACAATTTTTCTGAACACGATCTAGAACTTCTCAAATCTTCTAGGAACCACGATAATATCATGGTGCATACCCTTCACGTCGTACACTTCTCAACTGGAATTAATTTCTCCAAATTCGTCCATTTACTATGGAAACTGAAGAGTCTGGATGTGTATGCTGATTTCATTAATTATTTAGTCACTATAACATAATAATTAACATAACTCAAGATGTCAGGAATATGATGGATTTTGTGAATTATCAAGAAATTGTCGTGTTTTTAGAAGATACAAGAGGCATCTGCTTAGCATGGGTGATGTTTATAATATAATAGGATTTGTTTGTACTGATGCCCTTTTAGGGCCAAACGTACATCCAACATACAATTTTCATTAACAGTAAAAATAGCAATAAAGAAAAGGAATAGGATTACATTCTTCAAATGACACAAAATATTACTTTGATATAAGAATCCTGTATCTGCCAATATTATATGAAGATTAAAGGCTCAAAGATTAAAGACTTACTCTCTGAAAAGTTATCAAGTTATTGTATTTCAGTCAATGCCAAATAAACATCACTTCTTAATTTGCTCTTGCTCTGTTTTGTTACACTTTTTATTAGTATTTTCCCTTCGACACGTTTGCTTACATATCTGTGTTTATTTAAAAATATGCTTACTGTACATCCGTATGGGGTCACATTTGCGCTTAAAAGCACATTGTGGATGTCGTAGGAAGGGTTCAACTCCCTTTTGAATTGTTGTTATTCTTACATTATGTCATTTCGATATAACAAGTGGCACAATCCGATGTTACAACAGTGTGGTATATTTCATATTTTCACATATATGAAAAGATTATACCAACCAGAAGCGTTTCTCTGTTTGAAATCATTAGTATATCATGTATATGAACGCTCCGCTCTGGTAGCTCAGCGTTTTTGATTATACACCATGTTATTAGATACATTGCGATCAATGCAATTAATTAAATTTAGTGATTTATATGTGTATGCATGTACATAAGTCCCTCCATATATCTGGCAACCTTAGCTCCCCTATTGAACTACGTGTTAAAGCCTCTTTACGTTTGAATTAACCGGCGATGAAATAACTTATTGATGGAAACGTAACTTGGCTTTATTTCCAATACCTCCAAAATTTTTCCTCAATTACAATAGGTCGAAAATTGATGATAAATTTGATGAATTTTTGAAAATCGTCATTCCCAAGGGTCCTGGGTTCGATTCCCACACGGGGCATTGAATTTAGCACACTTTCTTTCAATTTCTTTATCTGGCTTGTTACACTATGCTCGTTAGTTAGTTAGTCATTCCCCGGGGCGCCCTTACATGATCAAGTCAAGGTCATATCATTGCCTATAGACTCGAGTAGAGTATTATTGAGATTTTTAAACATATATATCGTCGGTATGTTGCCCTAGTATCATATTATTTTCAGACAGAGGCCCTGCAACGTAACTCCGAACAAACTAAAGTATTTCATTCTGAAGATTCAACTATTTTCTATTAGGCCATTGTGTGATACAGAAATATCTAATTCTGGCATTAAAAAATATCTGATCAATGACTCAACATAAAATTAATCAATACGCGCTCGTTTTGATAAAATATGCTTCTAGGATTTTTTTGAACAGATGGGCCTCCGAGATATCAGAATGAGGTCTATTAAACAGGCGCATCGTCACCAAAGTGCAAAGTCGACCTTTCATAACAGTGACGTTATTGTCACAAAATTAACGTCATTGCTGGATTTTTAAAGTTACCATATCTTATGTAAAATATAATCGAAAACAAGACATTAACACGCAAAATGTCACTACCTGCCATTTGTTACAGATGTCAAACACCAACTACCGAACAGACTATTATATAACAATTTGTCACCACTTGTGGGTGGAATATCGTGGCATATAATTAAAATGTGGCATATCGTGGCATATAATTAAAATGGAACAGAGGGGGAGTAAACTTTTCCTGCTCCTTCGTCCCAGTAGACATATGATGAAACTAGAAAAACAGCAATTACCAGGAGTAGCAAATTCCACGAAATAAAACGTATTTTATCAAATCACACATCATATCTTGATTTTGTTGAACTTGGATTCAAGTAGCCATTGTAGTGGTACGAGAATCAGTGGAATGATTGTTCTGCTTATCTTACTATGACCTTCAATGGTCCCAGTCATTTGAAACTTTGTTATCCTACACAATATGAAAAAATGTAAGTATACATCTATGGATAAACAAGACGACCGTTCGGAGCGTTGGGAAATATCAGAATGCTTAAAATCGCTAACACATAGGACTGAAGTTGAATTGCGATACACTTTACATTTTTCTGGAAAATATGAGCGCTGTCATTGGAAAAGGCTTAAAACATGACAACAAATATTCTAGTTATATTAATAATAATTATATATTGCATATAGATTCTTGTAATTTGTTAACGTTCTGCAAATAAACATATTCTTTGATTTTCGATTGAACAAGTTCATTTTTTTCTTGTCATTGTGACAATCATTTATTATTCATATATATATATTGCAACAGTCTTCCCTTGATTCGGGTCATGTTCATGATAATTTTCATTCTCTCTCATTCTCTCCTCTATCTCTTTCAACTCTATTATACATTGATATTACATTATATACCAGGTCATTCAATAAGATCGCAGAAAAATGCAGCTATTTTCTAAGATTTTTGATACTTTTTATGAAAGTTTCACATCACATACAAAGTGCATTTTTCTACGAATTTATTGAACGACCTGGTAAACATAATTTTTTCAGAATATGGTAGGCCTTTATGCCTCGGTCATATTTGCTACGGCGACTGTTCGGTCTAATACTTCTACGGCTTAATAGTATTAAATTACTGCAGCCGTAGAATTTCTATGGTCACATAGATTAGCAGTCATATATGCCATTTTTTGACAATACCAAGGCAAGGTGTTCCGTACAGCAGGGCTACAGCGAGTTTAATTTCTATGGCCAATATACAAATGAAATAAAATTAGGTTATCACTGTTTTCTAATTTCCACAGGGACGCAAGAGCCTGTAAGAAAACTGGGATACGCCGAAAGGAGACCATACAGCGACCTTAAGGCGATTGCAGATTTTCTATGTTCACCATACTTATTTCTCTCGGAATTTGTTGAACTATGGTCGCCGTTTACAGTCCCCGTAAAGCAAATGTGACTGAGGCATTACGATCAAAATTAGGAAGTTTCTCTAGAGTTTGGAAAGGTCTATTCAAAATGTTTTGAATGTTTTATTCAATAAAGGTATATTTAGAAGGTTTGAAAGGTCTACTTCAGAATGTTTAGAAAGGTCTGTCTAGAATGTTTGAAAAGGTATATGCAGAATGTTTAAAAATATCTATTAAGGTGCATCAAGAATTCTAGAAAGGGTCTATTTATGTTTAAAAATGTCTGTTAAGTATGTTAGAAAAGGTTTATTCAGAATAAATGCTAGGTACATGTAGGTCTATTCATCAACACTCCCCTCCAAAAGACTGACAACCCCAACTGCACTATTGGACCCCATGATAAGACCTTTTATGTTTGATGATTAAAAAAATAAAAAAAAATACTCGGGAATTTCAAGAGTTAATGTGACTGACAATAAAAATTCAAACATAAACAGGGTTGCCAAACTTTTGGAGGGGAGTGTATGTGGAGCAAAATAACATATATCAACACTACTATGTTATTTAGATTATCTACAGGGTGAGCCAAAAATTGCACTTTTTTGTTCTGCCATACCTTAATAACTTATGGATTTAATAAAATTCTGCTGGAGATGCAGCAGTTATATAATTGTTGTTGTTGAATATGAATATATTTAATTTTGAATGGAAGGATGGAAACAGGCACTTGGGTCGGAAACTACTACTAGGCCCACCCTGTAGATAATCATATAGGTCTAGGCGAATGTAGTCCATGAATTTCCTGAGTTATCCTAGGAACATGACTTGTCCCTTGGGGTGCCCAGTCCCCCAGTCCCTGATTAGGTGAGGTCCTATGGGCAAGTTTATGAGCAATAGAATAACCTTCAGTGCCCTCTAGCTGCGAGAGCACGATAACAACCTGGCGGTGTAGTGGGGGTATAGAATCCAAGACCTTGCAGTCTCCTCGGGTGGAAACCACGTTAAAGCTTCGAGTGCAGTCACACTGTACATGAAGGCAGACATCAGGATGCCGGTTCTCTACTGTAACTACAATCCCGGCCCAGCCATGGGTCAAGTAGTAGGCTGTCATCCCTTCTCTTCCCTGAAAAAATAAGTTGTATTATATCTACCCTTTAGTCTGAAACTGTTTAAGTAGCCTACAGTATAAATAAGGTTATTTTCCAAAATCATCAACAAAAATGAAAAAGGCAGTTAATGAAAATGGCTTGGATGACCTACTGCATTTGGTAATAAATAATACAAAAAAACATGATTTCAAATACTTGCATAGAGTAAATACTTGCATTGAAGGAATTCAAAAAATGCATATGGCATTTCAAATATGTTAATAAATTAATTTTGAGTACTTTCAAGTACAAGGAGTGATTTCAAATACTTGCATTGCATAGAGTGATTTCGAATACTTGCATGGAGTGATTTGGAGTACTATTCTTTTTTATAATCTAATTTTTCAATACCTTAAATAAGGCATAAGATGGGAAAGAATGTCCAAATAACAGTTAAGCCTGTAAAAAAGAACACCTAAAGCTCAAAAGTGTTTACATTTCTAGGTATTTTTGAGGCTGTATACTTGCAGAGGTGATCCACTTATGAGTTTTCACCATATACCAGAAATTCTTTCGAAAGAATTTTAAAAACTACTGATATATTTGTTAGTTTAAGTTATAAGAAATATGAAAAATAAAATAAAATAAATAAATATTTGTAACTTTAAGTTGTAAAAAAAAAATTAAAAATGGATAATAACCTCATGTCTTTCTCCTTTCTCCATGGTGAGTTGTATTATGACATCTGCTAGACCGTACGTGGGGAGGGAGACAGGTTCAACCATGACTGGATTTGCACTATGTATTGCCAGCACATACTTCAAAGATTCCTTGTTGGCTGAAAGTGCGTAAAGAAAGTTATATAATACAGTACTTGCCCGTAGCCAGCTTTTACCAGAAGGGGGAGCTTTTTTCCAGGGGGGAAGCTTTTTCACAATTTTGGCTAAAAATCATGCGAAAAATTCTCAGAATGGTGAAAAACTGCATGATTTTGAAAGAATTTCTGGCCAGGGGGGCGCAGTAAAACTGTGTAAGTAGAACATCGTTTGCGCCTCTAAAAAGTATTTCATTTGGTAGAGGTTTCACTTACAAAGGTTCATTTAGCATTATTTAAACAGGTCATGGAACTCTGAAGAGTGGTTCACGTACGGATATACTTAAAATACTACAGAAATGAACAATTTTGTTATCACAAAAGGAAAGTAGGAATGAAAATGCAAAATTGTGACCAGGTGCTTCAATTACTCACACTATATATATACCCTTTCACTGAATGAGTAAAATACTCAGATATGAAATACTTGAAAAGTTACCAGGGGTACAGTAGATCACACTATGAATAACTTGACAATAGTATCTGAAATAAATAGAGAGCTGACCAAAGTTGATGAAAAAGAGAGAAAGCAGATAATTCAAAGATAACAGAAAAAGATTGGAGGAGCAAATACTTGAATCCTTTGAATATCCCCTATTTAATAAAATATTCACCAATATTCCAATGATTAAAGGCTGTACAGAACACCAAATACTGCCCTTCTTCTAGTATTGTATTGCATTCTACAAAATTCTTCACTTGACGTTTGCTGTGTGACATCACTTTCCCGACACTACGATGCTGCATTTTGACGGCTCGAAGCACGATAATACATAAATCCACCTGACTGCGATTGTTCTTTTCACTATTCCTGAAATAATACAATTGAAATTATTTTTGAATAAAATAAATTGTTTTATTTTCATTCATAGCATTCAAGTGATTCAAGATTTTCCGTGCAATTCATCCTTGGAATACTAATGACCTAGATTGGCAAAGACAAACTCCATCTATATCAGACAATTTTAAGCAATTTGTTCAGTACTGTCTTGGGCCAATGGGAGCCAGGACTCGTATAGATGGCAGTTAACTACTAGGTTGTTCTTCACATCTGGCCCATTGGTTTGTGTGTAAATAATGCAGTTTTAAAACTTCAAATTCACTACACATATCAAACAAATATCATATTTTCCTTCATTATTATTTACAAACATGTTTTAAGATTCAAAATCAAAGGGTTTTGGATATTTTTAATCACAATTATCTTGGGAGATTTTTGGAGCAATTTTTACATGCTATTAAACCCACTGAATTTTTCGCCATCTATTGACAGTCCAGGTGGTAATAATTCTCTGGGACTTTGAGCTAGTTCCTATTCCATTGCTTCATTACACTCAATGTTAAAGTAAAATGCCTCGTTATAAAATGTGTGTTACAAACTGCATTTATTATAAGGAAGTTATCTAAAACTCATAATTTCAATCAAATGACGTCATTTCCCAGTAGGAGTGGGGTATTTGGAAATATAACTGAATGAAAGATCTGCAAAAAGATGGCTTGATATAAAGTTATGGTTTAATATGGTATCCAATATGGTAAACTAAATGAATCACTATGGAGATATGGTCTAATATGGGGTCCTATATGGTGAACTAAATGAATTGCTATGGAGAAATGGTTTAAAATGGGGTACCAGGGCTTGCATTAATGGTGTCCCGTACATGTTAAGGACTCAAAAATAATTTGGAGGATGCAAAAATTGAAAATATTTCCGTTTTTTGGACGCAAATTTTTTTTAGGTCAATACTACAATGTGTTCACAACAATACCTAACATAAACAAATAATTATGATCTCTCACCTTTATTTGAATCATAAATAAGGCTCAACATGTTGAATATTTAAAAATAATCATGATTCTCTCGAATTTTTTCGACTTTGTTTATTTTTAGATGAATGAACGAACATGCATTTATTCAGTCCGTACTTAACGTTTACTTCCGTTTTAAATTCGCGGCAAGAAATCAGAACTGAAAAATAAGGGACACACTTTTTTTTTCAAAGGACACACTTTTTAAAAAGAAATTGCGTCCTTGGGACTCACAAATTTTCTAATCTAATGCAAGCGCTGGGTACAATATGGTAAACTTAATGAATAAATGTAGCTGTGGAGATACTGTATATCTGAACAGATATGGGGTCCATTATCATTTGATTTCAAAAATAAAATCTATTTTGATTGTTATTCACATTAAAAATTTCTATTCATCTGAAATATTTCTACCTCAGTCCTTCCTGGAATAGTGTAAACTCCATCATGGTGGGTTGGAAAACGGAGATCTGATACGCTCTGATGTCATCTAAACAGTGACCGGGAAACCTTCCCTCTACTCTAGACTCTCTCCAGTCTGTCTGTACTTTACAGATGTCTACACAGTCAAAGTATCTGAAATACACAAAGTCTTAAATAACATGTAATGCTCAGAGTTACAAAGCAGGTTTAATTGCTTTGTGTTACAAAGCAGGTTTAACTGCTTTGTTATGAAGAATTTGGACAAAAAAGCAATTAATAATGGATTTTGGAGGTGATATACAGGCACAAAATTCTTCATTATCAAATTTCAAAAGAGGACAATTTATAGACTATGTTAATTGCGATAAACCGATGTTCTTGTTCAAAAAAATCTGTAGGCCTATGAAAGTTTTCATTGTTGAATGAATATTTGAAAACAAGTGAAAGGTCGTAAAACTGCAAAATTGCATGTTATTTGCAATAAACTTTTATCGAAAAAGTCAAATGGGAAAAGGCTATTCTAGTCACTGTACTTACTCCATCATATCGGGGAGTGATATCCAGAACACGCCTTCAGTTGCACCATGGGCCATTAGCCTCTCTTTCAATCCAGCAGTGGCGACATCTTTCCACATGTCTGAGTTATCTGACCAATCACCTTTCCAGGAAAATCTTCCCCATGGATTCCTCATTCTGACTAGCCTAAATCGAATAAATGTAGACTACATTAACATTTCAATAAAGAAGAATGAAAAATTAGACAAGGCATTAACATGCAAATTGTCATTACCTGCCATTTGTTACAGACACCGCTGAACATCAACCATGGAACGCTGCCCACAAAAAAATTGTAGACTTTAACGATAAGTCTGGTGACATGACAAAAAATGTAGCAAAATCAGCAATACTTTTTAAACACCTTGTGACTATCTACATTTACTTTATCTATTATTTTAGACTCATTGTATTTATTTATAATTTCAATTTTTCATCTAGGCCTAGGGCTTTCCTCATTTTTATTGCTAAGCATTGCCATGAAATAAAACATTCTAAGAAGTAAGGTTCCTTAAAATATGCTAAAGATTTCTACCTACCTGTGTCCGGAAACATCTTGGACATCCAGGATGGAATATGCGTGACGAGGACGAAGACCAACTTGCTGATATTTCCCATCATCCACCTTCATGTTCCCGCCCCCACAGGATGCACCCATCAGGAACCCGGATTCCCGAGAACTTAAAAGCTGCACCCATATAAGGTCGGGATCCACCGGGCCGTCATTTTTATTCGTTCTGGATGCATGGAGCATAATGCTCTCACAAGGAGCCCCTGTTAATGTAGCTAGGCCCTCTATACATCTCCCTGCTATCAAGGCCTCATAACAACCATGCACCTTCGCCAGGGCCTTTTCTATCAGGGGAACCCATAACTGCTTCCTCTTTGCCTACAAACAAGACACAAAGTGGTAAATGTTGCACTAGAAATAAAAATATAGGTTCCTTTTTTATTGCATGGTGAAAGAGCATTCTTCATGCTCTTAAATGCACCTTTGACAGAGGTTTCTCTATCAGGGGAACCCATAAAAACTTCCTCGCTTCCTCTTTGCCTAAAAAAGGGTAACATTTTCTATATTTTTACTTTTTTTCTAGATGACAGCATGCATCAGTAACAGTGAAGCAGCTTTAAGTTTCAAACCCTGACAAAGAGCATGAAATCAAATAACAAGTGAGAAAACTATATCTGAGAGTCACCCATAACTGGTCTCTCTCTCTAGAAAAACATATAGAATGCTCTTAATTTCTCTGCAATTAAAGTGTCCTTAAAAACAATTTGTGTCTAAAGTATGTCAGGCACTACGGTGATCTCCCCAGGATTTTTTCTCAGGTGGGTGCAAAATTCTCATTTTCACAATTCAGACCAAAAATTGGTCAAAAAATGCCAATTTTTCTGGATTTTTCTCATTTTCAAGTGGGTGCAAATGGATTTTCAGGTAGGTGCAAGCCTATATATAGTGTGCATGTGTCCAGAATTAGATCAATTTCCTGAATGAATGATAGGCGATTTACAATTTGCAGTATCCTTCCTTGTTTTGAGTCAACATTGAACATCGCTAACTGTAATTAATATTTCAATGTATCTCGTTCCTACAGCTTTTTAACATTCATGTATTTTCAACATGCCTTTTGCCTTGTTACAAAAACGAGGAATTAAACAAACATTTCAATCTATTTTCTGAGGACTATAGACTACATACATAGATATGTTACAGGGGTTTCATTAGCAGCAGGCAACAGGTGATTTTCACCGGTTGTTTTCACAAAATCACCTGTTGTTTTTAGGGACTTTTCAACTTTCCCATCTAAATTTATGATTTCCATTAATTTTGCCTGTTGATTTCATTTATTTAGCCTGTTGTGAGAAATTCTAGTGAAACCCCTGTATTACTTTGATGTTGTACAGTTATGTTTTCAACCTTAGTCACGAACCCTATGTAGAAAGAACAAAAACCTTGGTGCATCAAGATAAGAGGATGACCTGGGGCAGCTGGGACTTAAACGCCTACTTACCTGGGAGTAAAGCAAAGTGCCGTGTTTGCTACATGGGAACAAGTCATCAACGATCACTGTCGTCCACATACCATCACGACACAGCCGCACCTGGTAAACACCCTCAGGACAATACTGTCGCGTAATCATTACTTTCTGGACTAGTTCTGGTTTCTCAGCTAATACTGCAAGGGCGCTTAAAAACCTGAAATATCAATTGGGCAAAAATATAGAAATGGAGATTTTTTCAGTGTGTGTCTTAAGGATTTTAAACATAGTTATATAGTTTGTTCTATTTCAATTCGAATAAATCATACATCGATTTCCTCATTCATGAAGGCGAAATTAACTTATAATTTACTATGATTTGATACTGCCTCGTTCTTCCAATTAGACCAATGGTTTATGATTTATTAATTAATATTGTTTCAGTTTTGTTTTAGAGTGTGACACAGAATTCAAGGGGGTTCACTTTAGACAGTTTTGGTCCAAAATCACTTAAAAAGTGCTCAGAATGGTGAAAAACTGCATGATTTTGACCATTGAACCCTTGAACCATTGAACCCCCCCCCCCCTGGCTACTGGCCTGGAATTGATCAGAGATAAATCTCCAGGTTTACACCTTTAATGCATTTAAAAACATAAACTGCACTGAAAAACTGAAAAACATTCAGGATATTGGCTCTTTTAACCTCTTGAATCCCAGGCTCTAAAATTGGCATGAAACCAGAGAATTTTTCATTTTTTGCCACCTTTTGACATTTTATTACATACCTATACAACTTTAGATGCTCAGCTTAGTAGAATTGGACGGCACAGATCATTTCTACACGTTTTAAAACAATTTTTGCGTAAATTGGATGAAAATTCTTCAAATGAGAGCAATTTTTGTGAAAAATTTTGTGACGGATTTTCTCGTCCCTCTGGGCACCAGTCTTATTTCATTTGTGACGGATATATCCGTCACTCTGGGTATTCAAGAGGTTAAAATGTGGGAGTATGTGATCTCTAGGCTGGGAGTTCATGCCGGTCAAAGATGATCTATGGACCAGTTTCAATTTAGTTTTCCTATATGCTGAACAAGTAATTTCTACAGACCAAAACAAAGTGATCAGGAGCACTGGACCAATGCTTAATTGGCAGCACTTTGAATCCATAATAATTTCATCAATTTGTAACATATCATGAATATTTTGGGAGATATTGTATTTGAGATTGTAAGGAACAGATTGGTAGGTCAATTGTACATATTGCTTGTAATTTTGTCAACCCCATAGATCTGATTCTGCCTTTAATCATGTGTATAACTGATATGGGACTATTTAGGCTGGCCCAACCCCCTTCCAAGGGCTCAATTATGCAAGAGACTTTTTGTATTCCCTGCATTTATTGAAAGTAAGATTAAAATGTACTTGTATTTAATTATTTACATTACATGAGTTGAAAAAGTCTTGAATCACTATATTAACTTACCAACAATTTCCGAGTATTCCTTGGGATATATCAGATGGTAACGGAGTGCGGAACACCTCCCATTTGGTTCTAGCTTCACCAGGTGAACTATGGGTAATTTCATTTGGGCGAAGCCATTTACAAACGACTACATCTTTCGGAACATTGGTGGATTTAGGATCACTGTAGTATAATGATTTCGGAACTGGAGGAAATGAATCATCGACGAATGGACTTTCATTCTGTAAAATAAAAAAGACACAACTGAGAACATTCACAAGGCGTTAACATATAACCACCAGCTATTGGGAGTTTGGATTGCCATAGCATAATTCAAATTTCAATTTAAAAAAAAAAATTCAAATTCCAAGACCCTCTCAGAGAATATTTAGACTGAGATAGAAATAGTCTTGTTTCAGGCCCTTTTGACTACCCAATATATATCTCACCTTATTAACCTCTTGACTACCTGGAGTGAAGAGATTTCTCGTCACATCAGAAATTACCTTGAAACCCAGAGTGACGAGAAAATCTGTCACCAAATTTTTCACTAATATTGCTTTTATTTGAATAATTTTCATCCAATTTACAAAAGAGTTGTCTTAAAATGTGTAGAAATGATCTCTGCCATCTAACTTTACCAACGTCGAGCATCTAAAGTTGTATAGGTATGTAGTTAAATGTCAAAAGGGGGCAAAAATGAAAAATTTTCTGGTTTCAACCGATTTTAGAGCCTGGGATTCAAGAGGTTAATATTACATGTATTTCAAATTTTGCACCCCGGAATAGCCTGACAACGGTAAAGTCAGATACTGTTGTCACAAATGGCGGACATAACCGTCAATTTAATTAGATTTTCATGAACTGTATGTTTAATAGAGCATTTAGACTAAATTCCTTTGGAACAACAATCAATCAACGTGTCTAAATACTCATTGTACAGTTAATAATGTTCTACCATCAAAACAAAGTCTTTAATTTAACCGATCAAAATGAGATAGGGGACAACGGACACTGTAATTACCATGCTGTTGTCAAAATCAGATTTCGTTGGCATTGACGATATCGAAGATGCTATATTGTGGCGATTCACGACCCAAATTGATCGAAAATGGGATTTCATATGATACATTGTCACAAGAGCTTAATACATGCACAGAATTAGCGACGATAAAATCCCATGAAATGAGAATCAAGTGGTTAAACAGATGAAGCAATGGTTATGTCCGCCATTTGTGACTTTACCGTTGTCAGGCTTTTCCGGTGTTTTATGGTTATAACAGTATTTTATGTTTATATGAGATTAAACAGTGGGTCATACAAGTATATGATTAATATTTGATTAGACAAAACTTTTGACTATATTGTGCAACTTCATGTTACATTTATAAATATAAATGTTCAGTTGTGGGAGTAGGAAGGCCCTTATCTAGCGAAAAATATCAACTAAAAGTAATTTCATTTATACCATGATATTGTCTTTGTAAGGCCTCCTTGCCAGGAAATGCAGATTTTCCTTTGTTTAACTAGATTTTAGCCATTTTAAAAAAAAACAGAATGTAAAATGACACATGAAAATTTCATGTGAAGTACTATTTGAGACATAAATAATCAAGATGACACACAAAGACTATGTGACACATTATTTGACACATGAACAAAATGTTTTAAAAAATTTCAGGGGGGGTTAATTTTTGACAACTTTGGCTCAAAAATGGCCAAAATCACTTGAAATGTGCTCGTCATGGTGAAAAACTGCATGATTTTGAAAGAATTTTCGATCAGGGCCTGCTCTGAATTTTGCCATAAGAAAGCATGAAATAATAAATTTTTTATATATTTACCATGAGATATGCAATTTAAATTTGAATATGTATCAAATCAACATACATGTACGATTATAATATTAATAAATGATAACATAATATCCTGTCATGAACATGACCTTAATTTTGTCAAGTAGGGTGGCTAAAAGCCGGATGTTGATTATATTATCAATCACATATAGATATAGTAAATAAGGAAATAGAAGTCCCATTGCAAATCATTAGGCAAACTATAAGTAACTATTTAACAACAATTACATGCTGATTTAGGCCAGAAAATAAAATTGTATTTTCAATTCAGTTAGCTCAGAAAATTCAAACAGATCAACTCAAGGAACGAAAAAATTACCAGTAGATCATAATATTTTTGAAGATAATATTCAAAAATAAACTACCAAATGGTATAACAAATGTTTTGCTGCTTAATTTCCCATGTGAGTGGACGGCAGACGAAAAACTAGTCACGTTTAACAAAGGTGCTAAATTAAAGTGACCTTTTATCCATGAGTAGAAAACAAAATATAGTATGGCAATGAACAGTGATCAACAAGTAACAGGTAAGAAATAAAATAAAGATTCATATTTAAACATGTCAGGGACTCAGGGGTATCATTAGCAGCAGGCAGTAGGCGATTTCCACTGTTTGTTTTCGCAAAATCGCCTGTTGTTTTTAGGAACTTTTCAACGTAAAATTTATGATTTTAATTAATTTTGCCTGATATTTTCATTTATTTAGCCTGTTGTGAGAAATTTCAGTGAAACCCCTGGATGTAGATAATATAGATATGTGTATCGATCATAAAAAAACTAAATTTCTCAGAGGAATTTTATGTTTTATTTTCTTTTTAGAATGCCATCCTGTAAATAGCATTTTCCATTTCAATATAATGCAAAAAAAAAACTTGTATATATATAATTCATTAAATCAATTGATGTATCCATATAAAGCAAGAAGCTTGTTTTTCAAAAGTGTGACACCACAAGATTTTTAGTCCTAAAGCTGAACTTTCAAATTAAATCCAAATCAAATCATATCATAGAGCCATCTATTGACATTGCCCAAATACAACTAACCCAAGGCATAAAATGCTTTGACTATTCCGATAAGGTAGCTAAATGTTTAGAAGTGTAAATTAATTCACACTTGAAAATCTTTTCTAGCGTGATATTGTGCCTGCTTACTTAAAGTATTGCACAAGTAATTTTTTTCAATTTTGCCTAATCAAATAAACAAATAAAAAAATAATTTGAAATATAAATTCAAATAATGTTATTACTTGCAAGTGTTACCAACTACAATTGATGCACTTTAAACCTGTTATTTAACACTGTGAAACCAATTTCATAAAATTACATACATACAAACATACATATCATGCCAAAATAAACAATTTGTTCAAACTTCCTGGTTGTTTTGCCAAAATACATATCCTTTCTGTGACCTTAAACTTATCCACACTCTGAGAGTAAGTCCTCGATCTCGATTATATCCAAAGTAAGTTAAAACACTGTTTCCTATGAGAAATGTAGCGAAAACTTATTTTACATTCAAACTCCCATGACGACATGAAGCATTATTTTGATTTGTCTAGATGCAGGTCCGTAACCAGGGGGGCTCAAACAAAGTCCCTTGCCTTTTTCAAAATCATGCAACTTTTCACCATTATGGACATTTTTTGGGTGGTTGGGCCAACATTGTCAAATGAGAACCCCACCCTGGATTTTTTGAAAAGTGAACCCCCTTTGACAAAAGCTTGCTATGGGCCTTAGATGTAATTGTTGGTATAAAAGCTGGCATTTATCAAAGTAAGAGGGAAGTGTAGTTTGTAGATTGAGATTCAGGGTAAACAACTTACCACTTTGCAGAAATTGATGATTTCTTCCCACTTATCACGAGCCTCTGATTCCTCAATCTTGCGACGATCTTCCATGAATTGAGTTTCCTCCCTCTGAATCATAGATGGTGTCTTTGGTTTTTTATCAAACAACCGCTTTCTAGAGCCTGTTCTATCTGCATAGCATACTAGACATTCTTTAGATTCAGATTTGTTTCGGAAAGTACAGCATTTACACACCCATGAATCCGGCGGAGATTCGTCAATGAACACTGTGTTATTTGCGACAGGACGTGTGGGGGATGTTAGTACGGGGACAATGTCTGTATCCATGTCTTCTTCGCTAGGGAGTCTAATATCACGTTTTGCCTCACAGGCACCACATACATGAGCAGTCAATGAATTTTTCAGCGTACATTTTTTACAAATCCAAAATTTGGACTTTTCTGTGTTTTTCATAACAGGAAGCAGTGAACCACATAGGTTACATGCCAAAACAGAGTCTGGGTTTAAGAGAGTACATTTCAAGCACTTCCAAGTTTTTGCGTTGACTTGATCATTAGTTTTAGCGTCATTTATCGTTGATTTTGAAGTTGATGGCTCCGGACTTTGAGGATTTGAGTTAGAAGCAGAAGCACTGATAGTAAGTTTCTTTGGTTTTGTAGGACTTGTGTATCTCACAGAATCTTTAGTTAAATCAATTGGGCTGAGTAACGGTCCATCTTTTGTATGTGGCGCATCACAAAGATCACATGTGGCGGTCCATGTAGGATTGCAACTAAATGTACAGTTCCTACACGTCCATGAATCGGAGAGTTCTGGAATGTCTAATGTTTTTGGAACATTGCTTGAAGTTTTAGATTTCTTTAGATCAGATTGTTTTTGGAATGATAGATTTAGAAGTCTTTGAGCCATACAAACTTGGCATTTGTCCATAGTTATTGGGTTGTCGAGCGTGCATTTTTGACATTTCCATTTGTCTTGTTTTTTCAATTTTCCCATTCCAGGATCGCTGCTATGTCTCACGATAGAAGACTTATTCTTTTTAGGGTCACTTTTAAGTTTTCCATTGTATTTGCCTTCACTTTGCTTATAAAGCCTATCAACATTGTTATCGTGAGCTGACGAGTCTATTGTAATGGCACCTGGGTGAATGAATCGAGAATCATTTGAATCTTTAGATTTTGGTTCGCCACAACTCGTGCATTTACTCGATTCTTTTGAGTTAGATAAAGTACACAAGTCGCATGCCCATTCAGTTTTTAACTCTTTGACGATATCCTCATCTGTTTTAATACTGTTTGGTAGTTTCTCACTATCAGCTTTCTTTGCTAATTTACTCTTCTTTGCTAGTTTGTTCTTTAAAACTGGTGGGTGTATTACGATAATATCATCATCAGATTCCTCAGGCGCTGCAGAAGCTTCACCATGTTTAGGATTGCTTGCCATGCTGTTGTTATTCTCTAGGCTTTCAATGTTGACAGCATGAAGGTGTTATAGTCTTTATTGTTCTGAAAACAAAAAGTTAACAATTATAACTACTGACTGCCAATAATTTGTTTGTATCTCGACCAAATTTTGTGATGTTCACATGTTTTGACCAAAACAAGAAAAATCAGCACCCTGGCAAGATCACTGAATAAGAACATAATCTGGTTCCGGAAGTTAGAAAATCCAAGCCACTCCACAATAACACACGAAATACAGATTTGAGATAGCGAAAGACTAGATACTCTAATCTATGTACATGTAGGTAATTCATATAATATACTCACATGTAATATAGATATACATGTATATGCCTCCTCTTGGACTGAACTGATAAGTATAAGCATATACTTCAAAGTTACTTTAATTACGCAAAGACAGTTAAATGAAGATAAAACTACATTAAGTGGGCTGTAAATAGAACTTTGACCCTTGTTCATAGCAGATAATAGTGATGCAGCCTTCATGTAATTTTACAAGTGAATTAAAAAGAAACCAGTGAATTATAAATGGATATATTTGAAAGGCAGCATGAGTTGGCTATATGGTAAGTCATAATTGATTTAAACATGTTGGTTGTTTCTTAAGACTTAATCAATATGCAAGGTTAGACTTATTCTCAGGGGTTTCACTAGAATTCCTCACAACAGGCTAAATAAATGAAAACAACAGGCAAAATTACGAGGAATCATAAATTTTACATGGACAAGTTGAAAAGTCCCTTAGGCCTAAAAACAACAGGCGATTTTGTGAAAACAACCGGTGAAAATAACCTGCTGCCTGGTGCTAATGAAACCCCTGATTCTACTGCCTTTTTAGAGATATTCAAAGATTCAGTCAAATATATACACTGTAGCAAATACTTTTACTCTACTATTATATATTGGATTATTTCATCACAGGGCTCTTCAACCATGGCATTATTTCCCCTGTGGCTTGTATTTCAATTTGTGAGCCGGGCAGTCAGCCATATTTGATTGGCAATTTAATGAGTAAGCTATATATATTTTTAAAAAAAAGATCCCAGATCTTGCGTGATCATAATAAAAACATCATGGGCCATTTCTTGAACTACAGTGATCTCCCCAGGATTTTTTCATAGCAGGGGGGACTTTTTAGAGTTTCACCACTCGCTTCGCTCACATGATTTTTGGGTCAATTTTTGACTCTCGCATTGCTCGCGTACTTTGTCAAATAATCTTCAGTAGCTCCAGCAGTGTTACTTTTTCTTCACTTGCAAAATGTAAAAGAACGCTAAATCACATTTAGAAAACCTTTTGTTTAATAATACTACATGATAATATGGTTGTAGTGTTCATTGTTCAGTTTCCTCCTGCCGCCTGTCCATGCATCTTCTGGGGTGCATGTCAAACCACCTCCCCCATGCTGTCTCAAACTTAAGGACTTCTTCCCTTGGCCTGTTCATGATTATATTGAGGACACTAGGCGGGTGAAGCAAGCAGGGGGAGAACAGGGGGTATTGAGCGAGCAGGGGGAGCACTGTGCAATTAGATTCTGGGGAGAACCCAGAACTATACGTGAAATAGTCAGTCTCCGGAATAAAGTAAGTATAACTTTATACTTCTCAAAATATCTGCAATATTTCACTGAATAATGCAAACTAGACATGTATTGCATCCAATGAATTAGTTTGGGGAGTCCCCGGGGGGGGGGGGGGAGTCAGGGGTTTCATTAGAATTTCTCACAACAGGCTATTAAATATACAAAAAAAAACAGGAAAAAATTAATGGAAATCATAAATTGAACATGGAAAAGTAAGTCCCTAAAACAACAGCCAGTTTTGTGAAAACTGGTGAAAATCGCCTGTTGCCTGCTGATAATGAAAACCCGGGAAGTATTGGTTCAAAAGTTCGACAGGAAATCTTGTGCAAAACCTCTGACGCAAAACATTGTAATGAAATCAAATAAAAATAAGAGTCTGAATTTTTTTGCTGACTGGTTGAGAGTCTAACCTGGCCCCAAGTCAAAAATCTCAAATACGCCGCAGAAAACATGTACGCTCATACCTTATTGTGGTTTGAGAGAGTTGACATGGGTTGATTAGTATAATTTCTCATGTATAACTGTTAATATTTTTCAATTATCAGTATCACACTTTTTCAACTTATCATGTTATGGTGGATTTGTTGACATTTGCACTACTGTCGGTTTCATGGTAAAAATAGCAAGAACTTAACTTCGACATATAAGTGTTACCTGATGAATGGGACCCTCACGTGCCTTCCCAATGGTAGCTAACGAACCCTAGTGTAACTACATCAGCTTATCTTTCCGTCCGATCAACAATAAGTACAGTTATACAAGAAATGTAAACTAAGTGAAAATATTCCCCAAAATTTTCCGAAAGGCATTCATTTCCGGAAGTTATGATACGTTATGGTGTCACTACGGTAAATTATTGAAAAAAATCACAAAATTCAAGTTCTAATGTGAGGTTCCATATCCATCCGCCAAAAGGTATGACTATATAGTCCATTTAAAAATGTGTGGTTTTGTTCTAAATAACGCCATAGTTGGCTTCTTGGGTACCTAGTATGCCACTATTTGGTATCAAAATAAAGAGGATGAGTTCTACTTTCATTTGAATTACGAAAATAGCGATGTAGGTCAAAATAGTTCCGGCGTGAGCATGTTTACTACGCGTATGCCCGTCATCTCAGAATTGAGGAAATGGTAGCAAACGCGAGTTACAATAAATGGACGCTGATATCTCAAAAAGTAACCTGACTCCCTATAATTTAATGTAGATCAATCGAAGTCCTATATGAACAGGTACATTTTGGTATATAACACCATGGGGGGTAAGCGTTTTATAGCTGATCACGAACGCCATTTGTGCAAAGTATTGTTCTGAATTTTCGAATTTGGTGCTGGATTACGGTACTCACACCTCTGGGGTACATATCGCCATTTTCGAATGAATTAGCCCATACAATGACTATATTTCTGCAATCCCCTATACATAACCTTCATCTTGACACTATATTAATGATGCCCCAGACAAGATAAGAAACTCAATCAAAATTTTCGCAGATGACACCAAACTCTATGGGGAATGTGTCAGTGCCGAACAGCGAGAGAGCCTTCACCAAGATATTGACACTCTAGTTAACTGGTCAAATGATTGGCAATTAAAGTTCAATCTAAAAAAGTGTAAAGTTTTACACTAAGGTGGTAAAAACGTAAACCAACAATACAACCTAGATGGTACCATGATAGAGTCAGTGACAGAACAGAAAGACCTACGATTCACCATAGACAAAGAACTAAAATTCAAACAACACATCAGTCAAACTGCAAAAAAAGCAAATAGTAAATTAGGAATTATCAAGAGAAGTTTTAGTCACACCAAGGAGATCATAGTGCCACTCTACAAATCTATGATTAGACCTATATTACACTATGGCAACATTATATGGCACCCAAGACTCTTAGAAGAGGAGTGAAAATAGAACAGATACAGAGAAGAGCTACCAAATAATACCAGATTTGAAGAATAAGCCATATCAAACGAGGCTTAAAGAGCTAAAGCTCCATTCCCTCTACTACAGACGTAGACGAGGAGACAGGTTTATAAAATTATTAATGGAATTGACACTAAAGAGCATAGCTCATTTTTTACCAAGGCCACCACAACCACTAGAGGGCACTCCCTGAAAATGTACAAACACCACTGTAACACCACCCTTCGACAGGACACCTTTAGCAACTGAATTATAGAAGACTGGAACAGCCACTCAGAGAAGGTAGTGACCGCCCATAGTGTAGATCAGTTTAAAGGGAGACTAGACAAACTTTGGCTAAATTATCACTATGATATAGTTTAATATCTATTGCATACATTTAAATTAAGATCTGAGCAACTACAGGACTTTTCAAGACCAATCAGCTCAGAATTTGATGATAATGATGATGTGTCTCGTGGTGAAGAAAAGCTATCAAACATTGTCTGAAGAGCAGATTTATCTCCGTAATTCAACTTTTAGCATGGCGACCTTGACCTTGAAAAATATAGCCATTTTGGCGATAATAGGTGATTCAAAAGTAAAAATTATTGCCTTTTCGTAGTTTTACTTTGACCAAGCCTAGAAAAAAATTGAAGTGGTAAACCTCCCCCCATTTTTTAACATTTTTGTTGTCTAGAAGTGTTCCAGATGATATCAAAGTTTAAGAAAATTTGTATATCTAGAAATATTTTATAAATTAGTGCCATTATGGTTGGTTTGGGTGCTTTTTTGCCCTCATTTTTAGCCCATTTCTATGGTTGCCATGGCAACTATTAGGCTTGGGTAACTATGTCAACTTGATTTTTCAAGGACATCTGCCTGATAGTAGTTGGGCCAAGTTTCATGGGAAACGGGCCTTATTTGATATGCTGGCAGTGAGGTTGATTGTGGCAAGTAGTAAAACGACAAAACAATGGTGGAGTCATACCCGATGCTTGGATGTTCACATTTCACGCATGTTCGGTAATATAACGTATCATAACTTCCGGAGATGACATGCCTTTAGGAAATCTTTTTGGAATATTTTCACTTCGTTTACATTTCTTGTATAACTGTACTTATTGTTGATCGGACGGAAAGATAAGCTGATGTAGTTACACTAGGGTTCGTTAGCTACCATTGGGAAGGCACGTGAGGGTCCCATTCATCAGGTAACACTTATATGTCGAAGTTAAGTTCTTGCTATTTTTACCATGAAACCGACAGTAGTTATATTTTGACACTGACTTCTCCTTCTCGGAGTTGTCATTTTTATTTGATCAAAAAGTGTGGGTTTTGATTTTGATTCTTTGAAGTCTTACCTCATTATGTATCGATCTATGTGCTCGTCATAGGTACTCATCTACCCGTATTGTTCTATTGAATATATGTAGCTTACATCCTCGTCGTGTGACTAAGATTTGTTCCAAGTCGGGATTTAGATCTTTGCCAATTATGCGCCATCTTAAAACATTTTGTAACGAATCATTTGATTGGTTTAAAATTCATAAATTGATTTTGTCAGCCAATCAAAATAGTTTTGACAAAAGTTCTGCTTTCAATTAACCCGATGACGTCAGAAAATCCTAATTTCACTTCCTGTTCAAAAGTTGAAGTTCCAAATTACTTATTTCTTATCTGCGCACGGGCACTTGAGTTTGGCCCAGGTTTTATGCCTACTTTTACTGAATTGTTAGGATGTACAGGAGGTAGGAGACTTGAAGCAGAGCAAGGCATCATGGAAATTATCCACGAAGGATTCTTGGTGAAATCTCCACCGGAGAAAAAACTTCAGGCGAAAATTGTTGGCATCAAAATCCCAGAGAAGCTTCGACCTGTAAGTATCGTATATTCATAATTTTTGAATTATGTGATCTGTTTATCTCTAATTAATGCACAAAATGTACATACATAAAATGAATGGACGTTCCATTGTCTCTTATCATGGTTGGTTGCTATGGTTGGGCCCTAACCCCGGGGTGTTCACTGTATGCAAACTTTGGCGGGGGTCCTAGGCTGAACCCTCAGATATCAATATATTTCCATACGAATCTGTCAAATTTCAATGTGTTCCCATACCAACCAAAATAACGCTCAAAAGCCAAACCAAATGTTAAAATATAAGACCAATGCCATACCAAATGTCCAAATAATAGGACCAATTTCATATCAAATATCCAGATATAATTTTGGGGGAATTCTCATACCAGATCCTTAAATTCTGGTCCCTTTGATATAGGGAAATATAAAGTAGAAGATTGTTCACCACATGTAGGATACTTTATTTCAAGGGTGGTCTCTTTGGACAAAATTGAGGTCATATAGAGATAACATACATAGTTTTTGACTTTATTTTACTTGTATTCACATTCTATAAAATAAGTGATTACAGCAGTGGCATATAGGATAATGGCGGTAAAAGTCAATTGATATTGACTTAATGGCTCTTAATACATATACTACACGTAGGTGTAATATGAGAGAGTAATAGATGATTTATAAGTTGATTGTCACCTTCAAAACCTAGTACTTAACCAGGAACTTAACAACATGTAGTTAATTCCTGGTACATCTCAATATACATGTATATAGCAGCCTTTAGCTAACACAGTTGAATTTTATATTGATGGAGAGGGTATAGGGACAGTAGACATGAGTTCTAGGTTTCTGCGCTGATCGTTATCATATTTTTTATGAAAGACAAATGAATAAGTCCAGTGGCCTTATAAAAAATCAGTTTTAGATTTTCAATCCATCTTTATATTGATTGATACCCTTTGCATTCGTTTGACTTCACTTCTTAAAAGAGAGTTTCGTCTTCACTCTTTCAAACTAAAATAAACCTGTGAACTCACCGCGCCAATCAGTGTTCGTCGGCCAAAATTGACCGACGTTCTATATATGGTCATTCCTTCTGACGTCATCGTTGAGCCCGGAATTGACCAATGACATGCGCATATTTAATTAGAACACATTTGGCGTTTGTTTCTTCAAGCTCGCAGATTGGTGGAAGAGAGGTCAGCGCGTAGGTCAAAAGTTATTTATTACGCAAACTGTCACCGGTACCCGACGTGGGGGCGGGGCTACTAAACTGTAATATGGTCTCTACTAGGCAGAGTGTAGTTTAACTAGACTCTGCACGCAGGGTAATTGATTGAAGGAATCTATGAGACATTTTGATTATACTGAAGAAATTCATCAAACGTGTAAACCAACCTATTAGACAATTTGTTTATTAAACACATTAAACAAATCTTTCAGTGAGACACATTGATTGCATATAATCACAAGAGGAGAATTCAAAATAAAGTTTGTGAAAAACTAGTCTTTCATAAGGTTTTATTCCCCATCCCATTCTCTTATACATAAGGGAATGTTGTTGGAGGGATCATCTCAGCACCTCAAATTGGGCTTTCAGGCCTGTAGCTAGTCTTGCATCAAGACCCTACCTCCAGCTTTTTCTTTGGAGGTTCGCTGTCTAAAATCTTCCAGGGGGTTCACATTTGACCATTTTGGCAAAAAAATCACCTGAAAAGTGCTCACAATGGCGAAAAACTGCATTATTTTGAAAACCCCAAGGGGGTTGTTCCCCTGAACCATGGGCTTTCAAGAGATTGCTACAGATCTGGCTTAACACTAATTCAAGGTTTAGAGAATAGACTAGCAAACACTTGAAACCAATTTGCACTCACTTCAAATTGACATATTTAGACCAACAAAGGTCAAGATTTTGAAAAACAAGGACTTTCCACTCCCCAGAGGAAAGATACTGATGGAGCTCTTAAACTTGCAACAATACTACATGTAAAAAAATATATATAACATATATATTTCTGTTTTTAACCAACATGGCATTGTGGATACTTTCGATTAGATGCACCTTAATGTAAGAGTGCCACTGTTAAAAAAGTGTATATCTAAATAAATGGATAAATAACATATGTAGACTCTGTACACAAACACATAAACATGTCTGAAGTTCACATTTGAAACCTGATCCTGATTGAGGTTTCATGTCAGATGCATTTGACAAATAACAAGAAGATCATGTTTTCTCTGGCAACCTTCTTTAAGATCCAGGATGTTAAGAAAAATTCATGTTTTTTGATTTACAGTGAGTAATAACTTCCTCATTGAAAAGAACAATAGGGAACCCTGTTTTCTTTCTATTCATTTGAGACTACTTACTTGAATAGCATGCATTCATTAAAACAGGTCAATTACATGTGACACTTACTGTATATTCTCAATTGGCCAATAAGGAAATAAACACAGAATATGTTTGATTGATAATTAGCATTTGATGAAAATAAAAACATTTTCTATTAATCATCTAGGAGTTTGTAATAGCCATATTTACTTAAGTTAAACCCCTTAAACAAACAAATTTAATAATTAAATTGACTGAACATTTCGAATGATCTAACATATGGAAAATGAAGCATTACCTTTACAATCGCTCCAAGCACTACCCCCACACCCCAGCTCTACCCTACCCCCACATCCCAGCTCTACCCCCCCCCCAACCCTTATAACTGATGACAGCTGAAAGATATCAGATTAACATGTTTAAGTCCAAAGATCTTATCTGTAAATAGAAGTACACCAGAAAGTGCACTGTGGTTTGCCTATTTTCACCTCTCATAAAACAAGGAAAATGCAAACTAGTACAGAAAATAAAAATAACCCTTTACAGAAGAAAATATTATTGTGGAGTGAAGAATCAAGATGAATAGTTTATAGATTCAACTATTCTGCAATTGACCTCTCTTGTAAATACACTTCATCAAGATTTGATAACTATACTGCACTCTGACTACTTCAAGTGATTTTGCAGTTTTGATGCTGGTAGGATAAGTGATTTCAAATACAGCTTTATAGTATTGTTGAATGCTTACTGCAAACTTTCTGATAGCTTAACATTCATATCGTAGGCAGACAATGTAGTGTCATGATGTTCTTGTTATGTTAATGCCACAAGTTGTGAAATATCATTACAGTCTCCAGTTTTTTGTAACAAATGGATGGTGGTGACATTGTGTTTGCATGTTAAGGTCATGCTGCTATTTATTCTGATTTGATTAAGACTTGGTCAAAGAACTATTTATGATTGAAGAGGCCAGATAAAGTGGATTTAATTTGAAGGGTAGTAACCTTACTCATAAAGTTATACCACTCTAACATTCTATTCTCATTTGTTATCATTTTAATAACCAGCACTCAAGGACAGGGCAGCTACTTCAAATAAATATATGTCCAGGGTGAATTACCCTTTTCAAGCATCAAATTTGGTCAGATTTAAAATTCAAAAATCAGGACTTAGCTAACCAATCAGAATGCCAGATTTACATGCATTCATAAGAAGCTGAGATATATTTCAAATACAAACTCATAGAGAATGTTACGGTTGTTACTTTTGGGAGCAATACTGTGAAATTCTCCTTATCAGAGTGTAGTAATTTTATATCAGCCTCTCTGCCTCAGGGTAATGTCTTCCTCATATATCACATTCAATTAATGATTAATAGAATTAGCTCATTTATTTCTACTTCTCATAAAGTATTGATATATTCACTTAAATAGTATATCCAGACCTGTCTTTGAAGATAAAAACAAACCAATTGATAAACATTAGAAATAGTTCCTCCAGTGTTTTGTATGTACGGTATGCACTAAGTCATTTAAGGTCAGATAAGTCAGAATGATTAGTGACCAGATCACTCCGTAGAATCATGTCAGTCATCCTTTTACCACAATTAGAGTAATAGGGTTATTAAGGTAACACTTCTTTTATCATACTGTGTTACAGGTGAAAAATTGATTTATTATTTTTTAGTTATCTTTATCTCCAGGATTTTTACTTAACATGGTGCTTAATCCTCATTTTACCTGTTATTTCATCATGTACCTTATTGTCAGTTTTTCAACTTATTGTCAGTATTTCACCCTGTCATCAGTATTTTACCCTATTGTCAATATTTCACCCTCTTGTCAGTATTTCACCCTATTGTCAGTATTTCACCCTATTGTCAGTACTTCAGCCTATTGTCAGTATTTCAGCCTATTGTCAGTATTTCAACCTGTTGTCAGTATTTTACCCTATTGTCAATATTTCACCCTCTTGTCAGTATTTCACCCTATTGTCAGTACTTCAGCCTATTGTCAGTATTTCAGCCAATTGTCAGTATTTCAACCTGTTGTCAGTATTTTACCCTATTGTTAGTGTTGCACACTGTTGTCAGTATTTAACCCTTTGTCAATATTTCACCCTGCTGTCAATATTTCACCCTATTGTCAGGATTCAAACAGATTTTCATCAATGTAGCATGAAATTTCCAACATGCAGGACAGCATGTTATTTCCAAATACAGCAGTATGGCATGTAATTACCATCAGAGTGACATGTAATATACTAATTTTTAACAGGGTGGAACAGCACCTAGTTAATCAAATGCTTGAGGAAGATAACTGCATTTTTGAAACCATTCTAGGAAATCATCACACTCATAGCACTTAAGGGTATAATACTGTGTACTATAAGTTCACTCACATTTTCTATTTTATTTACTCTTAAATGTTTATTTTGTACTGTCAGGTCATCCTAAACATCACAGTCAGGTTGCTTCACCTGAACAAAGTTAAAAGGATAAGGTTATCAATACAGGTATATCATTTACCCTTGTGAAGATTATAGCCTCAGTTTCACTCTTTGAACGAGACAGGATCTAAAATCCAAATTCAAGTCAGATTATAATCTGTTGCTTTACCTGAACACAATTGAAAGGATAAGGTTATCCATACAGGTATATTGTTAACCCTTGTGAAGATTATAGCCTCAGCTTCACTCTTTGAACGAGACAGGATCAAAAATCCAATTCAAGTCAGATTATAATCTGTTGCTTTACCTGAACAAAATTGAAAGAATAAGGTTATCCATACAGGTATATTGTTTACCCTTTTGAATATTATAGCCTCAGCTTCACTCTTTGAATGAGACAGGATCCAAATTTAAGTCAAATAATCTGTATACAGTAACGCCTGCAGCTTTGCACACTCAAGAGCTGTGAGGAAAACTTAGTAAACAAGGAACACTCTTATTATTAGATTGAGAAGATAATTTGTACATAAGTTTCACTAGAATGTACTATAAAATGTTTGAAACTTACCAAAATGAGCTAGTAATGTTAAAAACTGGCACAAAAAGAAAATACTCTGCTCCAAAAGTATAATTTAGGCCCTGGAAGTGATAAATTGAAGTTGTATTATATAATGTATAAATATACATATATAACTGCACATGTAATGTTAAGATATGTTATTCAGTAAAGAGAAGTGTTCTTTTCAGAGATTTGTTCCATATGACAGGAATAAGAAATCGTCAGATAGCATTTCCTATTAATACAGATAAATTGACTCTAAGGCCTCGGGTCTAGGACCTAGATTGAGGAGATAACTTGTACATAAGTTTCACTAAAATTTACTATAAACGGTTTGAAAGTTATCTTCCCAAAATTAGCTAGTTATATGTCAAAAACTGGCACAAAAACAAAAATTCTGTGCTCCAAAAGCGTAATTCTGGCCCTGGAAGTGAAGGAGTTAATTAAATGATTAAATTAGTCTTATATAATGTATAACTATATATAACTTCACATGTTAAGATATGAGTCATCTCTCACAGTGGCACTTCCATTACTCATTGTTGACAACACATGTACTATTTACTTAACATATAACAATAGCCAATTATAAGGAAGTCATTATAACAAGGAAGTTCTCTGTCATGAAATAAGGACTACACAATGGACTACATTCTTAGCCAGCTTTTGCCAAGGGGGTCACTTTTCAAAAAGATTACAGGTGGTTCATATTTGACAACTTTGGCCTAATGTCACTCACTCAGAATGGTGACAACTGCATGGTTTTGAAAGAATTATTGGCCATGGAGGGGTCTCAACCCCCCCCCCCCCCCAATTTTTTTGTGGAGGGTGTTCAGGGCATTTGATGCTTGGCATCTTCAACAAATGGCAGGTGGTGAATTTTGCATGTTAATTGCCTTGTCTTTATCTGCCATATATCAGACATATGCAAATGTTAAATGTGAACACCTGCCAATGCCAATTTGAACACTTGTGACCAGTCCCAGTAGCATTCAGATTAGATGGGTCTCATTGTTATCGATCAGGCCCATAGCCAGGATTTGCAAGGGGGTTCACTTTTTGAAAAATTCCAGGGGGGGTTCACTTGCGACAATTTTGGTCAAAAAAATGGCCAAAATCACTTAAAAAGCTCAGAATGGTGACACACTGCACGATTTTGAAAGATTTTTTGGCCAGGGGGGGGGGGGGCTCGAACCCATCGAACTTCTAGCTACGGGCCTGTTGATTGAATGTATTTATACTGACTAAAAACCATGTCATGTTCATTTAAGAGTCAATAAAAGGCATATATGATATCATCAAATTTTAAATGATATCATTTTGATCTCAATAAATAAGGAAAATCAGTAACATTGAAGCAGTATTATCCGACAGAAACATAAGATTAGACTTACATGTAGTTGTATCATATCGAAAATGACACACTGTGAAAATGGCCAATCATATTTGATATTGAACAAGGAAATAACAAAATAAGGAAAACTACATACATGTTGTATCGTTGTACCCTGAGTCCCCGCTGGTTATTAAAGATAAAATTCAGTCCTTGATTGTATTTAAGTGTACATTGCCAAGAGATAACTGTTAGCCAGAAATACTAAAAGCTTTAATATTGCTTGAACAAGTATCCTTAAAACTGCCAAACAGGTCTCTGAACTGTGTCTACCTCAAAACCCAGGACTAAAAAAAATTTCTAATCTTTAAGTATAAATGAAATTTTTAATTTAGAGACGAGAACTAATACTTTTTACAAAGGGTATATACAGTATTATCTGTTCATTTTCCAGGAAACCTTTTTGTCAGTTTTTGATGCCCTGGATTGTTCATAGCTTTTTGACCAGGATATTGAGTAGATTCCCAAAACTAAGACAAATAGGCAGCATAAAATATAGGGACACGCAATATGATGTAGATTTTCTTTCTCAATTTTGTTATGGCCACTGTACGCCTACCCTAGAGCAAGTGTGACGTAGGCTTAAGCTTTCAGAAACATCCTTACCTATCAATGTAATAAGGCATTAGCACTAACAATAATAGATGATCCAATCTGACATTAGGGTAAAACAACATCATTTATAAGCTGGCTGTGGTTAATAGCAGTTAAAGCCTAATAGAGACAAGATGAGTATGATGATATCAGATCTGTTACTGTAGGTCCAGATACACCTTGTTTATACATGGTGATACTGCACTAAGGGAAACATTTGAAAAGCAAAATAAAAGATAAATTATGTGAGCCATGAACCATTAAATAGGAATCCAGTGATCTTCTGAGCATTAAAGCAAGTCGACGTAGCATTCCCTTGGATTGTAAAACAGGCTTGCACCTACCTGAAAATAAGGAAATAATGAAAAATGGGCATATTTTGACCAATTTCGGTCTAAATTATGAAAATGAGAATTGTGCACCCGCTTGAGAAAAATCCTGTTGAGAACACCCAGGAATCAGTAAAACTTCAAAACCAAAAAGCCTGTAAAGTTGTAGCAATAGAGTAAGCCATGCAAGTTCAAGTTTAATTGAAACAGCTTGCAAATGGGAATATTTTAGATCTGAGAGTCTTGCATATATTTACTGTAAACACAGGGGCTTGATACAAGACTTAAGTATTGATTAGTAGGATAATTAATTTATTAATTTATAAACTGGTTATTCCGTAATTCCACATTTCCAAGTGTACATCTTAACTTTCTAACATTATACAAGTTAGTTCAAGTTCCTAAAGTTATGAAATACATTGATGGATGAGGTGATATTTATGGATTTGTGAAATCTGAATCGCAATAGATAAAATACCTCTTATTTTACAGAATATTTTTGCAACCCTGATTGTCAGAGTGTAGAGCATTAGGCTCTCAACATAAATAGAGATATAGTTTTGATGCTCATATAATCTTGATATAGCATGGCCCAAATAAGCTGTCATCACCTCAATAGGAGTTAAAATGTGTAACTAGAAACCAAGATTACAAGCCCCCCCCCCCCTGTAGGTCGGTCAAAGGTCAAATCTCAAATTTAAGGTCATATTGGAACTCCTGGCAACTTCTGGATGATGTTTAAAAAAGATTTGTATTTGTTTAATTTTTTGACCTTGTCACTGAAGATTGGGAGAGGGAGGAGAGGGGAGGCTTCTTAAGGAAGTATATACTTGTAAATAAGCATAAAATTTGGTGATTGCTTTTTTCATTAAATTGCTATATTTCTAACTCAGAGTGTAGATGAAACAAAATCAAATGGTTATAAAGGGTATAGATAAAGATGTCTAATGTAGAAATACCTTGATTTTGAAATTGGTTGATCTATCTAACAAGGCTGCATCCAGGTACTACCAGCCATGAGTGTTTTGTACTTAGAACCTGTTCAAATCTTTGAGGTTTTGTGGTGTTTGGTTGTTTGGAAAGTGGTCAGGCTTAATATAAATATAGAGCGTATCATCTTTCTTTGGCATTGCATTTGTTGTTACTTCAATAGCTGTGAGAACCTACCCTTTTTCAGAGGGGTGTAGTGTATCACACTCTTAAGATTATTGATTGATCTTTGGAATTGCAGAACCAATCAGATTGTGTTATTCCTCAAGGATGAGTATTTACAAATATTCAAATGTTAAAATTTCCCTTTCATGCCTGTGGACAGCTTTTTCCAACATTTCTGGGGGAGGGTTAACATTTGACAAATCTGGCCTAAAACCAATCGAAAAAATGCTCAGAATGGTAAAAAGTGTTTGATTTTTAAATGATTTTTAACTGGAGAGGGGGGGTGCTCGAACCCCCAAATCTCCCCTGGCTACAGGCCTGCCTTTTCCATATTTTCCTCACTCATTTATCACTTGGATTACAAAATCAGTAATGCAATCCTAATTTGGTTCAATACCCTGTTGTTTCTACATACTAGGAAAATCACTAGGCTATTAGAACTATTGCATGTTTCAAGTATAACGGAACTGTGTGGGATTACACTCTAAGAAAACAGGATCAGAATGCCCAGAAACGAGATATCTCTTCAATTATACTTTCCTGACATAATATCCTCTTTGAAATTAATAGAACTTGTCTTATTTTTAAAAACAGGATTTCTGAAAATAAAGCATCTTTCAGAATTGGCATTCTGTGTTTTTGTAATAACATCATGAATCTGATCATATTTGATACATTTGGTTAATTTTCAGGAGTTTTATTCTACAAGACCCTTCAGTCTTCAATCTAGCAAAATCAATAATGACCTTTCCCTTCTTTAGTAGAACTCTAATTGTATAATTACCCACTTTTGGGTGCTAAGTTGCTATGGTCACACATCCCCCAAACATTTTAACGCAATATCTGCTTCTTGGTAGGGATTAACAGCATTGCAATTTGATTTCAAATTACTGGTTATTGATAAGTCTCATTGTTATGATTGTTTTCAATTTCATTGGATGTTTTGAAATTGGCCATTGTGATTTTTTATGCACAGGTAGCAAATGTTGTATTTTATTTATGGGATTTGTACTAAGATGTAGTGTCCCTATTGACTACCAATATCATATACAGTAAAACTCTTTTAATCTGTATGTGAGTGGGACTAGCCAAAAGTGTTCAGATTATCAGGTGTTCACATTTCAAATATTAGCAAATATAGGACTGAGAAAAGGTGTTCGCATTGAGAGTTGTTAGGATTAGACAGGTGTTTTGAAATACAGGTTTAGGTTCAGTGATCTCCCCATTTTTAAAGATATAGTAGGCGGTTCGCACTCACATGAGATTAAAAAAAACTTAATTTGAGCCCCTAAGAAATCCCCTTTTGTATACATTTGTACTCGAAAAAGTACAAAAGTACACTTAAAAATCACCAAAAATATGATAAACGGGACAACTGACCTTGGTTGCTGGAAATCATGTGAATATTTGAATATTTTTATACAGGAATACTGCAACATAGAGGATTGAACTGAAGAGATGGGGATGTATTATTCAAGAACCTAGCATACTGATCATTATTAATGCATACTGCTACTTGAAGATTAGATCCTCCAAGTGGTTTGCTCTTAGATACCAGGAAAATCGTGTTTTCAGTGCATAGTACTCTTATACTGAGAATGCAATGATGGTCTCATCATGGCATATTGTAATGTTCCAAGAGAAGGGCCTTTACTGCATGTGTTGATAAATTGGATTCATGTAAAATGATTATAGTGTAAAATGATTATAGTGCTTGTTAATGTCATTCTGATTTGTCAGTCATTAACTAATGCTTGAGAGTGACTGTGTGTTCCAAGGCATAGCAATAGACTAAAATGGGATAGACGAAAACATGGTCATGGACCCTGTTATATTTTAATAGGTAAAAAAACCTGCATGTAAAAATCTGTACCCAGAGTTTGAGCTCTTCAACATTGGAGGTTTAAGAATATTGTTGTCATTCTGAACTATCGCGTATTAGTCTTTTAGAGTATCTTTTAGTATATTAGATAATCTTTCTGTTTCAATCGCAATATGCATTTCTTAGAGGTTTCTGACTTCCTATTCCTTGTTTGTATCAAGTTTTATGTATTTTCTCAAGAGTTTTACAATAAATGTGACAAAAATGTAAAATTAGACTCCAGAAAAATCACTGTGGACCCTGCACTAAGAGTCTTTATAAACTACACTCTGCCTAGTATAGACTATATTACAGTTTAGCAGCCCATCCCCCATGACTGATACCCATGACAATCCATGTCATAAATCATTTCAAACCTACAGTGGTCACCTTTTCTCAACCAATCTGCGAGCTGGAGCTGGAAGGAGCACATGTTATTAATGTGCGCTCATAACATCAGAGGCAATGACCATATATAGAAAGTCATCCGTATTTTGTATTTCTACAACAATCTCTTGGCTCGATTGGCTCGATGAGTTCAGAGACATTGTAAACTGAGAGAGTGAAAATGAAGATCTCTTTTAAGAAGTGAAGTTGAATGAATGCAAAGGTTAAAGTGCATGTTTTGGATCCCACAATGTCTATTGGAAACACCATTGATTAAAGTCAGGTTATTTGTCTTCTTTGGATCTTCATCTCTTCACGGGGGATTGCTTTTCTTGTGTCTCTTGTGGTTGATGACTCCAATATATGCATCCGACTTTTTGGTGGACAGTGTTGTGTGGTTGATGTGCGGCATTTGTTACTGCATTTGGCATCTGTAACAGCATTCAGCCATTTGCATCAGTAACACATAACAGGTGGTGACATTTTACATGTTAATGCCTTGTTTAGCAATTCTATCAGAGCGGTCTCCATATTACCCAAAGGTTTTAATTGTGAATGACTTAAAGAATTCCTACTTTAAGAATTCCTGAAATTCTAACAGGATACAAAAAAATAGATCATGCTAAAGATTAAGGAACAAGTGTTTTTAAGATTGTCAAGGTCAACATGACCTGCTGTATAGAATTGTAATGGTGCAGATTCAATATCAGACATACGGATGAAATTCTCTATTTTGTACTCTTTGACATATGTTTCTATAACATATTCTGAAGTTTGAGAATAATGCATGTCTCTATGCTATGTTCACCATTTTCAATACAGACAAAACTGTATAACTAGACACGCCCCAATGTGAACATTTTTGTTGGCCTATTTGTAACCTGACTTAAAATCATTTTTGGTCATTTCTATCATTTTGGGAATTTCTATCATTTTGGGGTATTTCTGTCACTTTTGGGCATTTCTGTCACTTTTGGTCATCTTCAACTTCTGTCATTTTTTGGCAGCTTGGGTTGATTCTTCTTCATACTTGCATTGTTTATTTATCTTAGTACTCAGCAGTTCCTTGGCAGTGTCTCATTATTTTTTTTTCAATTTAGTATACATTTTGGAGTGTTAACTACACGCTTGTTGCCCTGTTCTTGTTATACAGTATTTCTAATTTGACATTGTCTGATCTGATTTGAACATTCTAAGGCACGGTGACATTAGTGTCAAGATTGACGTCATCTCTGTTTCATTCAATGTTACAATTGTAATTTTACCATAATGTTCATTTGTGAATTTATATTTATAGCTTCAAATAAATCAGAGATCCTGTTTCTTGGGTCAAAAGAATCACTCCCTCAGAATAAGATAGAAATTAAGAGAGGTATAGGCTAAATGTTGGAATACACTTTTTACATACAGCAGTATTTGCATACAAGACATTGTATACTGTAAAATACATTTTTTCAAGCTAGCTCTGCTGCCTGGTAAGTTTGTTTACAGTTTTCTTAGTATACAATTTCTTGTTTTTAACTGTTCACATCATTAAAAGATGTCAGTGTTACTTTTGAACAAATATGTAAAATAGTGCATACTTGTTCATGATACCTGGTTTTGCATGTTACTGTGCATATATTTAGTAAACCTGTTTAGTGTAACACCTCTATAAGTGGATCACTTTTCAAAGGCTAGTGACATATTAACCTGTAAAATGAACTTTGTAAGTAGAACACCTCCATAACCCTACTATCACACCAAACTAGTTCTCACTACGTTCTCGAAAACGGGCTTCAACTGTGTACGAACGGGCTGGACGTACTAAGAACCGTTTGGGATCTATTTACAAACTTCATCGAACGTACTCGAACGGGTAGGTCCTCTAGAACTTAGACAATGCTCAAAATGTTCTCGTGGTCGTCACGTTCTACAATTAGAACGAGTGACAACGTACTAACGGCGAGCTAGACGTACTACGAACGGAACCGTCGTACTTCAATCCTACTAGGGACGTTTTAACAACGAGTTGAACTGTCTGAGGACGTGTTGAGAACGAGGTAGAACTCATTGCAAACGGGTTTAAACTGATTAAGAACGTATTTAACACTGCTTATGAACGAGTTAGCAAAAATATAGCTATCACACCAAACAAGTTGCCACTGCGTTCTTCAAAACTGGTTCTAAACTATGTGCGAACGGAATGAACGTAGCTGCAACTTTCTAAGGTCTATTTACGAACTTTATGAACGTTCTCAGACGGGAATGTGATTTTAGAATTTTGAATCGATTCAAAATTCGATTGCGACCATACCGTTCTGTTATCAGGTCATGATGACCTTCTAGACTAAGGGACGCGTTCTACGGCGTTGCACTCCGACGTGGTGCGACCTGAACGAACTGCGAACGAGATGGACGTATTGAAGACTGTTTAAAAACGAAGAAGCTAATTATTTCAGACATATTTCCCGACCACAGCCAGATTGAGCCCGTTTTACGACGTTTTCGTAGGACTGGCAAGAACGGGTAAGAACGAGTTTGGGTGATAGGGGGGTAAGTGAAACACTTCGGTCCTGTTACCTATTAACTTAATGTAATGTGAACTCTGTTAGTGGAACACCTCCTTCAGTTGAACACCTTTCCGGTTCATGAAGGCAATATAAAATGAAGTGGAACACTTTTCAAATTCTAGTTACATAAAAACTTAACGTAAGTGCCTGTTAGTAGAACACCTCCATCAGTTGAACACCTTTCCGGTTACCTTCTGGAAAGGTGTTCTTGAAGGCAATATAAAATGAAGCGGAACACTTTTCAACGTCTAGTTATACTCATAAACTTAAAATTAGCCTCTGTTAGTGGAACACCTCCAACAGTTGAACACTTCCATCAGTTGAACACCTTTCCACCCTCTGGAAAGGTGTTCATGAAGGGAATATAAAATGAACCCCATTTTGTTACCGGAACACTTTTTTTTGTGGTATACCGATGGTGCTCTACTGTAGGTTTTACTGTAGTTCATAGCCAGGTCTCTATAGTTTATATCAAATACACATTTATAAGGTCAATGTACCCATAGTATAGGGTGATGAGAATAAATCTATCTAAATATATAATGGGGTCAATGTGAAGGTTGGGGGATGGATTAAACATTACATTCCCCGTTGCTGGAGTTAAGTATAAGAGTGATTTCAATGCATCAGTATGATTCCTTGTACCCTTTGCATTCATTTGACTTCTAGACACTTCTTAGAAGGACTCATCGAGCCATTCAGATTACATCGCATCTCAACTTTCTCTGATGCTTGAAATGATTTATGGCCCAGGTCGCAAGTGTCAAGGGCATTAGTTGTGAGGATGGGGCTGCTAAATTGTAATGTCTATACTAGGCAGAGGATGGTTTATTACGAGACTCTATGTACAGGGTAGATCCCTTATAAATCATTCAATGATGGGAAGAACTGAATAATCTGTTATGCTTTGGAATCAGGATTTGTCCTCTAATTAGTTATAATACAGTACATGTAAATCAAAGGTGTTCAGATTAGGGAAATGTACCCACCTGAAAAGCCATTTGCACCCACTTGAAAATGAGAAAATTTATAAAAATTTGCCATATTTTGACCAAATTTGGTTTAAATTGTGAGATTCAGAATTATGCACCTACTTGAGATAAGATCCTGGAGAGATCACTGAAATGGTACAGGTGTAAAAGACCAGTATGTGGGGGATATTATAAACTTTATGCCAATAGCCTTTGGGAGTTTGACTTCTGTTTATTTGGCTGGACTGATGTTGTTTTTACCTGCTAATTTGGACAAAAGTATTTTCATGTTCACTTTGTAAGTAACAAGTCTTGAGTTGCTTTTAGAAGGTGAGAATTACCTATTACCTGCCAAATTGGATCTGTCTACCTGCCAAATTGGCAGTTTTATTTACCTGCCAAATTGGATTTTATGTTAAGCTTTAAACAAAAAGGTCCTGTACCCACCCCCCTTCAATGAGGGAGGGGGAATTGGGATGATTTGGGTATATACGGGATGCAGATTCTAAACTAGATACAATCCCTGCCCTTATAAGGCCAGAAAACCCTTAAGGATTTTGTCAGCTTGTAATTGAACTGCCTTATAAGGCAGCTTACATTTGAGCACTCTTTGTTTGTATGCAGCATTCCAGATTTCAAAAAATAGATGGCTCTCAAAGCATTTTTTCATAGGAGGCTAAGAAATGGCCTGAAAATACAATAAAGAAATTCTTTGTAAGGGACTAGGGCAAAATTAATAAACCACCAAAGGGTTGCTTTGCAAAAAATAATTGCCTGCTTAGAATTCATGAAATTGAAACTCCAGATAACATCAATATTTATCATAATAAAAAATCATAAATTGAATGTGACTTTCTGAAGTTTATATTTCATCAAAAAGTTCATTGTAACTCCTAGACTCGTAAAATCTTGCTTCAAGCCTCTCTGACCCTCTCACGATCCCCTGGAATGCATCACAATCTAAAATCTGGAGGTGAAGTTAATAAAAAGGGTGGGGGGTGCAGACCTTCATAACCAGAATCTTTGATTGTAATTATTTATATTGGATGATATATATGATGGTCTCTTTGTAAAATCATTTGTTTATTTTTAGCTCTAGTTCTACCACTTAGTGTTCTACCCCCTCCCTAGTCATAGATATCGTTCGCCTGCAACTGAAGGGCTGGGGTAGGAAACAATAGCCACTTTTGGGAAAACCGCTGTGAATTTGAACTTTTAGTGACGTGTCTTTTGAACCCTATCCTTTTCAAGAGTTAATTGTAGTAATCACTACTAGATTCTGAGGCTCAAGGTGTTTGACTCTTGCATAGTATTTGAATCTTGCATAGTATTGGACTCTTGCACAGTATGTGACTCTTGCATAGTATTGGACTCTTGCATAGTATGGGACTCTTGCATAGTATGGGATTCTTGCATAGTATGGGACTCTTGCATAGTATGGGATTCTTGCATAGTATGGGACTCTTGCATATTATTTGACTCTTGCATAGTATTTGAATCTTGCATAGTATTGAACTCTTGCATAGTATGGGACTCTTGCATAGTATGGGATTCTTGCATAGTATGGGACTCTTGCATATTATTTGACTCTTGCATAGTATTGGACTCTTGCATAGTATGGGACTCTTGCATATTATTTGACTCTTGCATAGTATTGGACTCTTGCATAGTATTGGACTCTTGCATAGTATGGGATTCTTGCATAGTATGGGACTCTTGCATAGTATGGGATTATTGCATAGTATGGGACTCTTACATAGTATGGGATTCTTGCATAGTATGGGACTCTTGCATAATATGAGACTTTTGCATAGTATTTGACTCTTGCATAGTATTGGACTTTTGCATAGTATTTGACTCTTGCAAAGTATGGGACTCTTGCATAGTATTTGACTCTTGCATAGTATTGGACTTTTGCATAGTATTTGACTCTTGCATAGTATTTGACTTGCATAGAATGTGACTCTTGCATAATATGAGACTTTTGCATAGCATAGTATGGGACTCTTGTATAAAATATGACTCTTGCATAGTATGGGACTCTTGCATAATATGAGACTTTTGCATAGTATTTGACTCTTGAATAGTATTTGACTCTTGCATAGTATTGGACTCTTGTATAATATGAGACTTTTGCATAGTATTTGACTCTTGCATAGTATTTGACTTGCATAGTATGGGACTCTTGCATAGTATTTGACTTGCATAGAATGTGACTTTTGCATAGTATGTGACTCTTGCATAGTATGTGACTTTCATAATATGTGACTCTTGCATAGTATGTGACTCTTACATAGTATGTGACTCTTGCAGAGTACATGTATGTGAATCATAAATCCTGTATGAAAGTATTATGATATCTGGCGCGCAGAGTCAAGTTATAAACTATTAAAGACGAAACTCTTTTAAGAAGCAAAGTCGAACAATCGAATGCAGAGGGCAATATTATGATAAGTCTTAGATCGCAATATTAATTTTTTAGAAGGGTCCGTTTTCACTTGCTTTTTGGCCACGTTTCAAAAAGTTTGATTTGATAATGAGCTAGAGTCACAAGTTAAAGTAGAGTGTGGGAAAATGAGTATGATAACTAAGATATGCATTGATTTCATTTCTCTTTTGTTATCATGTCTGATGTCATGTCACAGCAATTGATGTCATGCCACTGCAATTAGTGGGAACATCAGTCTTTATGAAATAGAGTGGTGCTAGTCTAGATGAAACTGGTTGAGGCATATCAGTCATGATCTATTAATTCCCGTTCTTGGAAAAGTCAATCATTTATCAGAAACTATATGAGGAAATTTGTGCATCGGATATTAGAAATATACAATCGTATACTTACACGGATAGAATAGCTTTAGGTAAGTTCATGATGTTTCAACATTTTTTCATCACTTTTATAATGTATATCATATCGGGAATGCTAGTTTTTAATATCATATATTAATCGAGCAAAATATCTGAAAATAAGTGATTTTTGCAATTACATGTGTATCACTCACTTTTTTTTAAAATAAATGTAAAATACATGGCAGTATGGCAAGTTACTATTTACTGAATTGAATAATAGTGTCATTTTTCTTGTCATGACAGAATTTAAGGTTAAAGTAACATATAGGATATAGTGTGTATGGTTCTGGAATGTGGTACTGTTGAATGTTGATACCCATTGAAATTAAATCCAACATATTTTTATAGCCGTATATCTTCGATAAGAGATGAATAAAAAAGAATAAAGAATTAAACGCCTTGTGTGGAACACTTAAATTGTAAACGCTACAAAAACATACATTTGATTCAAGTATTTTAGAGACGGAGAATTTCAAAGACTGAAATGAGTTGATTATTTTGTAGGGATGTCTGTGTGTGAAATGTGACTAAAATTACATTTTAACTTGGATTACAATAAAAATTGTTGATTTTGCTGAATTTTGTTTAATCTATAGGTCTTTAGTGATGTTTGTTGCAGCTTTATTATATGTTCATACCATCCCACACACTCCTTTATATTCTTAACTATACCTTTTAAGTTGTACTTTATGAATGGGTGGCCAATGATTTAAAGGAATCTAAAGGTCCCATAAGTCTAAAGCAATGTGATACATTAAACCTCCCAAAATTTGGTGCTTTTCATTTTACCAGTAACTGATGTATTACATTTGAACCAATGCTGGAATATAATGATGATTTCTCATACAGTTAAACCTCTATATTCAAACACCTCTCTGAACACATTTTCTTGCTCCCAATTTTGTTACCTCCCATAGACTTTCATATTAACAAAACCTTGAAAAATGAACATCTACTAAACTACTTTTGATTGGTCATAAGTGGTGTTGGGATAAGACAGGTTTCACAGTATTTTTAAATTTGTCACATTCACAAATAACAAGGAAGGATAAGTCTACGTTTGTAGCATGGTGCATATTTACAAAACATTCATAAATCACAGCCCTGGGATAAAGTCCTTGAACTGTATATTTTAAATACAAACCATGCAGAAAATGCATGTCTTCGTGATTTCATACAGAATGTAAAGTTCAGGACAGAGGTTGAAATAAGGAATAAAATCAACTGAAAACAATGGCTTTATACATTTGAAATTGGAAAAATGGACTGTTTGTTCAATTAAGGGGTTAGCACCCAAAATTAACATTGTCAAGGGTATCACTACATGCCTGGGCTACCCATGAGAGAAATTCTTTGCAGTCATGCCTTTTGGAGTTGATGTCTCTCTAAAATTTGAATAAACTACTTGATTTTCTTGCACTTCTATACAATTTAGAGTGTTAACTACATGCTTGTATACTTCATTCCTTGCTAATTCCACTCCATTTTAACAAATTTTGAATTTTAAAACATGATCCCATGGAATTTTCTCATGTGTTTGGAGCACAAGTCAGACAATGATTGCTGGTTAATCTAAGCAAGTGTATCAGACACATTCAGTGTGATCCAATGAGTCAAGTCAGCAAGTCAGGTGGTTACATGCACAGTCTAGATGAAAAATAGCTCAGAAAATATATAAATGCATATGGTCTATCTAGAAACTTAAAAATGCATTTGGTCTATCAAGAAAATATAGAAATGCATTTGACCAACTAGGAAAGTATAAAAATGCATTTCTTCAAAATAATGTAATTCATTAGGCCTACGTAGAAAATTTAGGCATATTAGGCATATCGAAGTAAGTGTTGAAATCCATTTGCCATATATAGAAAATATTCATGAAGGAGAAAAAATTATAAAATGTGATATAGTGCAGAAACATGGTTAAAGAAAGCTTGGTAAGTGACATTTTCAATAATTTGGTCAAGCATTAAGGTTGGACAAGTCCAACAAGTTTTAAAGGGAGATGTTCAAGAAATCATTTGCTGAACATTAAATGTTTTGGGGGTTTTGAGCACTTTTCGCATGATTTTTTGCCAAACTTACAAAAAGCTCCCCCCCCCCCGCCTTGGCAAAAGCTCCCCCTTAGAAAAAACGCTAACTGTTTTGCTGTAGTATTTCCCATTTTTGCACTTCTTGCTCCATATTTGGACATATCAGGATTATAAAACTCAATGGACAAAATATATATTCAAATACAGTGTTTTGAGAATTTATGTAAAATGTAAAAATGTCCTTGAAAGAAAAATTTATTTAATATCCCAAATTTTGGATATACACGAATCTGTGTTTTTAAGGAAGAGTCAAATTTGGGGTCTCTCATTACAGAAAAAACTAAGAAATTATGTCATTCAGTTTCAGTTCTATTGTTTTTGAGATTTACTTAGATTTAAGTCAAGTAGACTATTGTGTCTTGTGACACTTTGATTCATTGAAAAACACCAAAGTACAAAGTGCATGGAAGATATGTTTTGTTCTTTTAATAGGGAGTTCTTATTATTTCACTGGGTGGGATTGTCTTTTTGAAAATGAACAATTTTATGTGATTTCATCTCATGACACTTTGAAAAAAGCACCACATCCAAAGTACTTGAAATAAAGGTTTTATTCTTCTAATAGTGGGCCTTTTCGGTCATTACTGGGCTTATTTTTTAGTTTCAGGCCAAATTTTGAAGAAAATGGGCCTCAAAATTTCAAAATTTGGGCCCACTTTTGGGTTTTAGGGGCACATCCTACATTCACATCAAGCTATTCCCCAAGTTTGATAATGCAAATAAATAGGGGGATGGCCTGAGGGAGGGATTATATCCGGAGGGGGGGGATATTCTAATATACCTGAAACATTGTTCTTATTTCCAGACCCTCTTCAACCTAACTTGAAATTTAATGGCTGGTCTTTACCTTATCTAAAGAAACCTCCACCACCAAAGACTAGAGTGCAAAACTAGTTATAACCCATAATTATAAAGTAGCGATTCTTATAATATATAAGTGAATGTTTTTTTGTGATAGATTCCAGACAACCAGACACATTTTTTATTCAACTTTAAGTGTGTTTTTATAATGTACTTAATTAATCACTGTTTGAAGATTTTTTGTATTTGATATCCTTTAATAATTCAGTTATCCCAAATTGAAATTATACTGTCTAGTGCCTGTCTGTTATGTATTCAATCTGTCAAAAGTCTGCACATGTCTAATTTGGATGTTAAGTCATAGTGGGACTGGCCAAAAGTGTTCAGATTAGCAGGTGTTCACATTTCAAGGTTTCCTAATTACCATGCGTGCTGTCTGGCTGAAGATGAAGCTCTCTTTTAAGAAGTGAAGTCAAATGAATACAAAGGGTATTTCTAATGTGAGTCAATGAGAGATTGCAAAATTAGAGTCGAAATAAAGCTCCTTTCTCAAGTGAATGCAAAATTATCATTTTCACAATTCAGACTAAAATTGGTCAACATATGCACATTTTTATGATTTTCCTCATATTCAAGTTGGTGCAAATGAATTCTCGGGTGGTTGTAAGCCTGTTTTTAAAGTTTCAGGTGGGTGCTGCGCCAACTTGTTTTAATGCTAGGGAGATCACTGAACTCACATTTGTGATATATAAAACTAACTGTATATTGGGTACACATCTACATGTAAAAGTTCAACCTTGATAAAACCAAATAACTTCAACCCTGCCTACCTAAATAATGAGATGTTTTTAAGTAAAAACATTTTTCAATACAGACCCCCAGATTAACATGTTCTGCCAATTTAGCCATGTCATTATGAATTAATTCTATCATTTCTTCAGATTAAGGATAGTTCAGCTTATGTTTTGAGTATTTGAGTCACATTATTTTCACTTTTCAACATTCCTGTGTGAAAGACCATGAAATTGGCATGACTTAGGGGATCTGTTTTCTGATCTTCATGTTATATTAACTAGATAGGACCCTTTACAATAGTCACACATTAGGAGTTTCATTAAGAATACAAAATGTTTTTTTTCTGTTTTTTACTAAAATTGCATTTTGCTGTTATTTTTCTTTTAGGAACTCTAAAACTGTCATTAGAATTAGAATTTTTTGGACAACATTGCTTGTTGTTTTCATTCATTTTAAGGTGTTAGTTAATTGATACATTGAGAAAAGTGTTCATAGAGAGTAGATAACTATAAAGGGAATTTCATGGCACTGTAACCATCACGAAGTCTATATTTGTAATCTATATTCCTTAATGGCTATAGCAGACTGGTCCAGCAGGCCCGAAGCCAGGGGAGATTCGAACCCCCTCCCCTCCCCCCTGGCCAAAAAAGCTTTCAAAATCATGTGGTTTTTCACCATTCTGAGCACTTTCAAGTGATTTAGGCCATTTTTGGACTGAAATTGTCACAAATGAACCCCCCTGGTATTTTTCAAAAAGTGACCCTCCCCCTTGGCAAATCCTGTCTACGGGCCTGCCCAGTATATTTCTCTTTCTAATAGTTTGATTTTACTTTTTTCGAAAATTTACTAAAGAATATTATAAAATGTCAGAGATTAAAATGACAATATCCAGAATTTATGATTTGTAACCAACATAAAATTTATGCTTATAATCTAAATTTCTTGATAGTTATAGCAGACTTAGCCTTAATGGGAGACAGGGGGATCACTACTGAAAATAACTTGTAATTTTATTTTTATTTGGTGGACATGAACTTCCTCAGGAATTTTTGTAGTAAATTAATTCTTTAATTTGACTCATGGGGTAATTTGAAATTACCAGGGGCAAACAATGAACACAAACAAAAAAGTATAGTTTATTTCCAATGTGTTGTACCAACTGGTTTATAAGTACTCAAAACAGAACCATACTCAAAACAGTCCTGTACTCAAACCAATTCTGCACTCAAAACAATACTGTATTAAAATCAACTTCTAGATCACTTATTAACAAACCTACAAAAAATCTCGTATTCAAAATTGAATTTGTCCCAAAAATTCATGAATTGCATATTACTGCTTGATTACTTACAAATGGTGTGGAATTTTGTTATTTTTATGTCATCACAAGTGGTGACATTCATTGTTATAGTCTCCAACCTTTTTGTAGACAGTGTTAGGTGGTTGGCGTTCAGAGTCCGGCATTTGGCGTTTGATGTCTGTAACAAATGGCAGATGGTGACATTTTGCATGTTGATGCCTTGTTCAATATTGGCAACTAATGATGTTAACCAACTAATTCCATACCTTGGCCTTAAAGCCATGGAGTTCAGTACAATTTCATGTTGGTTGCACAGGAATGTTATGGTTCCCATGGGGTATTGGAGATCTGCTCAACAAATCATGTTTATATATTGATATCTTGTCTAGTTGGTCATATCCTTACATGGAAACAGTGGAGATAGTTGGACCAGAGGGAGTGAGATGCACAATCCATACAGTCTCTTAGGCTGGAAATTTATTTATTTTATCAAAACAAAGAAAAAACATAGATTATAAGAGAAAAAAGGACTGTAACAATTTTGACCATATATAGTGCACTTTGTGAGATTTCTCCAAAAATCATAGAAAACTCATTATTTATTATTTTGTTAGTTTGTATTTCTGTGAAATTTTCATTTTTTGTGAAATTTATTTTTCAACATTGATGGTTTCTCACATATAAGCCGCTGATTTAATAGAAAATTCAAAACATTCAAGTTCATTTAATTTTCTGAATATATTTTAATAATTTTCTTTTTATGATGTAGGTTTTCCTGCACCAGTGTTGATAATGACTGATTAATTCAAACAAACAAACTAATTATTCATGCAAATGTGACATAATGACTTGGAACACATGTTTCTAACTCTTGAATGGCTACCTTTTGTAAACGTTTCAAGGAATCATGAACTTGATGTAGGCGCATGAATTGGCGCAAATCTAAGTTCATTTGGGTGGTTCACTACAAAAGAAGGTGCACTGGGAATCAAATTTGTACTAAGTTTAGGTAGGTGCAACAATTGAAATTGGTGCATAGTTGGCGCAAATTTATCTCTGTGCTGCACCACAAGCAATGTGCTGGGTAAATGAAATTTTTTTTGAGGTTCCAACAATCTTGAGAAACTATACATCGATTAATAATACATGCCTGGCCTCACTTTAGATATACCTGGAGGCGAAGAAGCTACAATAATGTAAATATGCTCTGTTAGGGTCCATCTGCTGTATACCATATATTATTTTGTTGGTATGTTAAGGTGAGAAAAGCATAACAAAAAATGTATACCTTAAGGGATCTAAAAGAGTTTTTCAGAGAAATATCTAAATATTATGATATGTTGGGTGCATCTGTTTCATGTGTTGTCTTAAGGTGGGAAAATCATAACAAATAATTTCCATATGAGATACACCTAGGGGTCTATACGATTGAAATATCTAAATATTATGATCTGTTTTGGTACATCTGCATTATGTGTTGTCTTTAGGTGAGTCTGGTAAAATAAATAACTTTAATTTTCATGGTTAGGCAAACTGGTTCCAGGCAGTCAAACTGGTATTAAAATGTTCATACTCCGCCATCCTTAATTGAGAATACAAGTCTATTAGCTTCTGCAAGAAATTAGCTTGTAAATTATAGCTTAAGGTGCTGGGAATGTGACAAAGTGATAAGCTATGTTCCTACCAGGTTTTTATTATTAAGTTTTAGTTGATTTTGAAAGTTTTGAGCTATTAGATTAATCCCATGAGATCAAGGACAAAATATTTGAGGCCAAACCCTGAAAATAATGATTTCTAATATATGAGGGAAATTAGATATACATTTGTACATGTATCGGAATATAGGAAGATGCATAATATTTTCATATCACTTACTGATTTTAATGTTGCTAGACATTTTAAGCTTTGCAATATAGTTAGTAAAAGGAACAAAAATGCAACTATTAAGTTATAAAATGTCAAATATGTGACAAGTATTTAAAATAATAACAGATAATAGAGAGGAAGAGATCGCAATGTTTTCCTTTAAAAATAGATAATGTCATAATATAAATATGATATCCTAAGGGACAAGATAAACCATAACTGTAAGGAAGATTATGCTTTATAATTACAGGATATCCTTGATATCTGTAATTATCATCTGATGTCATGACATCATATATGTCAGTAGATGTCATACATCATGTCAGTAGATGTCAGGTTTTCAATGCGGATCATGCTCACTTTTTATTTCAGCATTTTAGGAAATTATTTCAAGTGATCTCTTGTTGATCTTGATCTTTTTTTGATCTTGTTGATCTTGAACTTCGATGCCAGTTTGAGTGGTAGCAGGATCACAGTGGATCAATTGCTGAATATAATATCCAAGTTATTTTTCAATTAGGATTTTGATTTATGGTAGTTTATTAAGTAAACATAAAAACATTACATATACCGGTATTTCTGGCTAACATACATGTACACATTGGGAATTACTCCAGTTCAACTTTAAGTGATTCATACATTTTTCCACGAAATACAACAATTCATGAATATAATTGTTTGTCACTTTGTAATAGCTGATATAATGATTCTTATTTTGTAATTCCAGAAATGGCAACGAAGATACTTCATTCTATACAAACCCTCTGGGAGTCTTCCGGGACACTTCGCACTTGACTACTATAAAGACAAAACACGGAAGAAACAATATGGCAGTATCGACCTTGAACAATGCGAGCAGGTCATCGCATCTTTAGACTCAACGGAATATTGCTTTTTATTTTCTATTAAAAGTGTGCATCGCAATAAAAACCGGACTTATTTCTTGGCCGCGGAAACTGAAGCAGAAATGAATGAGTGGGTTAATCGGCTGTGCTGTGTATGTGGCTTAAAGGAAGATGATGAAGAAGAGATTCCTGGTAAGTTAAAAATAAAATTATTTTATGCCACCATCAAGAAGTGCCGTTCGATGTCGGTGTTGCCATCTGTAACAATTGTCACACTTGTGATTGTAACCAGGAAGTGACATCTTGTCATCATTCAACATTAGTTTGGAAAGTTTGGTGGTGATAAGTTTGACCAATAACTTACTCCAGGGATAGGTTACGATATAATTTAAACTACCATGTTTTTCTGTAATTAGCATTCAAGTGGCCACTTAAAAAATTCTAAATACCTCCTTAAAGCCATTTTAAATTCTAATAAGCCCTCATGTATTAAAGATGTCAAAAATCCACAGTATTATTATGTATGGCAAATTTTTACCAAGATTGGCAATTGGTCAATACTGTACCTGAAATTAATTACACTGTACACAGAGTCTATTTACAAACTGCAATGAAGCTCTGTTTTAAGATTGCTAAGTCGAACAAATGCAAATGGTAGAATGAATGTAATAAATAAGGTTTGTACTTCCAGGTGCAACAGATATCTCCATGGTGCACAACCAGTCACCCAGTCTACCACCTCCAACACCGCCTGAAAGAAACGACTCATACGGCATCACAAGCCAAAATCACCGTGACCATCACTCACCTCAACCACATGATATCTCAATATCACCAGATACATTTCGTGAGCAGGCACCATATACGAGTCAACAGAGCCTGAGTGATCTGAGCGCGACAAGTGGGGTTAGTGTATTCCGAGATGAATCGGACGAGCAAACCTCGCCCGATAATATTTCGGAAAAGTCAAAGGAGGGATATATTCACTTAGATGAGTGTTATAGTGGAAATAAAGACAAACCAGACGTTACAGATCTTGGAAGGGGGGGTAAGTTTGGTAAATCCAAGAGCCAGGAAAGTATACCCGAATCCCCACCCCCACCACCGCCATTGACGCCAAAACAATCTTTCCGCTTAGAACAGCCTGCGGGTCTTGTTGCCAGCTCCCCTAGTGGGGGAACTATGTACCAACAAAATGAGCGGGAATTGCACATACAGCCGGAGAATACATATAAGGTGCCAAAAAAGACAGCTGAGGAGAATGTTTTTACATACTCCACGTATAACATGCCTCGTACGAGTCACGTAGCTCACAATAAACCCAATAGAGGGACTATGGACTCTATTTATGATGTCCCGCCAACTGGGTCAGCTCAAAAACATGGTAGTGTATATGATCTACCCCCAAATCATTCCACTGCTGCACGTATGACTTATGATTCGCCCCCTGGGACGAAATCTGTTTACAAATCAACATATGATACTCCGCCTCGGAGCACTTATGATACACCTCCTAGAAGTACTTATGATGCAGAAGCACCGAGAAGTACTTATGACATGCCCCCAAGAAGTACATATGACACACCCCCACCCCCAAGGAATACCCCACAGAGAGCCATGACTCAAGGGTCAGTCTATGACACACCACCCTCAGGTCATACACAACGTAATATAGGGTCATTCCAGCCTACAAGTATGTATGATATTCTCCCCCCAACTGACAACAACAGAAAAACAAGACCTGTTAGCGATGATGATATATATCAAGCCCCGCCAAATAATGAACCTATATCAGACGATGTCTATATGGCACCACCATCAAATCAGCCATTAATTGGTGGCTCCCCCTATAATAGAGACTCTGGGTCATCGACAAGTAGTCATAACAAGCCAATTGATCAAGGATATGCTACGGATGATATATACGATCCTGTACCTACACACTACTCCCCTAAGGAGATTGAACGGTCATTTCGAGAACTTGAAATTACGAGAAAGAGAAATAGTGATCGAGCAAGTGAACAGGATATATATGATATCCCTCCGACTTCTGGTCACCAGTTTGTTGATTCACCTGTTCCTAGACCAAGAAACTCCAAATATGGAGAAAGTAGTGGCCCGCCATCTATCAATCGTGGTACAAAACCACCCTCAATGTCATCTGTATATTCGCCATCATCCGAATCACCCTCATTTTACTCGGTAACACCTGAATCGCCTGATTTTGAAGGTCAAGGAGAATTTGACGAGATATATTCTATCCCAAAACAACTCGAAAACAAAACAGAATCTGGACAGGATATTAATAGGAATCAACTGTTACTCAAAACTCTCCCACCTCCCTCCCCTTGTCAAACTGTAGTGCATAAATATGTGAATGCATCCAGTGGGGTTGTCCCGAGCCCGAACCCAGACTTAGCCAATAGCAAAGGAGGCTTTGATGATATTCTCAATTCGACGTTACCCGCTCCTTGTCCCGGAGGTAGCGTGAAACATTCTTATATAAACGCAGCCACTGGATTTGTTCAATCTCCTGGTTTCATCCAGTCACCTTCCCTCGCCAAAAATGACGATGATATGTATCTTCCAATGGGAACAGGGAACACTCTCGATCAAGCAGTTCCCGTCCAATCACAAGGCAGAGAATTAGGTCTCGATTACATGACTTCTGACCCTGACCAAGTGGAGTATTTAAATCTGAGTGAATCAGTTTCGGGAAAAGACCACACATTAACAAACCACCCACAAGGTAGTGGATGGAACTCACCCACAGGTGCGGGAACACCGCCACCACGTATCGACAGAAATCTTAAACGCAAAAATCCACAAAACATGAGCCCATCACAAAGACGTAAGTTCTCATTAATAACCATGGTCAATATCTCATAGTCACTGTCTATTAAAAGAAGACAACAAATGTAAAAGGTAACAGTTAATCGACCAGATTCCTCATAAATTCAGCTGCATTCTTCCTAAATTATCCAGATTACTTATGTACTCTGCCTATCCTAAACGTTATTAAGTCCTAAGAAAGCTGATATCAAAAGATGATGAAATTATATTTCAACAATTTGATTATTTTGATTTTGAATCATGAATTCTATCAAGTATTGCAATCTCCAACAGTACCGTATATTATTTTGGCTACGGTACTGCACGGTACCATGAAATATGGTACAATACGTTAGATATGGTACCACCCTATGCAGACAGAGCCTGTGGGAAATATTGGGTGCGGCGCAAATGAGCGGAGGGTGCGGAGCTAACGGTCATTTTTGAATTTAAAATTGGGATATTTCTGAAACTAAGCCGTTTTGGGACTTCAAATATACCAAGATATGTGTATTTGACACCAAATATCAATAAAATTGTGAAAATAGTAGTGCAATTCATTTTATAGCGACGCAGTATGCCTTAAACATTGCCCAGACCTATATATTTTGAGACTATCCTTTTAATACTGCGTCCCCAGCATTCATAAAAAATGGTGTTCAAGATACACTACCCATGCAAATTATTTTTGCATCTTGGAAGCCAGGCAGTATCTGTGTGATTTTATAAAAATTCGGAAATGTTCTTCAGATATGAGCCCCCTCTAAATATTGGGTGCGGAGGTACGTTTATGGAGCTCCTCCGCACCCAATATTTAGAGGGGGCTCATATCTGAAAAACATTTCCGAATTTTTATAAAATCACACAGATACTGCCTGGCTTCCAAGATGCAAAAATAATTTGTATAGATAGTGTACCTTGAACACCATTTTTTATGAATGCTGGGGACTCAGTATTAAAAGGATAATTTCAAAATATATAGGTCTGGGAAAGGTTTAAGGCACACTGCGTCGCTATAGAATGAATTGCGCTACTATTTTCACAATTGTATTGATATTTGGTGTCAAATACACGTATCTTGGTATATTTGAAGTCCCAAAACGGCTTAGTTTCAGAAATATCCCAAATTTAAATTCAAAAATGACCGTTAGCTCCGCACCCTCCGCTCATTTGCTCCGCACCCAATATTTCCCACAGGCTCTGTCTGCATAGGGTGGGTACTATACTGTACCATAGCCTAAAACAGTACCACGAACAGTGAATATGACATCATACTCAAACAGTACCGTATTCTACCATTCTCTTAATGTACTGTATGATACAATGATTTTAAAGTGTGGATTTGGGGTAGTTCAATAAGTATTAATAATTCTAGTCATGGAATCTGCATAAATAATCTCATCTATTCAGATCTACTTTAATCCTATTTTGGGTATATATCTTCTTCTTTTAGGTCAAAACGTGAGGAGTATTACAGAGGAAGTCTTTTCAATCAAATCAAGAGATACATCAAAGAGTTTCCGCAAGAATAAACCAAGTGTACCCGTTCCTCAGATTCCACCATCAAATAACAGGTATGTTGTTTGCCTTTGTTTTACCCCCGGGGAGAGAGTCGAAATTAGACCATGCAAAATTTAATTAAAGAAGGCCTGATTAGACCACCTCCCCGCTTTGATAGAGCTTTGTGTCTGAGTTCTGTATCTTTTATTTATTGTTATGTCATTGTTAGAATATAAAAAGCAATTTTTTCATTCTATTCTCGGACAAAAACTTGCATTTGCAGCTGCCAGTATTAACAGTATTAACAATATGACTTGGACACGCAAAAAGTGTTAATATTCACACCGGAACACCCTGACAACCGTAAAGTCAGATACCGTCACAAATGGCGGATGTAACCGTCACTTCAACTCTTTATTGATTGTTCTACGAAAGGAATTTAATCTAGGTGCTTAATTAAACAAGCAGTTCATAATTAATACGAACCCATAGTGGCCGCCATTTGTGACAACAGTATCTGACTTTACGGTTGTCAGGGTATTCCGGTGTGATATTGGAAGATTTCCCTAGCAATCTACAATCGTGTGTAATAGATGAATGGAAAATGTAACTCAAAAAGGTGTTTATATTGAGTGTTCAGATTAGAGAGGTGTTTGGATGTACAGGTTTTACTGTAGCATATTCTCATGTTGAAATAGATGAAACATAAAATAATGATTTCTATTTTTCTAGGATTGTACTGCCCTCAAAAATGCATCTAACCAATGATGAATCCAGTTCAGAATCGGACGATGAAAGTTCCAGCGTTGGAAGTGGTCGCTCCTCTGATCCATCCTCGGTAATTATTAACCTCTTGACTACCTGGAGTGACGAGATTTCTCGTCACCTCAGAAATGACCTTGAAACCAAGAGTGACGAGAATATCCGTCACAAAATTTTTCACTAAAATTGCTCTTATTTGTAAATTTTCGTCCAATTTACACAAAAATTGTTTTAAAATGTGTAGAAATGATCTCTGCTATCTTTACTAAGTTGAGCATCTAAAGTTATATTGGTATGTAGTAATTTAGTCAAATTGTTGCAAAAATGAAAATCCTTTGTTTTCAACCGATTTTAGAGCCTGTTAAATACAGTGATCTCCCCAGCATTAAGGCAAGTGGATGCAGCACCCACCTGAAATTTTAAAAACATGCTCGCACCCACCTGCTAATAAATGTGCACCCATTTGAAAAAGAGAAAAATCATGAAACAACATTTCAGAATGGCTAATATTTTATCATTTCAGTTTGATACATTATCATTTCAGTATGGCACATTAACATATCAGTATGACAACATTTTTTATTATCTTTTCAGTATGATATTGGGTCCAGATCATCACCATTACTGCCAGGTTCCCGCACCGCCCCTCAGGGGGAGGTACAATACCTAGATCTCGACCTGTGCCAGGAGGCACTAGACTCCCACTCCCCTAAACTCCACACCCGCTCCCCACCCCTAGTGAGTCCCCCGGAGAAAGTTGAGTATAAAGAAATTGACTTTGTAAAAACTGAAGGTTTGAAAGAAACCATGAGGACTCTGCAAAATGAAAGAAAAAGTGAGGGGTAAGAAGAGGATACATGGAGGATAATGGAGAATAGCTAAAAATCATGGAAATATTTTATGATGTAGGATCACATCAGAACTCTGGCATAGTATGTTTTTGATCACATGTCAGAATGGATGAGGATACAATGAGGAAAGCCAGACCTGCACATGGGGCAATGTGTTACAAATACTAGCTCGTATTGCTGTTACAATGGATATAAGAAAACAGTGGACTTCAAATTCTTAACATGACAATAGCTAGTGACTTCTTCATTAGTAATTGCTAAGACTTTCGATGAATGAATCGCAAAACTTCCAAATAGGGTGGGACAGCCATTGGTCAGGCCTGTGAGGTCAATACCTGCGGGCACCCACCCCAAGAGCCGCCTGACCCACCCCTAGTAACTATCATTTATTTTGAGCCATCATAGCCTCATATTTTGTCAGATGTAGTTTATTAAACTCAATGTTAATGTATGTAAATATGTACAAAAAGACAGTGGATTATTACAATACTGTAACTTGAGTTAATTTGATGCTATTTAGTTTGGCAAATTTTCAGATTTTTGGCATTTGGTACCCATGTTATTTTGAAGTTTTGGCTCCATTCAGGTTCTGCATTTCTAATCATACGAAATTCTCCCATCAGTTCAGCTGCACAATTAAGCAATTTATTGTAACTTCTTCAGGCTTCCAGCACTGTATGTAAGGAAGATTTTTTCTTTCAACATCATTCATGTCGTGTCTCACTGGGATTTATCGAAAATCTTGTGAAGGTGTACTTGTAAATTGTCAAATTTTGCAAATTCGCTAAATTAAACGGGCACCAAATTGACCCATGTTACAGTATCAGTAGCCAGAATTGAAAATAAACATTTATTTATATAAAATCTATACTTGCACCCAAGGTGCATTATTTACACTGCCTGTGGTAAAATATGCTGTTATACGAGGGGTGGTCAATATTGTCTGATATAAAGATGATGGAGAAATAGAAGTACTTTTATCAGAATATATGGATTGCCCCTTGTATAGTCCACTTAGTTTAGAAACAGTGTTGAAAATAACCTCTTAGACAAGAGAGAGAATGGCCATATCTATTATTAGTGTATTATCTAGTGATTTAAGATTAAATTCCATGCTCCTGACTTTTTTATGACACATGGCGTGCTGCGGTGACATTCGGTAGCCTATCTGTAAAAAAGTAAAAAATGGCAGGTTGTGCCATATTGCCTTGTCTGAAATAGTAGGTGACTGATATGTAAATATTAAAAATAGCATAATATATAAATATTCAGCCAAGCTATATTTGATTTGGTTACAATTGTTTCCTTAAAAATAATGGTTGGTATGGTTACTTGTGGTAAAATAAAAATAAATGAAAAGTGAAACTGTAAGGCCCAGATTTACTAGGAAAATCATCGATCGTTATATTTAATCTAGTGATAAATGAAAAGTGAAACTGTAAGGCCCAGATTTACTAGGAAAATCATTGATCGTTATATTTAATCTAGTGATAATTACATCTTCACATATGCCAAAAAATATGAAGTCAAAAAATGAAAATGAATTCACTGATCGTGATTTGAACTGAATTTGAATAAATATACAGTGAGTAAATTCATGAATTGCAAAGTTCTATTTTCTGAACCACAGATCTTAAGTTTCTGACTTTATGCTTTTTTGAAGAATTTTCAATTTATGCATATTCATCAATTTGCAATTTCTTTGGATTTATCAAATGTTAAAGCAGGCATGATTGGTCAAAATGTTGTAATGCATGACTAGATTTGTGTGAAGAAAATACAAAACATGATCACAAATACAAAACATGGTCACAATTAAAAGATTGAGATTTCTGTTGTCAAGTTTTGAATTATAGACTTTTAGTAAAACAGTTGTTTAACTCAACTCGATACAAGGAATCTAGATATTAACTGACTAGTGTGGTGTATGTTCACTCATGTAGTTTAGTATGGCATATGTATGGTATGTCTATGTACACACACATAATTAGTATGGCATTACATGCACAAGCAGTTTTGATACGATATGATACAATAGAACCTATTAAGTGGAACACATCCATAAGTGGAACACATTTACACAAATCCCATAAACATTTACTAGTTATCTAGACTTGACCGCTGTATGGTGAATTGAACACTAGTGTCCCGTTAACAAAGTTTTTAATGTTCTTAGAGTGGTTATAAAAGCAGTACACCCATATGTGATAGAAAATGTAATATTTAATATTACTACAAGGTGTCCCTAAAAAGTGTAATATTGTGACAGTGACACCCTGTATTAATATTATCTACCATATGCTTCCTCAATATACTTAGGCAATAACAGATTGTGTGGATCTTAATTTGAGCTTAAGCTCATATAAGCTAAGCTCTTATTAACTCCCCAAAAGGACAATTCAGTCAGTATTTTGATTTGGTCTAAAAACAGCATTGCAAGTTTGATAAAATATTTTTAGCAGAAAATGTGTGTGTATTTTTTGCAGATTGTCTTCCTAATTGTTCACATTTGAATTTTTCTATTTTTGTAAAATTGATTTTTCACACCAACATTTTTGATTAGCAAACCATTGTGATTTTTCATCGGAAACAAATTTACGATGCAGGTAACATGAAGTGATAGATTTATTGTGATTAAAAATAAACAGTGTAATATTTGTGATGTAGTGTTATTATACATTTATACAAAATCAATTATGATATAGGACTTTTTTGTCACTTGATAATTTTTTGTCAATTTTATGACGTTTCTCATGAAATAAAAGGTTGATTATTTTAGTGTTGCATCCTGGGATGTTAACAGGATGTTTAGAAATTGTATATTGATTGCATCAAAATGAAATGATCAATACATGTGATGTGTGTATTATCGAATGATTATTTTGTAAACACTTGAGGTTTGGATTTGTAGAATAAAAGCTAGCAGTATACAGTGTATGAGTTATCCTGTCAATTTTGTACGAATAAGCATTTTTTTCTTGTCATGGCCGTTGTGTCCCCCCCCCCCCCCCCCCCAATTGAATTACCCCCATAAATGTGAGGTTATTTTGTCTTTTTTATTATTTTTTTGACTCTCAAAATGACCTTTTGAAGATTCAAAAATAATCAAAAAAGACGAGCTTTTGAAACTGTCCCTACATTTATGGGGTAAATTGTGACTACTTGGTTATGGCTCAACTCTACCATCTTGCAAAATGTTCAGTTCAATGTATATTTCAAATGCAAGCGAGGAGAGCCATTCAACATCAATGCACAAAATTTCAAGTACAATTAAGATTAACTGTTGTCCATTTAGGCTTTAAAGCACACTCATCCTTCATTGGTCAGTCAAGCACCATCAAAGGTAACTGGTCAACTCGTACCCAAGACAACCATCAAGGGTAACTGGTCAGCTCATAACCAAGACAACTGATATCCAAGACGACTCATACCCAAGATAAATCATACCCAAGTTGAGTTTAGTCAAGTATGGTCATTCTTCAAGCTCAGTCAATTAAAGGACAATTGTTTTTCATTGAGGCAGTCAGTTGAGCACAATCAAATAATGTAACATTGATCATGCAAATCAGCTCAAAACTACCAAGGACAACCATTCTTTTGAGCATAGGCCAAGGGTAAAGTAATAGTAAGCCGTATATAGAAGAGACAGGTGAACAACTCTGACTTAGACCACTTATTAAGATGGAGATTTCAACAATATTTAGTGTATTATTTTCAAAAACCCATGGGGAGTTGATAGAAAATTGATAGTTTGTAGCTCTTACCTAAGATTGAAACTCAGTCAGATGATATAGAGTGAATAATGCTGTCTAAAAGAGAGAATTTCTGAAAACCTACAATTGCTTGGCAAGTTCATTAGTAAACAAGTGATCTGATTGGTCACTGCTGACCTCCCTGACCTCCACCAGTGACAATCAGTTTCAGCTTGCCAGGCAATTGCAGGTATCCATAGTTGTTGTTTTATATGCAGTATTATATGCAGTTTTTACATAAATATTTGAAAAAAAACAATGATATAAGTTTGAAAAACACTTTGAAGAAGATTTTGGAGAGATTTGGGAATACAATTTGATACCAGTAAGGAGAACTAGTGCCAAGACTAAAAAAATTTGAAAAATTTTCAATCTTACTTGTGGACCTGTCTCTTCTATATACAGCTTACTATTACTTTTCCCTTGGCCTATGCTTTTGAGGCTAAAGCAGCCAGGCACGATCTACAGTTAAATTATATTAGTAAGGTACAGGGAAAACAATCAGTCAACTACGACAAAGATTGGCATTCTTTATTGAGACACAATTTATAAGTAGAGGCCAATTACCATTCTTTACCATGGCCCAAATAATTGAGCACAATTAAAAAATAACCTTTCTTTATTGATGAACAATCAGTCAAGACCTATTAAACATCCTTGAAGGAGGCAATATAAGTGAAGTACAAACAAAAGGAGTCATTGTAGATTGAGGCAGAACACGGGAAGCACAATCAAAGGAAGTCGTTCTAGACTGAGGCAGAATAAGTGAAGTAAAATCAAAGGGAGTTGTTCTAGATTGAGGTGGAATAAGTGAAGCACAATCAAAAGGAGTCATTCTAGACTGAGGCAGAATAAGTGAAGTACAATCAAAATGAGTCATTCTAGATTGAGGCAGAATAAGTGAAGTACAATCAAAGGGAGTCGTTCTAGAATCTCGATTGAGGTGAAATAAGCGAAGCACAATCAAAAGGAGTCATTCTAGACTGAGGCAGAATAAGTGAAGCACAATCAAAATGAGTCATTCTAGATCGAGGCAGAGATCAAAATTAATTATTCTAGATTAAGGCAGAATAAGTGAAGTACAATCAAAGGGAGTCGTTCTAGATTGAGGCGGAATACATGTACGTGAAGCACAATTAAAAGGAGTCATTCTAGATGTGAAGCACATTCGAGCATAAACATTTTTATTGAGGCACAATCTCTCGTAGCATATAATCAAGCAGCCATGGCCCTTTCCTTACTGAAGCACAGCCAGACACTAAGGGGAGAACCAAACACAATGAAGGACACACCATATTAATTGAAGCACAATCTGACAAGTACAAAGAGATAGATTCATTGCATTACAACTGACTATTAAATTATCAATGTACCCTGCCCACTGTAAAGGTGCGGTCAAGGAGTTTGATCGTAGTTGAGTACAATCAAGGGCAGTTGTTCTTGATCTCGAAACAATGATTTTAAAGCACAATCAATGCGAGTCATTATGTGTTAAGGCACAATCAATCAAGCACAATCAAAGGCAGTCACTATCAAGGCACAACCGGTTGAACCGCGTTTTGTCAATGTCAATACCCTCTCTCAAGAAACACTGTTAATCCAGCAAATTTTGAAACAAGTTCAAATCGCTTCAGAAATAATTTACAGAAACGGATAGTTTTTTTTTAATTTCCAGTTTTAATTTTCTAAGGCGTCTTTGAAGAATCCACATGTACACCACATGTACAGTATGTGCATTTAGTGCGTATTAAACGCAACAAAACAAATAAACAAAACTAGTGATGACTGTATCTATTTAATTTGATGTTCCGTGAAGCCACTTTCTCCTCTTTCCAACGATATGCCATTTATTCACACAGGGTCATGGTAGGCTGAATTATCATTGTTTTTGTAGTGGGCCTTTGGTTTTGGACCAAGTTTTCGGCATTGGAAAAGTCGGCGCATGGGCCCGGTGCAGAACATGACAAAGAAAATGTGTTGATTGTATTGATTTCACTGCACGAAGCTACATTTCTCCTCTTTCCAATGATATGTAGAGTCATGGTTGGCTGAATAATCATTCCTTTTGGACAATTGCCACAAATCGGCTAGACATTGCAAACACCAGTGCAAGAATTCATCTCAAATCCCTTCACATGGCCACCGTCATTCTTTGCACTAGATTGGCTCTTCACACCATGTCCTGCAGAGCTCTTTGAGTCATCTGTGGGTTCCAGGCTGAGAAGAATAGCCTGTTGGTGATTCTTTCTCAATATTGTAGGAGTGATGAAGACTTTACTCTTGAGATACCGATTTTGGCCCACTGTGCAAAGGGAATGATCATTTTTTGTGCACGAAAGTTCGGTCATTTTCGGCGTCTGTAACAGGCTTCTGTAACAAATGACAGGTGGTGACAGCGACTTGGCAAGCACTTGACCTCTCTAAGGACACTGATGTAGGCTATTGGACCAATGCTATATCCCCGGGCTAGTGGTTAAACATACCATGATGGGCTTTCAATTCTAGTTGAAAGCCCGTGAACATACAATCAAAATCATGCAGTTTAATTTTGACTTTTTGGACGGTTTTTGGACCAAAGAGGACAAATATGAATGCCCTTGGATTTATAAACTCATTCACAACAAAACTCACATTGAATGAACTATTAATAATTCTGTAATTTCAAGGCAGAATATGCAAAATTGTGGAGTTATTCAACTTTTCTACTGTGCTGTTTTTTGGACCAAACTCGAATAACTCATTAAGAGTCCAAACTCATTAAAACCGGGACAGCCCTTACATAGGATAGCACTGAACGAACTATTGTGAAACTAAACCGGAAGCTGACATATTGGAACAAAATAAAAATATATTTGGTGGAAATATTCAGGTAATGGTGCGATTTACGCCTTATATTCCAAGCCTACAGAGGAAAGGTAAATTTTACTGCATACCTATTTGTTTATGAGCTTGGAGGGCAGTGTGGGATTAACACAAGCACGCTTAGTAAATGCATTTATTTTTTCTTTGTTTTTTCTGTTTTTGTTTTTAGATCTTTTTCAATCTAGTGATCTCACAGGTGCTCCCTGGGTAATAAGAGTGCCAGACGTCCCTCTAAGTAAGTATATCAAATATATATACTTACTTAGAGGGAAGCCTGATACTCTTATTACCCAGGGAGCACCTGTGAGTGATCTTGGCTTACCATATCCTATGGCCACTGAGTGTGGCCATACATGTAGAATATAAATAAGACACTCTTTTGTTTTGAATTTGCCTTTAAATTACCACTCTTAGAAAAGACTGACACTGAATAAAAGTCGATGTAGATGGACATATGAACTACATTCTAAGTTCAATGAAGGTATGTTTATTATATTTTAGTTTAATAGCAACAGACCATGTGATATAACGTAAAAAGTAATAAAACAAACAGGGCTTCATAATAAGCATAAGGCTACACTGTGGTCGAAGAATAAGGTAAATTCTACCCAGCCCAATTTACTTAGGTTAAGAACCATTCCACTGGTCATAGGTGGGGCTGCCCAACTTCTAATGACTCCTGGAGTTTAAATAGTATCATAAAGGGCGAGGGTGTTACCATAATAATTTCTTGTATCTTCAGAAAACATGAAAAATTTAACTTAGGGCTAATTTAGAGTTGATTTCTTTTGATCTTCAGTTATTATGTGCAATATTTTTGTCCCAATATGATATAATATGATAAATTGTTTAACTTACCACATATTAGTTGTTGAACAAGATGTAATTGCGCTAATTCGATCGAAAAATCATGATTTGTTGAAATATATTTTCAAGTGGACCCGCTTCGCGAAGCACACAAAATTTCCGTGAGATGATAGCGTATGGCTCGGAAAAGTTAATAACCTGTGTGTAGTTCCTCACATTGTCATGGTTCGTTCAGTAAATGATTTGCAAAGTTTGAAGATCGCTTCAAGAAATCAGTTCAAATCAATCAAATTTCCCTTGGAAAATATGTGTATCTCCCTCGGTCCCTGCTGTCCCTCGAGAGATTCACATATTTCCCTTGGGATAAGCCCTGTATCCAAAACCTCCCAGTATCTAACCCTTTCGGTGTTGTGTCTGTAACAAATTCTTACAACTTCCAATAACTAATAAGTATTGTTTAAAAAGTACTTTAACCTCTTGACTACCCAGAGTGACGAGATTTCTTGTCACCTCAGAAATGACCTTGAAACCCAGAGTGATGAGATAATCCGTCACAAAATTGTTCACTAAAATTGCTCTTACTTGAACAATTTTTATCCAATTTACACAAAAATTGTTTCAAAATGTCTAGAAATGATCTCCTCCATCTAATTTAACTAAATTGAACATCATCTGTTGTGTATGTATGTAGTAAAATGTCAAAAGCTGTCAAAAATGAAAAATTATCTGGTTTCAACCTATTTTAGAACCTGGGATTCAAGAGGTTAAATCATAACTGTGAACAGACATATAGAATCATGTTATGAGTTCTAACACATTTCTGCCAATACCTGTTACCATGTCAATAAATAAGTGGACTTGTAACATTTCATAACTATTTGCAATAATTTAATATTAATTTTATATTGTTTATATTATCATTAGTTACATATACATGTATATTATCATTAGACTAGATTCAGAATGAGCAGTGATAATACCTTTAGTATTATTTTATTCATAATTAAGGGAACATCAATTACATGTGAACATAGGTAAGAAAGATTATTCATTGATCAAAATTACCATGAACACTTGATTTAAAAATTAAAATTTGTTTACTTTCAGTTCCGGCATCACAGTATCCAGTTGTCATCCCAACAACGCAATTGCAGCGTCGCCATAAAGGATTTACCACATCATCAACAAAGTAGCTCCTTCAGTACTTTAAAAATATTTTGAGACACCAACATTAAGGCACATGAAATAAACAATTGATGACATGATGAGACACCAACAAAGACTGTATCGCATGATGCTAACATTGTGATGGGACACACACATTTTAGTATATAATAATGTGATAAGGAACATGTGGTAACAACAGTATGTTGAAACATTGCTGAGTAAAGCATAACAAACTTAAAAGACATAAACATGGGTAAATCAAAAATATCAGAACCCAAAAATATGGATGCCACAACTGAATCAAAGGAAGAGAGGTATGATGAATCAAGTCACATTCATATGAAAAATGAACTAACATCTGGTTCGCATAATGATCAATATTGCACTCAGAATGTTGAACTAAATAGTGAGACCCAAAAGGAATCATATTGCGACACACAGAATGGACAATGTCGTGTAAAAAGGAAACCATATTATAACATACAAAATGAATCATATCGTGACACTCAAAATGAACCATATTGGGACACTCAAAAGGTAAAAAACATAGACTCAAAAAAAGAACAATGTTTTAAATTATATTGTGCACCCCATAATGAATCATTAGTTCATAAATTTAATTTTGACACCCAAAAAGAACAAAAAAGTTATACACAGTGTAAGGTAAATGAAGACAATGTTGAAATCAAATCTCTTGAAGATGATGTGAAGCTACATAACAGTATTGAAATTGAACAAGATGTTGATATCAAGGAACCAAAGGAGTGTGTTGATCAGATTACTTATGATATTACACAAAATGAAAATATGAAAAGTGAACGCAATGTTGATATAAACAATGACCGAATGAATTATATTGAACCTACACCTGATGAAGTAACACAAATTATGAAAATCGAACACAATGTTGATGTCGAAAGTGAACCAGAAGAGTATGTTGAAAATGAACGAGACTATGTTGTAAATGAGCAAGACAATTTTGAAAATGAGCAAAATGATGTTGAAAATGAGCTAGACTATGTTGAAAATGAACAAGACAGTTTTGAAAATGAACAAGACAATGTTGAAAATGAACAAGACAGTGTTGATAATGAACAGGACTATGTTGAAAATGAACAAGACTATGAAATAGATAATGAAAGTGGAGCATTTGAATATGATATTGATATCAAGACTGAACCAGATGACCATAATGGAGCTGAGTTTTGTAACGAAGGCGATGATCCAAGTATTGATAAAGAACATGAATATGAAAGGAATAATACAGATAGTGGTGAAGACTTTACGAATTCAAATATAAAAGATGGGCGTGCATCCTCAAATTTGGGACAGGGAGATTCCCCAACCTCAAATTTTGTTGAAGAAGTAGCAGACGAGGAGAATTCAGGTCTCTCAAACTCAAATTTTTTAGAGATTTCTTCGACTTCAAACTTAAACACATCCATGGAAATTAAAAAGTTTATTTGTCAGTATTGCAATAAAAGTTTTGACAAGTTATCTGTTATGAGGATACATGAAAGGACCCATATGGGTATTAAACCTTATCAGTGTTCTTACTGCTCTAAGACCTTCTCCCAAGCAGGGAATTGCCGGGAACATCAGAGGATCCATACTGGAGAGAAGCCTTACAAATGTATGTATTGCGATAAAATGTTTGCCCAATCAAGCTTACTAAAAAGACATGAAAATCATCACAAAGGAGAACAGCCGTTCAAGTGTGCCATATGTGATAAAGGCTTTTTCCAAATGAGTATCTTGAAAACACATTACAGAACTCATACTGGCGAGAAGCCATTTAAGTGTGGACAATGTGATAGTTGCTTTTCACAAGCAAGTCATTTGAAATCACATGAACGTATCATTCACGCTGGTGAAAAACCATATCAATGTTCCAAATGCCAAAAATCTTTTTCACGCACTGGTGATCTAAAAAGACATGAACTAACACACTTGGAAGTAAAATCACTAAAATGTGATCTGTGCGATAAATGCTTTGCCGATCCAAGACATTTGAAAAATCATATTAAAATACATGAAGGTGTTTTTTATGAATGTTTACAATGTAAAAAACACTTCACACAAGCTGGGACATTGAAACGGCATTTAATGATCCACACTGGAGAAAAAAACTTCAAATGTGATATTTGTAATAAATCATTCATGCAATCGAGTCATTTGAAAGCACATGTAAAAATCCATACTGGAGATAAGCCATTTCAATGTCAAGAATGCCACAGAACATTTGCGCTTGAGGATGAACTTAAAAAACACAAACCTGTCCATACTGGCGAGAAGCCATTTTTATGTGAAATATGTAACAAGCATTTTACATTGCGGTCTAATTTAAAAAAGCATTTGAAGACGCATATTCGTAAAAAAGAACCTGCCCCTATAATTTGCTTAGTTAAAGATTAAGTTTCATATATGAAAATCCTCTTTTACATTTGAACATAATTCCTCCTATTTTAGCAGTAGCTTTCAGCATACAGGCGAGGGGATATCACTTCTCAATATTAACACTTGAATTATGTTTTGAATATTTTCATCATTGTAATTTCTAAATTTTATTTCCATATTATGAGAATGTAACAATTTTTGTAATTTGAAATGTGCAAGTGAAACACCTTTGGTATCTTAGAACAGTCTTCTACATGTACTTGTTTTTGGAAGTGAACAACTTACAGAGGTGTTCCACTCTTTGGGTTTTACTGTGTATTGTTTTGAATCATTATCTTTCTCTCCAATTGATATACTAATAAAGATATCAATTCATTGAAAATATTACTCAAAATCATATGATATTAGATATTACATTCATTGTATTGTACATGTACATACACTCCCCATAAAAGTTTGGCAACTTGACGTTTTCTGATCATGTGTTACCCTGTTTTTGTCTGCCAAAAATTATCAAAGTCATAAATTTCTGGGTCATTGTAATTGAGAAACGAAATTATATTCAACCATAAACAGTCTTTCACAATCCAATTAGAGACTTCCAATCAGGTCAATATAATATATCTGCATGAGGGTCAGAGGTTTAAAGGACAGCATTGGCCGAGGGATAATCCCAATATCCTAAACAGACTATAAGATGATCTGTTTATCCTATTAGTAGTATGTGTTATTTGTAGATACATTTCGAGGAAAGTTGACATTGTTTGAAAAGTCTTGGATAATGCTTCAAATTCAGATAGTTCAATAGAGTCAATAATTGTAGAAATTACCTATTTATTCTGGCTTTAATAATTATAATCCTTTTAATTTTAATATCCCTAACCTTATATTACTGTAGATAATCTCTATCTGCAAAGGAATATGATTTTATTAATGGCATTTCATAATTTATTTTAATCATTTTTTTTGTAACATTTGTGTTGTGTCAATGTCATGACAGTTAAAAATAGAAAAAATGAAATAGGGGAAAACATGTTTTGTTGTTTTTCACAGTGTAATACCTTCCCCAAGTCACACTGGAAGTTTCACCATCAATTTACCACCTGCAAAAATGGAAGTGTTTAGGCCTGAACTTTTATGTTTGATATCATTCAGTGGATACAAGTGGATGAAAGCATTTCTGAACATTTTGATAAATTGTCTCAATTCGAATATCATGTTCTAGATTATTTTGCTGATTGTCAGAAAGAGGTTGTTTCATACGAAGTCTTAACATTTTATATTGTTTGCAAATCCAAGAAATCAAATGCAACTTTTTATCTCATTTTATTCGCTGTTGATTCATTTTCGCTTCTCCACCTCATTCTCCAGGGCACATGATCCTCCGAGTTTCCTCAGTACCAATTAACGAGTTCTCCTGAGAATGCCCCCCCCCCCCCCCCCGGGGGACGCCAATGCATCAAACACATACTTTGCACACTGAAGTTCTGTAAGGACGCTACCCCGGGGTGCTACACTATGTACCTATAGCCAGGAATACGTTATAAAATGTTTAAAGGCCCATACAAAGTTTAAACCGCTGTATTGTAGTCTTATGCCTTGGTCACATTTGCTCCGATTTTCACTACGGCGCCCGGGCGATTGAGTATTTTGTTCAAAAAAATGAAAACAATGTTGAATGAACAAAACACTCAATCGGACGGGCGCCGGCCGATGGATCGGAGCAAATGTGACCCAGGCATTACCTAATGTTATCAAAATGTGATATGTGAAACTTTGTTTTTTAAATTTCAAAAAGTGGTTTCTGAATGAGTTTCTGTTCGAAAAAATAGTGAATTTATTAAAATCTAAATTTTAGAGCTCACAAATATATTTTAATACGGAATAATACCCACCCATGTATAGCATTTATCCTCACGTGTCTTTTGCAGAAAAAATTAAGAAAATAAGTTGATAAATTAGGGGGAAACGAACTCATTCATGCATGAATGTGTTTCCGAGAAAAATGCATTTCAAAATCTTAGTTCTCATAGAAACTAATGGTACAATAATATCTAAAACACAATACTCGTATTAATTCAACCTAGTTAGACAATCAACATTGGTTTATTTTGAAAGTTAAGCATATTTAGAAAAAAATTGATAACATTTTTTCAGAACATTTTTGCATCCTAAATGACACCACCATGATGTCATTTAGGGTGCACTCGTTTTTTAATATGCTAAAACATTTAAGTGGCACATTAGGTATGACATTTTATTATTCATATAGTACGTACTTTGTTTAATCTTCACAGTGGATTTAAAGGTAATATGTTAGTCGAATATTTAATGATTGAAAAATTTCAACTTTATTTGAAAAAATGGCGGGAAATTTCTAGTTTTGAAAAATAAAGATCTGACAACTTTTTTCCCCTTAACATATTTTTCAAAAATCTCTTAAATAACTTTTAAAGTCATAAAAAGAGTAAATGAATGATAAGAACATATTTTCAAACTTTAGATGGGGCCTTAAAACCCCATTGACTATACACATACTTATTACTTACACATGCATAAAGATGAACAAATGATGGATGTAACACGAGAAACTTTACTTCTGTACATTTTATAACTGAATTCCCGGGCCTCGGGTTAACGCATATTTCCTTTAGTCTAGACATCTTATTTTACCACCCACCCATATTTTTACTATATCAGTCAAGAGGAGGAAATATCCTTGTTTATAAAAATGACGCCATCTTCACGTAAACATGAGCTTCTAGAGGATCATGAAAGGAGGAAATGGTCCAGAATGCATTGATGAAGCTATCTTAATGTAAACACTTTCATCGTTACATGAAGTTTCTGCTTCCCTTTTTTCAAGAAATGTCATCTATCTAATTCAACTTTGGGAATGATGCCCAAATTATCAAGTTATGAAAATACAAGGTCAAATTGAACTTATGAGAGGAAGAAACTGAAAAAATACTGTTTAAAACGTTAACCCCTCCCATTGGTTCAGCAGAGTGAAATTTGATCACAGCGAAAATGTGCAAGTCGTTCTAGTAACCAGATTTACCACAACAAACGTCTTGATGGTGGCCCTAGCTCTAAAGACGCTGCTATATCCCGCTAAGTGTCCATGATGGTGTTTGTGCGAACAAATAAACAAATAAATATTCATTAAGGGAACATATGCTTCACACGCATATACATCTTAAACTAGTGTTGTTAACAGTTAAGGTTTAAACGGAATACTCAGAAATGCACCAATCTTATAAAAAAAGATCTGGAACATAAAAAAAGACCTTGCATAAAAATAAGTCGCAAAATTATATTAAGATCGTTTTTCAGAAGAAGGATGTGATTCATTTTAAACAAAAATGAATCACTGGTCTTGAGGTTTCTGTTTACCCGACATCATTTCATAGCTGCCATGACAACGAGTGTAGCTGCCATGAGGACGAGTGGAATGTAGATTCAAGAAAACATGGAATATAGGTAAAATATTTGATCAGTGAAATAATAGTGTTACTAGTTAGGAAATAAATATTGATGTGTTATGCCATGGCCTACTATCGCGCCCGGTGATCGGACAAAATGGATAGAGGGGGGGGGGGCAGTAGTCGGGAGAGCTTCGTCTGCGTAGTTTATAACTAGACTGTGCACGCAAGGTATGAGATCAAAAAATTGAAAATATGAAGAATAAGAATTGGGCCATAGGATAAAGCTGATGTACGGTCGATTTGGAGAAGGGGTTTATCCTTCATGAGATATGCGCATCTACCTTCCGTCTCTACGGGCCCTCAGGTATATATGCATGTCTCCCTCTGGATAAACCCTATATCCAAAGTCTCCCCCGGTACATAACCCTTCTATATTCTTCACCGCAGGGTAGATTGGGAAGGTTAAAATATGTCAGTTGGGAGGTTTGACAAAAGAAGCTTCCAAACAAAGGATTTTTGAGGTGTTACACAGAACACTTCGTTATGAAGCAATTTAACACTCTGATGCTAACATTTGATACATTTTTCATTTTATCATTTCAGGAAGCATGCACAGTGGTCTTTTATGCCGCTATTGTTATGTATTTGCATAGCCATTGTGGAGTCTACAGGCAGCGTTGAAACTTTAAATCAGATTGCAGCTAAGTTGGGTGAATGCCCAGTCGAATGTGATTGTGAGCTGAGAACTGATCATGTGAAACGAAATACAACACGAACATTGGTGGTCGTAAAATGCAGTCTTGGAGAAACCCCACTCGACTCGGTTTTACAAAATGTTCTAGCTAACACAACCCATTTATACGTAAATGGAGGACACAAGAGGGTAGGATCCATAACACCCGGGTCTTTTCAGAGGTTTATAAACTTAAAAGTACTGGAAATTGTATCCTTTGAGATCTCCAAATTATCGAACGATACGTTTTATGGTCTTGCATCGCTGGAGACACTTATCATGAAAGACAACATGAAATTAGTAACGTTGGAAGCCTGTGTTTTCTGCCCTTTGAGAAACCTACGGCATTTATCGCTGTGGGGCTGTCCCAGACTGTCTTTAAGGATATCTACGTCGGATGTTCCAAAAGCTCTTTGCGGCCTTAACAAAGCGACAATCGAAACACTGATTCTTCATCGCATTAACAAAGTTGAGTACAAAGGTTCGAGTTATTTTTTACCTAGATATCTGCAATGTCTACACGGAAGTAATCTAAAATCTCTTGACTTAAGCTACAACTGGATATCGCTAATTTATGCCGGTTTGTCCAACATGCTGCCCCATCTTGAATACATCACCATTGCCCAAAACAACATTATTGGTGATTATCGAGCTGGTTTTGATATAATAAAATTCACTAAACTCAAACGTCTCATTTTGAGTTACCAGAACTTTTATTGGGATACATTTAATGATGGCGACCCGAATACCGAAGGGGACCACCCTGTTTTCAGAGAACAACGTGAGAAAAGTATTAATACAACTGACTTAGATATATCTAAAATTGGACGTACTCTTGATGAAGCAATTGCTAAGGGGGATAAAGTAAACTCCGACAATACTGTAAAGGACTTTGCCATCGACCCGTACTGCTCTCCATTCAGTTTTCCATTGCCAAAAGATCTGGTCGAGATAAAAATAGATAACTTTCGACCTGGTCTTGAAATTCAACGAGGAATTTGTTTTGCTGAAAATTCTTTGAGAAAACTAAATGTCGCCAATGCAAACATTCCGATATTCAGAGGCCCTGTAAAAGGATTCAATCAATTGGAGGAGTTGGACATGCGCCACAATCTGATTGGTGTTCGTGAGGATATAGCCAGAGACGCATTTTACTTCCTACCGTCTCTTCGTGTTTTGTTACTCGGCAATAACAATCTAGGTAGATGTTTATCCAACGACACAGATGGACTAACATTTTCTCAACTCCCAAAACTTGAAGAGCTTGATCTCAGTAGCAATAATATTATATCTCTTCCATCTGATATGTTTAAAAGTCTTGCTAACTTGAGAAAGCTCAACATTAGTGGAAATAAAATAGTATCATTTCATGTGAACTTTAATCACAACCCTTGGATGATAGTTTTTGATTTATCAAATAATGAATTACGCAGCTTGTCAGCAGGGAACCGTGAGACGTTTGATTCACTTTTTAACAAACACGGGGAACTATTTCACGTCGACTTAACCGATAACAACTTTATGTGCAGCTGCAAATCTGAAAGTAGTGAATATTTAAAATGGTTCAAAGAAACAAAACCGTTTTTGAAAAGTTATGACGAATACGAATGCTTCTTTTCGGAAGATGACGCCACCTATCGAATCTCCAATCTCGACACTAACCATTATAGGACTATTTGCGATTATGCAAATATATTAATCGCAAAGTTGGTAGCTGGATTTGTATCTTTGGGTATTGTTATCGCCATAACAACGAAGCTGATTCACTTTTATAGATGGCGTATACGTTACTGGAACTTTGCATTCAAACAACTTTGGAAGCGATATAGGTACAAAAGATATATCGAGGGACATGAAATCAAATATGACGCCTTTGTGTCTTTTCAAAATGATGATTTGAATTGGATACGTAATGAACTTTGCAAAAATATTGAAGATACTGGTGACTTTAAATTGTGTATTCACCACAGGGACTTTGTAGTTGGTGAATTTATTTTAGACAATATTGTAAATGCCATCCAGAGTAGCCGGCAAACAATCATTGTCGTTTCAGAAAAATACCTTAATAGCAATTATACTCATTTCGAACTCCAGATGGCATACTCTATGATGATTGACAAAGGCGTTGATATCATTATAGCAGTAGTGTTAGATCCTATTGAGGGTCTTTTACGACATCCAAATATGACGTCCACTTTGAAGCGGCTTCTAATGCAGAAGACTTATATTCAATGGGAAACGCATGATTTTTGGGAAAGATTGAAACTTAAACTTAATGACAAGAATAGATCATTTGATATATGATGATCTAATATGTCTTGCTTTGTATCCTCCATAATACTGGTTAAAACAACGATGTCGATATGTTGGTGATGCATAATTTGTTGAATGTTTCGCTAGAGAGTGCCCATAGGTGTTACCTTTTAAAAGACAGACATTGACGAAGCATAGTTATTTTTGGGGTTAATTTAGGTTTTAATGTCCGATATTTTGTATCCTCCAAACATTAAGATTTCAGCTATGCACAAATACGATTTCAAATAATTATTTTGGGAAAGAAACTAATCCAATGTAGTATTTAAATTATTATTCTATAAATCCTCAATTATATCTAGTTTCTTAGTAAATTGAATGTATTGACCGTTTGTTGGAGGATACAAATCATATGGACATAATATGTTCAATTAACGTAAAATTGCACATGAATGTAATTAAAGTTAGAAGATATATTGTAAAAATGTTACTCTACGAGCGATTTAATCTCAAAACAAGTAAATCTCTTAAAATTTATAATGTAGTGTTCGTCCCTATTCTACAGAATGCAGAATATAGCTAGCTAATACACCGAACGAAATCCCAAAATACAGCGCTACATTATTTAACATACCTTTGGTTACTTGGTGTTTTGTAAAATGAAACAAAATTGAATATAATTTACCTGTTTCACAGGGAAATATCACGCGATCTATTATTAACGTGTCATTGTCGGAGATTTGGGAAGTATAGTATCTACTGTTTCTTTGATTACCACTTAAATGAAATCAGCTTCATTACTTCCTGTTTAAATAACTAAAACGCTCATTAACGAGAGAGTATATACCGGATTACCATGTCACTGTTATTTGTAGTCTGAGAAATGATAGAATGTTCTGAAAGACCTTCCTATCGATACTACGTGAAATGTAACATGTTTCAATATAAATGAAAAATGTGTCATATGGTGTATTACTACAATTAATATACATGATAAGCATTTCGTGGCATATAAAAATGCACTGACATACCCTCTATGTTACATTGAATTGAATTGCATTGCATTGAATTGAATTGCATTGAATTGATTTGCGTTGCATTGCATTAAATTGAATTGCATTGATGTACTGAAGAGCACTTAAAATATTCTATACATGATTAAAGCTTTATAGTTTGCCAAAACGCCATCTCTGTATTAAACTAGGTATTTAAACGACAAAAATATATTCTCTGATCATTGCAAAGAAGGAAGTTGCCATTGCCAAACTATTAGAGAGGGGAGTACCTCAAATATAAAATTTCCCTATTTTTGTTCCACCTTTTTTAAACGATACGATACGTTTGGATACTTCATCAAGATTCAAGACTAACATAAATTTATAATCTGCAAAGAAACCCCCTGGATGAACATTATATCAGCTGATATTCCTCTTTAAAGGTGGTGGATCGTAAAAATCTATAAGTGGGATTCCCTTTATTGAAGCTTCGAACTGAATTTACACTTCTTAATGCTGAAATTGATAGTTTATCCATACATTTTAAGAAAATAGGTATGTCAAAGAAGATGTTAAGCCAAATGTTGCCCCCGGCCGATAGCTCAGAAAAAGTAAAAAAATCTCACTAGTCCTTATTGCCCCTTTAATTTATTGTGAGTATAGTAATGTTTTGTACTCACGAACTCGGTTAATGCACGGCGCATTTGAAATAACAGAAACCATATTTTCTATTGATTATTACTAGGAAGTTATTTTAAAGAGAAATGACATCATGTGTTATTTCATGGGTGAGTAGCTTATATATAAATATAAGAGAGGTACATGTAACTAAAGCAAAAGTATATTTTCATGATGATGGCCTTCAGGTAAGGTATTTCATTGCTTTATAAATATGCACAATATTTTGATAGACAATAAATTTGTTCATATCTTAAATTCATTTGTAGGATCGCCAATCGCCTCCTTGGCATTTTATGATATATGAATGCTAGAATAATTCATTATCATATTTGTGCAGGCACAGTTAGACCATTTTAGATCATCGGTGCCGTTCTTTGAATTGTTGGAAAATGTTATCTGTACAAGTCAAGATAAGATAGCCTCAGTGCAAGAAAGCACTTTTTCGTTACGCGAACGGGCAAAGAGGTTAAATGGTTAATGCCTTCACTTGAAAACCGCCAAGATTCGAATAATGAAAGACATTTGACTTCTCTGTTTTGATTTTGTAAACTAAGACATAGGTATTTTAATTTTTTCAGAAAATCTCCACAGGCTTCCATGGCAACGTTTCTGATATGCATTCTCATTCTGATATCATTTGGAGAGACTTCAGCAGACAGTTTAAATCACGATGCTGCCATTCTGCATGAGTGCCCAACCGACTGTGAGTGTACGCTGGAAATGAATCGCGCGGAACAAAGTACACGACCGTTCTTGATTGTGAAATGCAACCTCGGACACAAGTCTCTTCAATCGCTGCTACATAGGGATCCCACGATTGCTCGATGCACCGATATAATCGCTAGAAATCACCTCCGATTCGATTAATCGATACGGATCCTCTATTTTCGATATTATCGATAATCGTTTTTCAAATCAACTTACCCGTTAAGTAAGTAAAATAGCTCTATTAAACCAAAATTGACACAGCAAAACTACGGGAAAAATTAAAGATATTTTGAAGAGCTAACATGACACGCCACATATTTTCGTGATTCAAACCAAACGTGAACTTTTTAGCAATAAACGGATTTTCAATATTTTTTCGAACATTTGTGATTTTAGATGCCCTACGTGTATGTGCATTTCCACACCAAATTTTATACCATTAATTATCTTAATACGTGATTAATGCAATAGGGCCTTAGACGTATCTTTATTGTCGCGCCGGGACGTTTCCAAGGAGTACCCTGTATGCAAACTTCAGGAAAGGCCAGAGACGATATAAGGGATCTTGGAGATGTTATACACGGGTGCCGACCTGGTTTGGTGGTACGGCAGTTACCTTTCAAAGATGGCAATATAACAACAATGGTATACAGGGATTTTATAATCTATTCCAACGTAAAATAATAGTACAAATAACTTCAAAATGTCTATATAGAACTGGAATGTCTCTGTAATTGTTCACTTCAGCTTCTTCCAGTCTTCTCTCTCTTCTAATAACACCTTCTTGAATAATTGTAAAAGGAGGAGGATCTGCTCCTATGAACTATCTTCACCCTCTAGGAGGTCCTTCTGCTCTAGGTATCGTCTCGTCTATATCACTGTTGCAATGTGATATCTATGGAGGAGGAACCACTCGGGAATGTCAATCAATACTCTGAGATTAGACCCAAGTTATAAATGCTCCAACTAATATGCACCACAATGTCCCTCAGAGTCGTCTCACCTCGGAGGAATCAGGGCTCCAGGAGTATCGCGGTTCTGGAAGTGTAACCTCGTCTCTGGGAGTTCTCTTATCTCTATTAAACTGTCTCGTGGAAGGGGTCCAGGCTCCGGGAGTATCTTCTGCTCGGGGAGTCGCCACTTCACAGGAGAAACCTCTTCTTTTGTACGAGACCCTAGCTATTGGAGTGCCTTCCACTCCAGGAGTTGTCTCGTCTCAGGGGAAACCTCTGCTCCTGAACGCAACCCTGGCTATTGGGAGTACCTTCCGCACCGGGAGTCTTCTCGTCTCTATAGTAACCTCGTCACCACAGTAATCTCTTCTCAACCTCTACTCACACTGTCTCTTGGAAGGAGTCCAGGCTCTGGAGTAACTTCTGCTCAAGGAGTCACCACTTCACAAGAGAGACCACTACAACTTCTACAGAGAAATAACAACTCTGAAATGTCAATCAAATGGTGAGATTAGACCAGAGCTGCCACTTCTCTATCGTGGAGTACCTTAGTTCCGGTAGAGTAACCTTGGCTCCAATGGGAGTAAACCTTGCAACCCAGGGATACTTTGGGTCCGGTAGTGTAACCTCAGTACCTAGCTTCTGGAGGAGTCAAATCACCTCGGAGGATGCGTCAAGTTAAGCAACTTGTATCAATTTCGGATCATCAATAACTCGGAGGAGGAGAAGGAGCAACTCACGAATATCGATCATTAGACTGAGATTAGTCGGAGCTGTATCCTCAACCCTCGGAGCAAATTCCACTCTAGAATCGATGGAGGAGTAAGCACTCGGAGCTGGCAAACCTCGGAGCAGATACAACTCTAGAATATCAATCACAACTGAGATTAGACAGAGCTGTAACTACTCGGAACAAATATAACTCGGAGGAGATATAACACTTATAATAATTGGAGGAGTAATCACTCGGAGCAGTGAGTCCTCGGAGCAGATATGGCTCTCGAATATCAATCAAACTGAGATTAGACAAGAGCCTTAATTACTCGGAGGAGGAATTACTTCTTAAAATGACGTCACTTCCGTAAAAATAAAGATGGCCGACCGCTGGGAATTCTGGGAAGAAGAAATCAAAATGGCGGACAGCAATATGGCGTCAAACTCAATAATCAAATTGCCAACTCACCCAAAACCATCTGCTCTATATATATTTGTAGTCACCTTAGTCGGATAAACCAGTTCATTGTTGAGAACTTTTTATAGAGGATTACTAGTCAATCTTTAGGTTTTAGCATTGCTTATAGAGTATAGCTATACTGTCTCAAGGCAATGGGTGAAATCTCAAGAAAATAGCCTTAGTCAATTTTGCATAATAAAAAAGCCGGTTATTAAAATCAAGTTTTAGCATAATATTGGAACGCGTTTTGATATCATGATGGAAATAATCCTCACATGATTAGGTAAACTGTGAAATATCGTGTTCACTGAAATAGTATTCTAGTATTACAGAGAGCATCAATCAAGGCACTTTTTAGTTATGTCCTTAATGGTACGTTCACACCAACGGCGCTTTGATGGCGCTTTAAAGCGGCTTGTAAAGCGGCACCAAAGCGTAACAAAGCTTAATTAAAGCGTCGGGGTCGTAATAGGTCGTAAAAAAACTCGGAGTAAAGAGCGCTAAAAAAATTAAACTGTTTAAGCGTTCGCACCAACGGCGCTTTGATGGCGCTTTAAAGCGGATTGTAAAGCGGCACCAAAGCGTAACAAAGCTTGATTAAAGCGTCGGGATCGTAATAGGTCGTAGAAAAGTTCGGAGTAAAGCGGGATATTCGGCAAGAGCGCCAAAAAATGTTAAACTGTTTAAAAATTTTGGGCGCTCTGTTACGAATTGATTGAAGCGCCGAGAGCGTATCAAAGCTTAACAAACCGTAACAAAGCTCAACAAAGCTTGACTCAAAGCGTAGGAAAGCTTAACACAGCTTGGTTCAAAGCGGGGACCCCAGTCTATTCACGGTCTGTTACCACTTGACACGCTTCGTTAAGATGTCCCAAGATTTGCTACGATCTGGCATGAAGATCTGACACGAGGTCAGACGCTTTCATCAATATCTGACACTCTTTGTTACACTTTCCTGAGGGACTCTCAAGCTTTCCAACGAATTGAGACGCTTTAATCAAGGATTGAAACGCTTTGCTAGGCTTTGTTACGCTTGAAAGTTTTCACACGCTATATCACGCCGTGCGACAAACGTCATGTCTTCTTCAGATAGGTCATGCTCTAGTCCATCTGGAATTTCTGGATCTCGTTGTTCTGCCATCGTGTTCTCGAGTCAAAGATGCAATGGTTTTATGGATCTACTGCATCTTTATATAGTCATTGGATCAAAAGCGGCATGGAATCGGCGATCTCGACATTTTCCAATGCGTGACAGAGCTAAACAGAGCGTAACAATGCACAACAGAGTTTTGCAATCGTATCAGAGCCTGATTTAAAGCGTCATAATCGCATCAAAGCGTAATAATGCCTATCAAAGCTTTTCAAAGCGTGATTTCAAGCGTAACAAAGCCTGATCAAAGCGGGATCAAAGCGTGAGGAACCTTTTAGAGCTATGTTAAGCTTTCCTACGCTTTGGATCAAGTTTTTCTGAGCTTTGTTACGGTTTGTTAAGCTTTGATACGCTCTCGGCGCTTAATCGATTCGTAACAGAGTTTAACATTTTTTGGCGCTCTTGCCGAATATCCCGTTTTACTCTGAGCTTTTCTACGACCTATTACGACCCCGACGCTTTAATTAAACTTTGTTACGCTTTGGTGCCGCTTTACAAGCCGCTTTAAAGCGCCATCAAAGCGCCGTTGGTATGAAGAAAAATGACAAAAATGACGGCGCTTTGCTCGCCGATTTAAAGCGTGGCATACGCCGTTGGTGTGAACGTACCTTAAATAAATAAATGTTTTTAAGAAATATACACTTTTGATATTACGTATAACTTTTTGTACAAGGGAGCAATAAAACCATTCCTGTTTTTATATAGATAACCTAAAAATGCTTGTATTTTGGTCAGTTATTTGCTGAGGAGAGTGTGCTATCCTATTATGTCACTAGAGTGACATATCAGTTATTATTCCATAGTTAGCATGATATTCATAGGATAACATGTGAAAATAAAAACGGTATTTTTGTAATCAGTGGTAAAATATGATATTTTTGACAAATTTTCACTTAACCATAGCATACGGTTTTTTAGCCATGACATACGACGTCGTATGCGATGGTTTATGGATTTTTGCTACTTCAGACTCAAAACGAGGCTAAGTGTCAACATCGCCGGATCGTTTGGAAAATTCGAATTAAATGACTTAATTTCCGACGATTGTGATGATGACTTTAACTATGGAATAAAAAGAACATCCTATGATTTACTCGTGATATGATCTTAATCCACTCATGGTTATTGATATCTGCACTCTCTCGTTACGCTCGCTCGTGCAGATATCATATCCATTCGTGGATAAAAATCATATCACTCATAAATCATAGGATATCCTCTATTTATTCGGAACAGTGCAGTCTACTGCCTGCTTAGAATATCCTACTCTTTTAATCAATGCAGTCCACTGCTTGAATATTATTCACTCATTACCATTGTGACATAGTAAGGTACTGTCATTCAAGAGGTAGTCCATTGCTGGTGAAGATTCAATTACTTATAATTACCTCACATATCATAGTGCTCCCCTCTTTTAGCCAAATTCAACCAACTGAATGAGTTATATACACAATAAATTAACTTGTAGTTAAGCCCAGAGTCCCATCTATTTTTATGTAGTGATTTTGACATCGGCCCTTTCAATTATAAAACTAGGTCAGGTCATTACAATTACATACACGAGTTCACTCATACAGTTCCCTTTGCTTTGGGCATTTTATTAGCAAATGTCGTTTTCCAGCCTACTGATTGTGACTTACAGTATATTTACAATAAAGTTGAGCTGGATTTCTTAATATGAACATTGGTATAATCAGCCAGTGAACTGTGATAATATCAAAAAAATATTCATACACAAAAATGACGCCTGTCAATATCTGAACTAGGTCATACTTACTACAACAGAGTGTCTTAAAATATTTCACACAACTATAAGCATATACCTGGTTTTAATAGTTTTTAAAGCCACACATAGACATTTTACCTATATTTTAAAACCCCCCAAAAAGTAATAAATATGACACTGTGCTATAAAAAATGAGATAGAAAATATTGTGGCTCAGAAATAAAGAAAACATGATGTGCCACGGCCGGGATTCGAACCTGCAAAATCAAGGTTGCAAGACTAATTCCCTAACCACTCTGCCACAGCCCAAGCTAAACTTTAAAGATGCATTTTTATTATTGATTCTAAATTTCAGAAAAATGTTTTTCCTCTACACCACAATTATTAAATAGTAGTCAATAATCATGGTAATAATATTACAATACATATCTGAGTAAATATTCTAAGCCAAATTCAGAATCAATGCTGTTAATCCAGTTTTCATTTTGAGAATCTACTTCCTGTCATGACTGTCAAAAAAACATGGCTTCCAAAACAAAATTCTTGCTTCCAATTTTCAAAATGATATATATTCATGGATCAGCTAATTTTGGCACCTGAAGCCATCCTAATAGAAAGGTAAGACTATTTTCTTGAAAAGTATTTCTTGAAATCCCCAATTTCGGCCTCTGAAGTGTAAGAAAGTCACTTTAACTCTATTGCTTATATTTAGAGTTATACTTTAACTATAGGGTATTTCAAATTATAGAAACGTATACCTGGTGTTACAAAAATAGGTTAGTTGTACATGTACTACTATCATACTTTATTGGTACAAATTGAGTACAATGCGCCCATAAGGTTGGCTACACCAACAAGTGAGGACAAATACAAAGAGGCGTACATGAGGCTGCAAAAGGAAAAGAAACAGCAAGATGAGGAGATACTCAGACTGGACAACATCAGAAAGGAAGCTGAACTCAAGGCTAAACAGTTAGAAGAATCACGAAAGGAGATGGAAACCCAGTTGAAAGACATTTTCCTCTAACCCTTGCATTGTTGCTAAAACAATTGAGTGGCAATGTCTACAAAATCTGTCAAGGTACTGAGAAAGTGAAGGTTGTGAATTTATATACTTGAAGTTATATGCTACATCTAATGACGACACCTCGGAATCTGATGACGTTTGCCATGAAGTATCTAGTGGAAATGAATCTACAACTTCTGAAAGTGGCAGTGATGACTACAGTTTTGATGGCAGTTTTGAAATTTTATTTTTTTCAAAAAATCAGAGGGAGAAGGAGGACCCATCCGCTCTGCGAAGGTCAACAAAAATTAGACAAAAGCCTGATAGGTTAACATATACATAGTATTAATTGTATGAGAAGATATATCAGTAAAATAACTTGCCTTAATTGGTCGGTAATCTTAGTAAAATTACTTGCCTTAATTGGTCGGTAATGCTAGTAAAATTACTTGCCTTAATTGGTCGGTAATGTTAGTAAAATTACTTGCCTTAATTGGTTGGTAATGTCAGTAAAATTACTTACCTTAATTGGTCGGTAATGTAGGAGTTTTTACATTAATATCACTAATGTTGTGTTGCCTATTATTACTAATTACAAATATGGATCACTTGCATATGTAAGCCCATTTTTGAATTAATGATCTTAAAAATACACATATAAAGTGTATGCTATTATAAACCAATTAAAATGCACATAAAAAGTGTATGAATTACATATTACATCACACAACTTGCTCTTATGCCTTGGTCGCATTTGCTCTGATTTTCACTACGGCGCCCGGCCAATTGAGTATTTTGTTCAAAATTGAACACAATGTTGAGCAAAACACTCAATCGGTCGGGCGTATATAGCATATGTGACCCAGGCATTAATGTATTTCAATTTCATAAGAGGCATAAAATCACATATATATTCTGAAGTAAAAGTGTTATATTTTTGCGCGCCGGTATGTACAGGGTGGTAAAAAAAGGCAACCCTAATTTTTCCACATATCTTTGTCATTTTTAGAAATTTTGCCCTGATATTTGGCACACATGTACATTCACAATTTCATATCAGATTGTGTTATTTCATTATCATTGGGCTGATAGTCGCAATGTTACAGCACTTTAAACAAGGTGCCCCAGTTTTCCAATATTGTGCTGTAGGCAAACCTGCACATGTCTTCCAAACCTGTCAATGACATAACTGCATTCCTTAGCAAGTATGGCCTGAATGACACATGTGATATTTATTTTGAGGTCAAATGTCTTTCTGGTGTTATTACCCTACACTCTATCTTTGAGGTATCCCAACTGATAAAGATTAAATGGGGCCATAGCTGGGCTATGGGGTGCCCATTCATTGTCTGTTGTAGGCCTACTGCTGATAATGTGGTCATTGAAGTGGTCCCAAAGCCATTATTGTGCATCATTGGGTGTATGGGGTATGGGGTATGGTTCTGTCTTGTTGGAACCACTGTTGCTGCCTATCACCCCCCCCTCCCCTGGGTTCAACTATAGTCTAAGAATTACATTGGGATCACAAAATAGAGTTTGATTTTGACAGTTATTGCATATCCGTTTGCATCATCGAAGGTAAAGGACCCTATCTCCTGAGAACACACTAAACTGTGCATCTGTCTGTGTGAAGGTGCCTCTCCACTACTTCATCAAGTGCTTGGTTCCCCAAGAATACATAATTGTTAGAGTTTACCAGTGCATCAAGTTGGAAATGGAGTTCATTTGAGCCCATTTGAATAACAGACCAGCTCAGACAGCCTGAAAGTGGCCATCTGGGGCATGTTGCTTAAAATGCAGTGATATTGTGACTATCAGTCCGATGGTCATGAAATATAATAGGTTGGTAGAAAATTGAATGATGTACAAATGTGCAAAATATCAGGGAGTTATTCCGTAGAATGACAAAGATATTAGGATAAACGAGGGTTGCCGTTTTTTGACCACCCTGTACATAGTTGCACATAGTTAAGGTATTTTTGTATTTTGGGGTGTACTTCTGAAATGTCAGAAACCAAGAAATGGCAGCATATTGTATATTAAACTGTAAAATGGCATATTAAGGCATTACTTTTAATGGCATAATTTTTAATGGCATAATTTTGAACTTTTGAATTATAGAACCATGTGAACTTATGATCATAAAAGCATATTTCCTTTTATATTTGTAATATTTAACTGTGATGACTGAACGTTGTCCGCGTGGATTTTACCAATTGCAAGTTAACTTTCATTTATAGATGGCACTTGGTTATTGCCATGTTTCAGTTCACATAAAAAGCTGGAAAGGGAATTTCCACTTCCTATTTCTACCACACTTCAATAGCTATACATATATAGGTTTTTATCTTAACACAATCCACCACAATAGTTCAACATGGTAAGCCATCCATTCATTATTTTACATTTATGTATTTTAATTCACATTTATTAATCAATTACAGCATATATTTTGGGTATTTTCTGTAATTTTATCACATATTATATTCTTAGAAATGTGTTCATATTTTTATACAGTTATCTGGCTGGTTCTTCTTACTTCTGCAACCCACTTCTGATATCCATTCCTGAATACAACACCCGTAGTCCAAGAAAGAGCCAGTTTTGTAAGTTATTTAGTCGGGTTGCAAAATGTTTAAATCTTAATTATCAACATGCCTCATATGATATTATTGTAAAGTATCAAATGCCATATTATGTGAAATGCCACAGTTTAAAATGTCATGTTGTGTAAATGCCATATTATGCGAAATGCCATATTGTATTTTACTACTGTAGATTGGGTTAATTTGGCGCCCGCTTTAATTTGGCGAATTTGGCGAAATTGAAAAATTCGCCAATATAAATCTTCGCCAAAATTTAGAATGAATCCCCGGGAATTATCTAGGGTATTTCGTCCAGTATATTTAGGTCACTTCCGGTTTATTTTTTCCAAAAATATGAAAAAATGTCTCTCATAAATTGGCTCAGAACTGGTCAGTCACTCATTAATACTCAGGGAAAAACTAGGAAAGGAAAAGCTTGGTATAGTAGCAGCATCGATCGAGGTGCAAAATGTAAAGGATGATCTCACAAAGATGTACAAACGTGGTGAATATCGCCAATGGTCCTCATAAGAAAAAATGAACATAGCCAAAGATGCCCATTTACGTGATTATTAGCAAACAGCGCGTAAGTTTGAAATTTTTTTTTTGCATATCCGCCAAATTAAATAGCCGCCAATATGCCAAAAATGGCAAAATCGCCAAATTAAGTAGCGCCAAATTAACCCAATCTACAGTATATAATACGAAATACTTATTATTTGCTTTTGTATTTTTTAGCCTCTCTGGCTCTGTTTGTTCGTCTCTGTAAAAAACGACAGTCACGCCACATCATCCTCTTCGTTTCTTACATGGTTTACAATTCTTACATCTATTAGGACATATTTTGATTGATGTTCCATTCTGTGATTCAGAGTTTGGTGAGCAATATGGTCCTTTTCTGGTCCTTGTTCGTGTACATTTAACACGTGCTCCATCGCATCTAGGGCAAGAAGGGCAACTCTCGATCCAGGTGCTCCAGATTGACCATTTACAGCCTGTGAATTGAACATTTACTTAAAATCTGACTTCGAATTTTTAAATGTATACTGATAAGAAAAAAAACGGGATATTCAGCTATCATGAAACATGTCATCCAATGTGATTCAAGTCGAGTCGTCCGGCCATAAATGCGAATTGTGATTAGTGGGTATATTATTTTTCTGATACACGAGATGAAAACATTGCTACTTGGTCACATAAGTCAAAGAACATGTACTTTCAATTAACATGTCCGTCATTTTAAAGATTTACAAGAACACAGAAACAGAATATGCTAGCTTGCATACAAAATGTTTTACGATAAAGGTAACCATTTTTGCAACAAATCTGTCTCTTTATTACTCACTAAATGAGAACAAATAGAAGGCGTGTGAGCATTTTTATTTTCATATCCATTGTAGTGGAATAATTTCTTTCATTTACATCTGATAATGTTAGGCAACGATACTTACATATTTTATATTGAGGACATGATTTGGTTGATGTTTCTCTCTGTGATTGAGACGTTGGTGCGCAATTTGGTCCTTGTCCGTTCCTAGTTCGTGTGCAAGTAACAGATCCTCCGTCACAGGACTCAGGGCAAGATGGGCATATTTAGAGTTATACTTTAACTATAGGGTATTTCAAATTATAGAAACGTATACCTGGTGTTACAAAAATAGGTTAGTTGTACGTGTACTACTATCATACTTTATTGGTACAAATTGAGTACAATGCGCCCATAAGGTTGGCTACACCAACAAGTGAGGACAAATACAAAGAGGCGTACATGAGGCTGCAAAAGGAAAAGAAACAGCAAGATGAGGAGATACTCAGACTGGACAACATCAGAAAGGAAGCTGAACTCAAGGTTAAACAGTTAGAAAAATCACGAAAGGAGATGGAAACCCAGTTGAAAGACATTTTCCTCTAACCCTTGCATTGTTGCTAAAACAATTGAGTGGCAATGTCTACAAAATCTGTCAAGGTACTGAGAAAGTGAAGGCTGTGAATTTATATACTTGAAGTTATATGCTACATCTAATGACGACACCTCGGAATCTGATGACGTTTGCCATGAAGTATCTAGTGGAAATGAATCTACAACTTCTGAAAGTGGCAGTGATGACTACAGTTTTGATGGCAGTTTTGAAATTTTATTTTTTTCAAAAAATCAGAGGGAGAAGGAGGACCCATCCGCTCTGCGAAGGTCAACAAAAATTAGACAAAAGCCTGATAGGTTAACATATACATAGTATTAATTGTATGAGAAGATATATCAGTAAAATAACTTGCCTTAATTGGTCGGTAATCTTAGTAAAATTACTTGCCTTAATTGGTCGGAAATGCTAGTAAAATTACTTGCCTTAATTGGTTGGTAATGTTAGTAAAATTACTTGCCTTAATTGGTCGGTAATGTCAGTAAAATTACTTACCTTAATTGGTCGGTAATGTAGGAGTTTTTACATTAATATCACTAATGTTGTGTTGCCTATTATTACTAATTACAAATATGGATCACTTGCATATGTAAGCCCATTTTTGAATTAATGATCTTAAAAATACACATATAAAGTGTATGCTATTATAAACCAATTAAAATGCACATAAAAAGTGTATGAATTACATATTACATCACACAACTTGCTCTTATGCCTTGGTCGCATTTGCTCTGATTTTCACTACGGCGCCCGGCCAATTGAGTATTTTGTTCAAAATTGAACACAATGTTGAGCAAAACACTCAATCGGTCGGGCGTATATAGCATATGTGACCCAGGCATTAATGTATTTCAATTTCATAAGAGGCATAAAATCACATATATATTCTGAAGTAAAAGTGTTATATTTTTGCGCGCCGGTATGTACAGGGTGGTAAAAAAAGGCAACCCTAATTTTTCCACATATCTTTGTCATTTTTAGAAATTTTGCCCTGATATTTGGCACACATGTACATTCACAATTTCATATCAGATTGTGTTATTTCATTATCATTGGGCTGATAGTCGCAATGTTACAGCACTTTAAACAAGGTGCCCCAGTTTTCCAATATTGTGCTGTAGGCAAACCTGCACATGTCTTCCAAACCTGTCAATGACATAACTGCATTCCTTAGCAAGTATGGCCTGAATGACACATGTGATATTTATTTTGAGGTCAAATGTCTTTCTGGTGTTATTACCCTACACTCTATCTTTGAGGTATCCCAACTGATAAAGATTAAATGGGGCCATAGCTGGGCTATGGGGTGCCCATTCATTGTCTGTTGTAGGCCTACTGCTGATAATGTGGTCATTGAAGTGGTCCCAAAGCCATTATTGTGCATCATTGGGTGTATGGGGTATGGGGTATGGTTCTGTCTTGTTGGAACCACTGTTGCTGCCTATCACCCCCCCCCTCCCCTGGGTTCAACTATAGTCTAAGAATTACATTGGGATCACAAAATAGAGTTTGATTTTGACAGTTATTGCATATCCGTTTGCATCATCGAAGGTAAAGGACCCTATCTTCTGAGAACACACTAAACTGTGCATCTGTCTGTGTGAAGGTGCCTCTCCACTACTTCATCAAGTGCTTGGTTCCCCAAGAATACATAATTGTTAGAGTTTACCAGTGCATCAAGTTGGAAATGGAGTTCATTTGAGCCCATTTGAATAACAGACCAGCTCAGACAGCCTGAAAGTGGCCATCTGGGGCATGTTGCTTAAAATGCAGTGATATTGTGACTATCAGTCCGATGGTCATGAAATATAATAGGTTGGTGGAAAATTGAATGATGTACAAATGTGCAAAATATCAGGGAGTTATTCCGTAGAATGACAAAGATATTAGGATAAACGAGGGTTGCCGTTTTTTGACCACCCTGTACATAGTTGCACATAGTTAAGGTATTTTTGTATTTTGGGGTGTACTTCTGAAATGTCAGAAACCAAGAAATGGCAGCATATTGTATATTAAACTGTAAAATGGCATATTAAGGCATTACTTTTAATGGCATAATTTTTAATGGCATAATTTTGAACTTTTGAATTATAGAACCATGTGAACTTATGATCATAAAAGCATATTTCCTTTTATATTTGTAATATTTAACTGTGATGACTGAACGTTGTCCGCGTGGATTTTACCAATTGCAAGTTAACTTTCATTTATAGATGGCACTTGGTTATTGCCATGTTTCAGTTCACATAAAAAGCTGGAAAGGGAATTTCCACTTCCTATTTCTACCACACTTCAATAGCTATACATATATAGGTTTTTATCTCAACACAATCCACCACAATAGTTCAACATGGTAAGCCATCCATTCTTTATTTTACATTTATGTATTTCAATTCACATTTATTAATCAATTACAGCATATATTTTGGGTATTTTCTGTAATTTTATCACATATTATATCCTTAGAAATGTGTTCATATTTTTATACAGTTATCTGGCTGGTTCTTCTTACTTCTGCAACCCACTTCTGATATCCATTCCTGAATACAACACCCGTAGTCCAAGAAAGAGCCAGTTTTGTAAGTTATTTAGTCGGGTTGCAAAATGTTTAAAGCTTAATTTTCAACATGCCTCATATGATATTATTGTAAAGTATCAAATGCCATATTATGTGAAATGCCACAGTTTGTTCGTCTCTGTAAAAAACGACAGTCACGCCACATCATCCTCTTCGTTTCTTACATGGTTTACAATTCTTACATCTATTAGGACATATTTTGATTGATGTTCCATTCTGTGATTCAGAGTTTGGTGAGCAATATAGTCCTTTTCTGGTCCTTGTTCGTGTACATTTAACACGTGCTCCATCGCATCTAGGGCAAGAAGGGCAACTCTCGATCCAGGTGCTCCAGATTGACCATTTACAGCCTGTAAATTGAACATTTACTTAAAATCTGACTTCGAATTTTTAAATGTATACTGATAAGAAAAAAACGGGATATTCAGCTATCATGAAACATGTCATCCAATGTGATTCAAGTCGAGTCGTCCGGCCATAAATGCGAATTGTGATTAGTGGGTATATTATTTTTCTGATACACGAGATGAAAACATTGCTACTTGGTCACATAAGTCAAAGAACATGTACTTTCAATTAACATGTCCGTCATTTTAAAGATTTACAAGAACACAGAAACAGAATATGCTAGCTTGCATACAAAATGTTTTACGATAAAGGTAACCATTTTTGCAACAAATCTGTCTCTTTATTACTCACTAAATGAGAACAAATAGAAGGCGTGTGAGCATTTTTATTTTCATATCCATTGTAGTGGAATAATTTCTTTCATTTACATCTGATAATGTTAGGTAACGATACTTACATATTTTATATTGAGGACATGATTTGGTTGATGTTTCTCTCTGCGATTGAGACGTTGGTGCGCAATTTGGTCCTTGTCCGTTCCTAGTTCGTGTGCAAGTAACAGATCCTCCGTCACAGGACTCAGGGCAAGATGGGCAACTCTCGCTCCAACTAGCCCAGACTGGCCATACGCAGCCTGAAAATGAGGTATTGATTTTTTTGTTTTCATTATGGTGATATTTTTAATATTTTTTTACTTGTCGATCAATGGCATTTAAACAGATATAAACCGATATAAATATATGTTAATTTGCAAATTTTATCTAAGGGAGGCCAATAATGTAATGTTTTACCTAGGCCTTCCTCGTTTGTTAACAAGTGTGAAATCTTATTGCAAATAAATAAAACCTTACCTTAAAAAATATTTCACTATATTGCCCGCAGTCAATTGCATTTGGTATTGGATTAAGCAATCCAATGCAATAGACTTTAGCTTTGCCTTTATTGCAATGAAGAGTTTTGCTCATTTTCGAACTGCTTTTACTTTTACAGATATACAAGTATGTAAGGTTTAATTTACGATGTAAAATTTTTTTCAAGATGGCGATATTTAAAATGGAATCATTACTCCTCAGTACTCCTCCTGTTGGCATATTTAATAACATTGATAGTAAGATACATAGCAATTGCATATTTTATTCATTAATGCAATTACAAATGTACTTGGAAACATTGTCCATCGGCCCAAGCCGTGTATGACTAATTAGTCAAAGTAATCTCATACTAATAGAAACAAATAATTTCTAACAAATAATGACTTTCAGAAAAAGTGTAAAGGAACGGTGCTCCAGACAACTATCGTTATTTAATTATTAATAAGTTAAAATTTACTTTAATTTCCTTGTGAAATTTATTTTGTTTTAACTGTTTAATAAGTCATTTACTGCAAGTATATTTACCATCTATGCATTGACATTCGTTGTGACTGGCCACCTTGAAAACTTGATCCTTGGGGCATAAATGCTCTACAAAGTCCCCATCGGGAATGTCCTGGCTGGAATAGCTACCTCCACTAAGGGGCCAATACCAGGTGCTATGCATACAGCACGTATGAGTTGCTCCGTACCTTGGGTCAGAACTAGGTGGACAGTAATCTGAATAGATTTATTACAATAGAAAATAGTGAAAGTTAGGGCACCCTGAAAAGTTGTACTTTTACATATGAAATCATGAAATCGAGACTTTTCCAAGTCAGACAGAAAAATTGGAAAGGAGCAATTACTTCACAAGAACAATTGCGCATATACATCTCTTTCAAAGTCCACTATGAAATTTAACAATTGAGGACTGTCTACCTTAAACTAGCAATAGAGATTGGTCGATATTCACAACCAAGAAAAGCTCAAATTAAAGAAAGACTGCCCTGTTTCATACCTGCCAACCTCTCAGAGAAAAAAAAACAGGAGTTTTTTTTTTAAAAAACAGGAGAAAAACAGGAGACTTTTACTGAAAAAAACAGGAGAAAACAGGAGACTTCTTTTAAAAAACAGGAGAAAACAGGAGGTTTCTTTTAGAAAACAAGTTACCATCTAAAAAACAGGAGAAAACAGGAAATTTTAAGTCTAAACAGGAGATTTTCTTTAAAAACAGGAGAAAACAGGAGGTTTCTTTTAGAAAACAAGTTACCATCTAAAAAAACAGGAGAAAACAAGACTTTCAGTCTAAACAGGAGATTTTCTTAAAAAAAACAGGCGAAAACAGGAGACTTCTTTTAAAAAACAGGAGAAAACAGGAGGTTTCTTTTAGAAAACAAGTTACCATCTAAAAAACATGAGAAAACAGGAGATTTTCAGTCTAAACAGGAGATTTTCTTTAAAAACAGGAGAAAACAATTTATTTTAAAGAAAACTTCAAAGAAAACACATTGTTCTTATAAAAAATACTCTATATATGGCCAGAAAATATAATGGTGAAAGATATGATGGTCCAAAATCACTTGCAATACCGGGTTGCAATCTATGCACATGGCCGTCTAGGTCCAGGATCAAGGAGGATTGGCTCCCAGAATGCAACATCGATACTCTGTCGATATTCTTGATGTCATGATTGCAAAATTCGAATTCAAACAGCCGCTATTTTATTCACTTCAACATTTGTATCGTTAATTTTGGTCTTATTTTCAAACGAAAATGCAGTTTGAATTCGAATTTTGTAGACACGACTTAGGGAGTATCGGTATCGATGTTGCATCCTGGGAGCCAATCCTCCTTGGTCCAGGATGGAAAAACCAAAAAGCTTACCGTAAATGTGACTGATAAATCTCAATCTTTGACAAACTTCAATGGTAAAATCATTCAAACTTATTTAACATGATTTCTCTTAATGTATATACATGCTTAATCTTGGTAGGCTTACACAATCGTGCATAAATAGACAGAATTATTCTTACCCCGTTTCACGGACATACTTGCGCAGATTCTTATCGCCTCCACTCAGGAGATTATCTACGTAATACGCATGCGCTAGGATCGTAATAAAGGATGGATTCGCTCTTACTGATTAAAATTGTTGCGCGTTCGCTAATTTCCTTGTTGTTGATTGAACATTTATATGTTAGTGTAGCTTAGAAGTCACAAGTCACAATAATTTCTCTCTGCATATTTGAAGTATTTATGGTGGATATAATATAGCAAAACTGGATTAACATATATGTACATATTCGTGAAGGATTCAGGATAAAGAATCTGGAACTTTATATTTACAAAAATCAATATTTGAAGAGAAATTTGAAGGAAAACCATATGTTCTTTGTTTGAATTATTGAACATTTTAAACAGTTGGTGCTAACCAAGGAGCTAAGACAGCCAATTTAGGTTACAGACTGTAGTAATTAAGGTGCTACCAACGTATTAGCCTGATAGACTTATAGTTAGGCCTGATAGAATAATTGGCAGACTTGGAATAGTTTTAAACCATGGAAACTGGAACTGTTAGCCAATTGTTAGGCAGTTACTCTGATACAGACTTGGATACTTCCACAGAAACCCAAATTGGTTTAGCTGGCATTCAGGGGTTGTCTCAAAGTAGTCAGGGACAATCTCAAGATGTTGACGAAAATGAAATTCTGGACAATACAGAGTTAGCTACTCCTCATCCTACCAGACGATCAGGCCGCACAACCAAGCTCAAAACCCTCAAGACCCCTCTCACTGCCTCTAGACTTGTGACATCCAAACCCAAGAGAGGGCGCCCAAGAACAACTAAGTCCCAACCTGTTAGGACTAACCCCGCTCAATCAAATCCTGCTCTGACACACCCGGTTGATCTTATAACCATAATGACAATGCTGAGGGACATGTCTGAGGATATTAAACATCTGAAAGACATTAATAAAACTAACGCCGACCTGGTAAAGCAGCTGTCACGTAAAACAGCTGACAATGAAGAGCTCCACAAGGAAGTCGCCACTTTGAGAAAACAACTTGTAAATAAGACAGTTTCACCCCCAAAGGACAATGTGAAATCCCTTCTTATAGGATCATCAATAGTTCGTGACATTGATGAAGCCAAACTGAACAATACGGAAGTTATATGCATACGTGGAGGAAAGATATCTGATATTCACAAGAAACTACTTACCATGAAGAGGAAGTTTGACCATATATACCTGCAGGTGGGAAGTAATGATTGTTCTGAGAGAGAAGACGTCAAGCTAATATCAGAAGATTATACCCTCCTAATCCGTACAGCAAAACAGTGTTCCAGTTCTGTCACTGTTTCTAGCGTAACACCGCGCATAGGTGCCACTCAAACCCAGGAGCGCATTGACCAACTCAATGGTTTCCTCCTTTGCCATTGCCAAGACGAGGATGTAATTTTCAATGACAATGATATCAACTTTCGGCTCAAGGATGAGTCAATCAACACTGGCTATATATGTGCCGATTAAGTCCACCTTAGTTTTGCAGGCACCAATAGCCTGGCCAAAAACCTCAAACTCAAAAGGAGTTGTGATGATGTCAACCTACCCAAGAATAAAAGGTTTGACCCTCTGCAGAAAAAATCACAGCAGCAGCCACAGAACAAGCGCCAAACACAGCAACACCAGCCCAATGATTCAACAAGTCCAGTGACGCACCCCCAAAGTGATATACCCAGACAATCCGGTTATAATAACACACGTAAACCGAGATCGAAGCAGACTTATACCCCACAGCAAGAACGCCACTTTATTACTTCATCAAGGGACAATCTTGTGTGCCTGAAATGTGGCGAGCCGGGTCATTTATCTCCCTCGTGTTGGCATCCTAACACAGTGCGGTGCCATTCCTGTCGGGAATTGGGACACAAATCCTCCAGGTGCCCCAAATCTGAGGTTCCACCATTAATGACCAGACAATTTGCAAATACCAGAATTGCCAATGAGCGTGCTCCACCAATGACCCATGATTATGATGGTCATTATATTAAGGACTATGGACATGGCAATAATAACTTTAGGAATAGATTTGCTGTTCTTGAGCATTATTAGATGTACGGCAATGAGTCTGCCTTACCCCCCAAAATCCAGAAATGTTTTGCCTCACCCCCCTTAAGCCCAAATAATGTCACTTCTATAAAACATAGACCTCATAGAAGGTCCAAACGGAAACGCTCTCAGGGTGAATGTTTGAATTTAAAATTTGCTTTTAATAATGTGCAAAATTTAGGACGGGCTAAACAAAGTGAATTGAAATATCTGCTTGAAAATAATGACATTAAAGTAATGGGCTTAACAGAAACATTTTTCAATGAAAATCGGTCACTGATGGTAAAAAGTGATAAACATGAATGGGTACATAAAAATAGGGTAAAACGTGAAGGAGGTGGCGTGGGCTTTTTTATTAAGACAAGCAATGAGATTGATATTTTGAATGATGACCTATTAAATTCCAAGTCAGACGATTTTGAGAGATACTGGATAAGATTGAGAATTAACGGTGAAACTTTCAGTATCGGTATTGCATACTATCCTAATGATGGTAAGCATACTGATCTGAGTAACTCACTTACAGATGAACTTATTTCAAACGTGGCCTCGCTAGAGGAATCTGGGGACTTTATCATTTTAATGGGAGATTTCAATGGAAGAATAAAGCAATTCTCAAAAGATGGCATTGCTAGCACAAATGGGAAATTGATTGAAATGCTCAGCGAAGTAACAGATATGAATATATTAAATCTTTCAAGCAAATGTAATGGTTCTTATACTTGGTTTAGAGGAAGTCAGACTTCAACTATAGATTATGTTTTATGTAATCAAAGTTTATATGATAAAATGACATCAATGAATATTGATGAAGAATGTGAATATTCTATTGGAAATGATCATTGTATGATTCTTATTAACTTTGCTTTTGTAAAACATACCAATCACTCCAGAAAATCTAAAGTAAATCTCGATTGCAATGCTAAGCTTTGGAAAATGAACGACCAGACAAACTGGAAAGCCTTCAAAACAACTCTTTCTTCTGAATTTGAACATTGGAATCCTACAGATTTCTCCTCTCCTGAAGAAATGTGGACTGATTGGAGAGAACGCGTTCTCAATGTTGGCAATAATGTGATCGGTCATTTTGAAATTTCACAAAAGTATAGAAGCTTTTGGGATGATGAACTGAAAAAACTAATCAAGAGTCGTAAGGAGGCTAGCCAGTTCTGTAGATACTGGCGTGCCTCAGGTTTTACAGATCTTGATTCTTTCGATGAACTATGGAAAATATATCAAATAAGAAAGGAAAGAGTTCATGTTTATATAAAAGACAAAATGGTCAAACGTCATATTAATATTTTGACTAGAAATGCATCCAAAAAATCGTCCAGTTCAAGGTCATACTGGAGAACCCTTAATATGTTTAACATTAATAATAACACACCCATAAGAATCCAACATCCTCTCCACTCTGACATAATTGTTGATGATCCAAAACAAGTATCTATTCTAATGAAAGATTATTGGTCAAAAGTGGGATTAAAAAACAGAAATCAAAAATCGCCTGATTTGACAGCAAATGAAATTAAACACTCTCAAATTCTGGCGAATATGGAATTTAAACTCAGTGCACCAAATGAAAATGACTCTGATATCTTTGATCAAGTTATTTTGGACAAGGATGTACTAACAGCCCATTTAAGGCAACTGCCTAATGGTAAAGCAGTGGGCACTGACCTTATACCGTATGAATTTTTGAAATATGGGGGCCCCACTATTGTCAACACTTTGCTCCATTTGTTTACAATGTGTAAGACCCATGAATCATACCCTGAACAATGGAAAGAAGGTTTATTAAAGCCACTTCATAAAGGTGGCGCAAATGGCTCCTTAGATAATTTTCGAGGTATTTCTATTACCTCTGATGTATTTAAACTTTTTTGCTCCATAATCAATAAGCAAATGATGGCTTTCTGTGAAGATAAAAATATATTCGGTGACTTCCAAGGAGCGTATATAGTGTGTGCCAAAACCCCAGAAAATCACAAAAACCTATGTTGTGGTAGCTTACTATGAAGTGACCCATTATCATTATAGATTGGTCCATCAACTATTCATTTTTACTTGTCTGCACTCAAAAAGGTGACACGAAAGGGCTAAACGGCTTGCACCAAGGTGCAACCATCAAAAAGATGAGTTTGATAAAAATTATTTTTTTCAAATAATAGCAATGGGTATACAATATAGGAGGCAACTTTGGTATTGATAAGTATGATAGTCCATTTGCGTGTGGTCATTTTTATAAAAAACAATAATTGTGAAGAATTATATATTTCTGACCTGAAAATACCATATTTATTCAAAAGTCATGGTTGTTAATGATAATATTCCTATTTCACCTATTCAATGTTTTCAAAATATTTTAATTACCATTATATTCATTTTTGGCAAAGTAAATAAATATAGGGCTCACACAAGGATCAACTTTATTTGCAATATTTTCATATTTAGTGATGTTTTGAAAAAATATAAGGTTAAACACAATTTTATTTGTTAAATGTTTAACAAAATAAACAGAGTGTGTTTATTTCATTGTTTTGACTGAAAAATCGCAATTCATTGCTCTTCCTCTTAGAACGGCAGGGGATATACAAGTACATAAACAGTCTTAAAAAACGTTGATCCTTGTGTAAGCCCTACACTTATTTACTTTGCCAGAAACTGATATAATGATTATTCGGTGGTATGAAAATCATTTCAGAGGTAAAATAGGAAGAATGTCTTTGAACTTGGAATAAAAAGCATTATATGGTTAGAAATACCCAATTTTTACCATAATTGTTTTTAATAATATAACCATACCCTCATGGACTATCTTTACATTTCAATAACCAATGTGCATTATATTTTGCATGTTTTACTGCAATTATTTGTAAAAATATTTTTAAATCTTACATTTTTGACTGGAAAGTGAAAGAAACTAGTGTGAATTAAATGGTCATATTATACAATACAATACAATACAATACAATACAATACAATACTGATCCAAATCAGAATTACTAGAGAAAGTAACTCTCGTGGCTGTTGATTACTGATTGCAGTCATTAAACTAATGACCTCATATTTGGATGTCCTCTCTCCTGATATGATTTTACAATTCACTTCAAATTGGCAAAGGACCAGGTATAGTATGACAAGTGATATCTGATCGTCATATATTTTACCATGACTACTTTCTCAATATAAATATGACATTTCTCAACAACACAATATGTTATCTTTCAAGAAAATTCAATTCTCAATGATTATAAAAATATCATTCAAACAATCTAAAAAACTATGAATGGGGAACCCATCTCAAAATTTTTTTGAAATTATTTACTCAACAGAGGTTCTTCTTTTTTATTTGAATTGCATGAAAATATTATTCAACAAGTGGTCTAAAACGTTTTCATTAGTAGAATTGTAATGCAAGTCTAGTTTTGGAGATATCAATTTTCAATGACCACAATTATGTTGAAAACAATGGATAGTTTGTGTTTTCCAATGGAAAATAACATTGAACTTGTGGTTTTTAACTTTATCGCATTTCAATACCCGTCCCCTTTTCAGAATTTGGTAATTCATTAGCGTAGAAGAACTTTTGATATATTCGAATTAAGAAAAAATACTTTAGAAAATAAGCCTAATATTTTTCAAAAAGTGACAAGGTTGGGATCTTATCAATAATATTTCAGATATATTTTCAAATATTTATATTTTCAATTTCAATTTATTGATACATTCAAGCATTATGTTTACGAATGTTATTAATAACAGGTGGCACCACATTTGATGCTTATACCCGTACATATAGTAGTAAAATCATGTAGTGTATCATTAAGTTGTCAAGGAATCAAACCAGAATGAAATCATAAAAAATAAGTTGAAAAATAAAGGTTGAGGGGGATTCATGATGTTTTTTCTTTTCAAGTGAAAAAGTTGGATGATATCATTTTTATCACAGGGACTTTACATAAGAAAAATCATATTGTTTTCACAAAAACACGTTCAGCCCCAAAACGCCAAATACTAATTAGATATTGGGCTATCACCTTGAAATGATCTTGATCCATAAACATTGACTTATAGATCTCTGGTCATTTTATCATTGGTCATTAAATAGGACTGTAGCCCCACATTTGCCAACTACTCAGATATTGAACTTGAAATGACCTTGACACCAGGTCACCTAATCATTGGTCGCCAAAGGTCACAATTGTTCTCAATTGCCTTTAAACTCCAAATTGCGAGATATTGACCTTGGAAGTCACCCTATCATGAGTCGCTAGGGGTCACAGCAGATACCAGGGCCTTAATACACCAAATACTTAGATACTGATATTTGACCTTGAAATAACCTTGACCTCAGGTCACACATTCATGATTCACAAAGGGTAACCTCAGCCCAAAAACGCCAAATATTTAGATATTGATGACTTTGAAATGACCTTGACCTATAGACCTGACCCTGACAACAGGTCACCTAATAATCGGTTGTCAAGGGTCAGAATTGTTCTCAATTGCCTTAAAACACCAAATTGTTAGATATTGACCTTGAAATTACCTACACCCATTCAGTTGATCTTTACCTCAGGTCACATAATCATCGGTTGTGAAGGGTCACACCATCGGCAAAATGTCTTAAAATCCCAACTATCCTAGATATTGATATTTTAAACTTGAAATTACCCTGACTTTTGACCTATGTTGAATACACATTTTATGAACAAAACATAGTATGAAGTTGAAAACTGATCTTTTTGAAATGAAATTGCTGCTAATGTTTCAAAACTAAGGTATCTTTATTGCAAAAGTACTATTCAAATTGAATAAACCAAAAGAGATAGATTATCTAATCTTCCATCAGATTTAGTAAAATTATAACTCTTAAGTAAATGTTGCAATGAATGCTCACACATATCTTGTTGTATATCAATCTAGTGCAACTGCTACAGGTATCACTCTGACACGTATCTGTGAACAAATCAAACTTCTTTGATGTTGATGTAATGCAAATTGGTATCTTTTAATATGACGTCCGTAAGATAAACCATCAATACTAGGATTGTCAAAACTTGCATTAATAAAATCAATTCCCGTCTCATCACTGTCACACCCATTACTACAAGATGATGCCTCTTAGATCACTGTCTGCAAGCTATAAACTAAGTGATGCACTATATGCTCGTAATACTTTTTTATTCAAAATCAAAAGTCAATGATACTTTTCCTATTTTACCTATTAAATGATTTTTATATATCCGAATAACCATTATATACGTTTTTGACAAAGTAAATAATTGTAGGGCTCACACAAGGATCAACTTTTTGAAGACTTTTTCGTACTGGTGTAGACTCTCCTGCTTGCGAAGCAAGGGCGATGAATTGAGATTTTTCAGTCGAAACAAAAAAACAAACATATAATTGTTTTTTCTTCAACAAATAAAAAATAAAATTCAGTTTACCTTCGTATTTTTTCAAAACATCACTTAATATGAAAATGCTATGAACAAAGTTGATCCTTGTGTGAGCCCTATAATTAGTTACTTTGTCAAAAACGAATGAAATGGTTATTGGTATATTTAAAAAACACTGACTATATAAAATAGGAATAATATCCTTGACAACAGTAACTTTTTAATTGAAATCGCATTTTAAGGTCATAAATATCCAATTTTTTACCATAATTGTTTTTCATAAAATTACCACACCCGAATGGACTATCATTACACATCAATATCAAATTTGCATCTCATTTTGTATACTTACAAGTATTATTTTAAAAAGTCAAGGAATCAAACCAGAATGAAATCATAAAAAATAAGTTGAAAAATAAAGGTTGAGGGGGATTCATGATGTTTTTTCTTTTCAAGTGAAAAAGTTGGATGATATCATTTTTATCACAGGGACTTTACATAAGAAAAATCATATTGTTTTCACAAAAACACGTTCAGCCCCAAAACGCCAAATACTAATTAGATATTGGGCTATCACCTTGAAATGATCTTGATCCATAAACATTGACTTATAGATCTCTGGTCATTTTATCATTGGTCATTAAATAGGACTGTAGCCCCACATTTGCCAACTACTCAGATATTGAACTTGAAATGACCTTGACACCAGGTCACCTAATCATTGGTCGCCAAAGGTCACAATTGTTCTCAATTGCCTTTAAACTCCAAATTGCGAGATATTGACCTTGGAAGTCACCCTATCATGAGTCGCTAGGGGTCACAGCAGATACCAGGGCCTTAATACACCAAATACTTAATTACTGATATTTGACCTTGAAATAACCTTGACCTCAGGTCACACATTCATGATTCACAAAGGGTAACCTCAGCCCAAAAACGCCAAATATTTAGATATTGATGACCTTGAAATGATCTTGACCTATAGACCTTGACCCTGACAACAGGTCACCTAATAATCGGTTGTCAAGGGTCAGAATTGTTCTCAATTGCCTTAAAACACCAAATTGTTAGATATTGACCTTGAAATTACCTACACCCATTCAGTTGATCTTTACCTCAGGTCACATAATCATCGGTTGTGAAGGGTCACACCATCGGCAAAATGTCTTAAAATCCCAACTATCCTAGATATTGATATTTTAAACTTGAAATTACCCTGACTTTTGACCTATGTTGAATACACATTTTATGAACAAAACATAGTATGAAGTTGAAAACTGATCTTTTTGAAATGAAATTGCTGCTAATGTTTCAAAACTAAGGTATCTTTATTGTAAAAGTACTATTCAAATTGAATAAACCAAAAGAGATAGATTATCTAATCTTCCATCAGATTTAGTAAAATTATAACTCTTAAGTAAATGTTGCAATGAATGCTCACACATATCTTGTTGTATATCAATCTAGTGCAACTGCTACAGGTATCACTCTGACACGTATCTGTGAACAAATCAAACTTCTTTGATGTTGATGTAATGCAAATTGGTATCTTTTAATATGACGTCCGTAAGATAAACCATCAATACTAGGATTGTCAAAACTTGCATTAATAAAATCAATTCCCGTCTCATCACTGTCACACCCATTACTACAAGATGATGCCTCTTAGATCACTGTCTGCAAGCTATAAACTAAGTGATGCACTATATGCTCGTAATACTTTTTTATTCAAAATCAAAAGTCAATGATACTTTTCCTATTTTACCTATTAAATGATTTTTATATATCCGAATAACCATTATATACGTTTTTGACAAAGTAAATAATTGTAGGGCTCACACAAGGATCAACTTTTTGAAGACTTTTTCGTACTGGTGTAGACTCTCCTGCTTGCGAAGCAAGGGCGATGAATTGAGATTTTTCAGTCTAAACAAAAAAACAAACATATAATTGTTTTTTCTTCAACAAATAAAAAATAAAATTCAGTTTACCTTCGTATTTTTTCAAAACATCACTTAATATGAAAATGCTATGAACAAAGTTGATCCTTGTGTGAGCCCTATAATTAGTTACTTTGTCAAAAACGAATGAAATGGTTATTGGTATATTTAAAAAACACTGACTATATAAAATAGGAATAATATCCTTGACAACAGTAACTTTTTAATTGAAATCGCATTTTAAGGTCATAAATATCCAATTTTTTACCATAATTGTTTTTCATAAAATTACCACACCCGAATGGACTATCATTACACATCAATATCAAATTTGCATCTCATTTTGTATACTTACAAGTATTATTTTAAAAAAATGTATGTTTTTCAAACTCATCTTTTTGACGGTCGCACCTTGGTGCAAGCCGTTTAGCCCTTTCGTGTCACTATTTTGACTGCAGACAAGTAAAAATGAATAGATAATAGATCAATCTAAAATGACTATGGGTCAATTCATAGTAAGCTACCACAACATAGGTTTAGCCTAACTAAGCCACTTAGAAAGCAATTTGGCACACACTAATAGAATCAAACAACGTTTAGAAAATCATGTATTCAAACTTAAGTCTCTGTGCAGTTTAAGGAAAGATAAAAACCAAAAGACCTACTTGGCTTATTTGGACATTTCAAAGGCCTTTGACGTAATGGACAGAGACCTTATGTTCATAAAATTATGGGAGGAAGGTGTCCGCGGTAAATGTTGGAGACTCATAAGAGAAATGTACAGAGGAATAAGGACCAAGGTCAAATTATCTAATAATTGTAATGAAAACCTCATAGATAACGACAATAAAAATGGCTCTCAAAATGAAAATAATAATAACTAGACATGTAAATTGAACAAGTTCAATTTAAGACTCCAGATTTCAAACTTTTCTCAAGCTGAGTCATCCAATTACTTGTAAGCTGAGTCATTCAGAATAAGCTGAGTCAGCCAGAATATAGACATTTAGAAAACTCTTAAGAATGTTATCTTCGACTCCATTGGCTTAACATGGGGATATCATCATATCGACTTTTCAAGACTTCAAACCGCTGTAACTATTTAACCAGAAGTTTAATCAAAATTTGGTTTAAAGATTCGGATTCCTGATAAAATTCTACCCTTAATTCATAACTTATACGTTAAATTTGGAGAACTTTTTATTTTGACCTACATTTCGGACACCATATCTCAAAAGTGGGTCAAAATACTTTCTGACGGCAAATGGCTACCACTATGAGCATACTCTTCGCTACCTGTGTACAAAATTTCGAAGCAAATCATTAAAGTGTATTGTCAGAAACGCAAAAATAAGGAAAAACTATGAATTTGACCTAGATTTTGACCTGGGCATTTTGATGTCCAAATTTTAAAGCAAGATAGCCTTCGAGGTCCCCTTCTTCTATAGGCTTTCAGAATAATGAGCTGTACTCGGTCAATATCTGGTATTTTACACATCAAAAAAATCTTTTTTCTCATTGACATAACATGGGGCACCATATTTAGCGATTTTTGACCTTTCAAAACGCCATAACTTTTGAACCGAAAGTCGGATTGAAATTTAGTTTGCAGATTCGGATTCCTGAGAAAATTCTACCCTTAAGTCATACCTCATACGTTAAATTTAGAGAATTTTTAATTTTGACCTACTTTCCGGACACCATATCTCAAAAGTGGGTCAAAATACTTTCTGACGGCAAAAGGCTCACACTATTAACACACACTTTTCTATCTGTATACAAAATTTTGAAGCAAATTATTAAAGTGTAGTGTCAGAATCGTAAAATAAGGAAAAACTATGAATTTGACCTAGATTTTGACCTAGGCATTTTGGTGTCCAAATTTTGAAGCTATGTAGCTTTTGAGGTCCCTCTCTTTTAAAGGCATTCATTATGTTAAGCTGTACTCAGTCTATATCTTGTATTTTACACTTCGAAAAAGTATTTTTCCCAATTGAACTAACATGGGCGCCAAATTTAGCGATTTTTGAGATTTCAAAACGCCATAACTTCCGAACCGGAAGTCGGATCGAAATTTTGTTTGCAGATTTGGATTCCTGAGATAATTCTACACTTATTTGATAATTCACACGTTGATTTTGGAGAACTTTTTATGTTCTGACCTACTTTTCGGACGCTATATCTCAAAATCGGTAAGAGTAATCAAAAAACGGTTTGCCTTCGGAACTAGCTTTTTTTCTAAGGAACATGATGAAAAAAAACCGGAGCGAAAATACCGAAGGACGACTGAGAAAACTAGTAAAATAGTAAAAACTAACGATTTGACCTAGTTTTTGACCTTTGACCTAGATAAACATTTGACCTAATTTCCCAGAAACTAGGTCTCATTACCCAGTTGACTGTGTTAGCAGATTTAAGTAAGTCCTTCTAGTTGCTGAGAAAACTGGTTCGGAAAGAAAAATAATAACTAGACTTTGGAAATTGAACGAAGTTCAATTTCAGACTCCAGATCTAGACTTTTTTTGGCCGAGTCATCCAGAATAAGCCGAGTCATCCAAAATAAGCTGAGTCATCCAGAAAAAGATGGATGGATGGATGGATGAAAAAGGAAGGAAGGATAGGCTAGAATAGGAAGGAACGATAGGATAGAATAGGAAAGAATGATAGAATAGAATATGAAGAAGGAATAGAATAGGAAGGATAGGAAGGAGAGGATATGAAGGAGAGGTAGATAAGAAGGATACGATAGGATCACAAAGGAAGGATGGATGCATTTTTCAATATTTTCTTCTCTACTCTTGACTTTCTATCAGGATACCATCAGATCGATTTTTCTCGAAATTTCAAAACGCCATAACTTTCGAATCGGAAGTCGGATCGAAATTTGGTTTGCAGACTCGGATTCCTGAGAAAATTCTACCCTTAATTCATAACTCATATGTTAAATTTGGAGAACTTTTTATTTTGACCTACTTTTCGGACACCATATCTCAAAAGTGGGTCGAAATACTTTCTGACGGCAAAAAGCTAACACTATAAGCACACTTTTTCCTACCTGTATACAAAATTTTGAAGCAAATCATTCAAACATAGTGTCAGAATCGCAAAAATAAGGAAAAACTATGAATTTGACCTAGATTTTGACCTGGGGATTTTGGTGTCCAAATTTTGAGTTAGGTAGCCTTCGAGGTCCCCTTCTTTCATAGGCTTTCATTATTTTAAGCTGTACTTAGTCTATATCTCGAATTTTACACTTCAAAAAAATCTTTTTTCCCATTGACACAACATGGGGCACCAAATTTAGCGATTTTTGAGCTTTCAAAATGTCATAACTTCCGAACAGGAAGTCGGATCGAAATTTGATTTGCAGATTCGGATTCCTGAGAAAATTCTATACTTAATTCATAACTCAAACGTTAAATTTGGAGAATTTTTTATTTTGACCTACTTTTCGGACACCATATCTCAAAAGTGGGGCAAAATACTTTCTGACGGCAAAAGGCTAACACTATTAGCACACTCTTGGCTACATGTATACAAAATTTTGAAGAATATAATCAATCTGTAGTGTCAGAATCGCAAAAATAAGGAAAAACTTTGAATTTGACCTAGATTTTGACCTAGGCATTTTGGTGTCCAAATTTTTATGAAAAGAAGGTTTTGAGGTCCCTTTCTTTTATGGGCTTCCATTATGTTTAGCTGTGCTTAGTCTGTATCTCGTATTTTACACTTCAAAAAAATATTTTTTCCCATTGAATTAACATGGGGCACCAAATTTAGCGATTTTTGAATTTTCAAAACGCCATAACTTCTGAACCGGAAGTCAAATCGAAATTTGGTTTTCAGATTCGGAATCCTGAGAAAATCTCCTATAAGACTGATATCCTGGACATTGGATTCGGAGAACTTTTTTTTGGACCTCGTTTTCGGACACTGATATCTCGAAATGGGTTTGAGATACCAAAAAACTAAATCGACCCTAGATTTTCTACTTTTTTACGAGGAACACAATGAAAAAAAACCAGATCAAAAATATTGAAGGACGACCGAGAAAATCGAAAAAAGTGACAAAGTACTGGATTTGACCTAGTTCTTGACCTTTGACCTAGATAAAAATTTGACCCAATTTCCCACCAACTAGATACTGAACCTAAATGAACTGTATAATGGTCTTTACTGGATACCTTATAGTTATTGAAAAAACTCTTAAAGAAAAATAACTAGACTTTGGAAATTGAACGAAGTTCAATTTCAGACTCCAGATCTAGACTTTTTTTTAAGCCCAGTCATCTAAAATAAGCCGAGTCATCCAGAATAAGCTGAGTCATCCAGAATAAGATGGATGGATAAAATAAGAAGGTAGGATAGGATAGAATGGGACTAAACGATAGGATAGAATAAGAAAGAAGGATAGGATAGAACAGAATAGGAAGAAAGGATATGATAGGAGAGGATAGGAAGGAAAAGATACGAAGGAAGGATAGATAGGAAGGATAGGATAGGATCAGATAGGAAGGATGGATGAATTTTTCAATATTTTCTTCTCTACTCTTGACTTTCTATCAGGATACCATCAGATCGATTTTCCGAAATTTCGAAACGCCATAACTTCCGAGCCGGAAGTCGGATCTAAATTTGATTTAAAGATTCGGATTCCTGACAAAATTCTACCCCTAATTCATAACTCATACATTAAATTTGGCAAATTTTTATTTTGACCTACTTTTTGGACACGCCATAACTTCGGAACCGGAAGTCGGATCGAAATTTGGTTTGCAGATTCGGATTTCTGAGAAAATTCTATTCTTAATTCATAACTCAAACGTTAAATTTGGAGAACTTTTTATTTTGACCTACTTCTCGGACACCATATCTCAAAAGTGGGTCAAAATACTTTCTGACGGCAAAAGGCTAACGCTATTAGCACACTCTTGGCTACATGTATACACAATTTCGAAGAATATAATTAAAGTGTAGTGTCAGAATCGCAAAAATAAGAAAAAACTTTGAATTTGACCTAGATTTTGACCTAGGCATTTTGGTGTCCAAATTTTAAAGCTAGATGGCTTTTGAGGTCTCATTCTTTTAAAAGCTTTCATTATATTTAGCTGAACTTAGTCTATATTTCGTATTTTTCACTTCAAAAAAATCTTTTTTCCCATTGACTTAACATGGGCTCAAAATTTAGCGATTTTTGAGCTTTCAAAACGCCATAACTTCAGAACCGGAAGTCTGATCTAAATTTCGTTTTCAGATTCGGAATCCTGAGAAAATTTCCTATAAGACTAATATCCTGGACATTTGATTCGGAGAAATTTTTTTTGGACCTCGTTTTCGGACACCGATATCTCGAAATCGGTTTGAGATATCAAAAAACTAAATCGACATTCTTAATACTACTTTTTAATCAGGAACACAATGAAAGAAAAACGGATCGAAAATATTGAAGGACGACTGAGAAAATCGAAAAAAGTGACAAAGTACTGGATTTGACCTAGTTCTTGACCTTTGACCTAGATAAAAATTTGACCCAATTTCCCACCAACTAGATACTGAACCTAAATAAACTGTATTATGGTCTTTACTGGATACCTTATAGTTATTGAAAAAACTCTTAAAGAATAATAAGAAGAATAATAAGAATACTGGCAAAAACAATAGACTCCAGATTGACATCTGGAGTCTAATAATAACTAGATTGGAGAAATTGAACAAGTTCAATTCAAGACTCCAGATCTAGATTGATTATCTCAAAACCATTTTGAGATCTCATATTAATGAAATGGTTGAGTTTGTTACAATTTGGTGGCAGCGGTGGGATTTTTTTTGAGATTTCAAAAGCCCATTTCTTGTAAACCGGAAGTCGGATCTCAATTTTGTTTTCAGATTCGGAATCCTGAGAAAATTTTCTATTTAAACCTTAATTTGAACTTTGATATTAATGAGAAATAAAAAAATATCGGTCAGATTGACATGACATGGGGATATCATCAAATCATTTTTTCAAAATTTCAAAATGTCTTTACTCCTGAACCGGGAGTCGGATCGCAATTTCGTTTTCAGATTCGGAATCTTGAGACAATTTTCTATTAAATTAATACCAATTTTAATGGATTTGGAACATTAAAAAAATTCAATTTTTTTTTAAAGTCAAATTTCTCAAAATCCTTAAAAGTTACAATAAAAAAAAATAGTTCACTTAAAAGCGCTTCTTCTTAGCTACACATTGAAAAAAAATTAAGAAAAAATGATTAACCATAACAAAGATAATTGACAATTTGTAAATTTGACCTAGACTTTGACCTTTGACCTAGATAAAAATTTGACCTCATTTCCCAGAAACTAGGTCACATACCCTAACTGACCATGTAAACAGATTTACCCTAAGTCTTCTAGTTATTGAGATATCTTGCTAAGAAAAATAATAATAACTAGATTTTGGAAATTGAACGAAGTTCAATTTCAGACTCCAGATCTAGACTTTTTTTAGCCGAGTCATCCAGAATAAGCCGAGTCATCCAGAATAAGCCGAGTCATCCAGAATAAGCTGAGTCATCCAGAAAAAGATGGATAAATAAAATAGGAAGGTAGGATAGGATAGAATAGGAAAGAACGATAGGATAGAATAAGAAAGAAGGATAGGATAGGATAGAATAGAATAGAATAGAAAGAAAGGATAGGATAGGATAGAAAGGATAGGAAGGAAAAGATACGAAGGAAGGATAGATAGGAAGGATAGGATAGGATCATATAGGAAGGATGGATGAATTTTTCAATATTTTCTTCTCTACTCTTGACTTTCTATCAGGATAACATCAGATCGATTTTCTCGAAATTTCAAAACGCTATTACTTCCGAACCGGAAGTCGGATCTAAATTTGGTTTGCAGATTCGGATTCCTGACAAAATTCTACCCCTAATTCATAACTCATACGTTAAATTTGGAGATTTTTTATTTTGACCTACTTTTCGGACACGCCATAACTTCCGACCCGGAAGTCGGATCGAAATTTGGTTTGCAGATTCAGATTCCTGACAGAATTCTACCCTTAATTCATAACTCATATATTCAATTTGGAGAACTTTTTATTTTGACCTACTTTTCGGACACCATATCTCAAAAGTGGGTCAAAATACTTTCTGACGGCAAAAGGCCAACACTATAAGCACACTCTTGGCTACATGTATACAAAATTTCGAAGAATATAATTAATCTGTAGTGTCAGAATCGCAAAAATAAGGAAAAACTTTGAATTTGACCTAGATTTTGACCTAGGCATTTTGGTGTCCAAATTTTTATGAAAAGAAGGTTTTGAGGTCCCTTTCTTCTATGGGCTTCCATTATCTTTAGCTGTGCTTAGTCTATATCTCGTATTTTACACTTCAAAAAAATATTTTTTCCCATTGAATTAACATGGGGCACCAAATTTAGCGATTTTTGAATTTTCAAAACGTCATAACTTCTGAACCGGAAGTCAAATCGAAATTTGGTTTTCAGATTCGGAATCCTGAGAAAATTTACTATAAGACTGATATCCTGGACATTGGATTCGGAGAACTTTTTTTTGGACCTCGTTTTCGGACACTGATATCTCGAAATCGGTTTGAGATACTAAAAAACTAAATCGACCCTAGATTTTCTACTTTTTTATGAGGAACACAATGAAAAAAAAACGGATCCAAAATATTTAAGGACGACCGAGAAAATCGAAAAAAGTGACAAAGTACTGGATTTGACCTAGTTCTTGACCTTTGACCTAGATAAAAAATTGACCCAATTTCCCACCAACTAGATACTGAACCTAAATATACTGTATTATGGTCCTTACTGGATACCTCATAGTTATTGAAAAAACTCCTAAAGAATAATAAGAATAATAAGAATAAGAACTAGACTTTGGAAATTGAACGAGTTCAATTTCAGACTCCAGATTCAGACCTTTTTAGCCGAATCATCCAAAATAAGCCGAGTCATCTAGAATAAGCTGAGTCATCCAGAAAAAGATGGATGGATAAAATAGGAAGGTAGGATAGGATAGAATAGGAAGGGACGATAGGATAGAATAAGAAAGAAGGATAGGATAGAATAGGAAGAAAGGATATGATAGGATAGGAAGGAAAAGATACGAAGGAAGGATAGATAGGAAGGATAGGATAGGATCAGATAGGAAGGATGGATGAATTTTTCAATATTTTCTTCTCTACTCTTGACTTTCTATCAGGATACCATCAGATCGATTTTTCCGAAATTTCAAAACGCCATAACTTCTGAACCGGCAGTCAGATCGAAATTTGGTTTGCAGATTCGGATTCCTGACAAAATTCTACCCCTAATTCATAACTCATACGTTAAATTTTGAGATTTTTTATTTTGACCTACTTTTTGGACACGCCATAACTTCCGAACCGGAAGTCGGATCGAAATTTGGTTTGCAGATTCGGATTCCTGACAAAATTCTACCCCTAATTCATAACTCATACGTTAAATTTGGGGATTTTTTTATTTTGACCTACTTTTCGGACTCCATATCTCAAAAGTGGGTCAAAATACTTTCTGACGGCAAAAGGCTAACACTATTAGCACACTCTTGGCTACATGTATACACAATTTCGAAGAATATAATTGAAGTGTAGTGTCAGAATCGCAAAAATAAGGAAAACCTTTGAATTTGACCTAGATTTTGACCTAGGCATTTTGGTGTCCAAATTTTGAAACTAACTGGCTTTTGAGGTCCCCTTCTGTTGAAGGCTTTCATTAAATTAAGCTGAACTCAGTCTATATTTCGTATTTTTCACTTCAAAAAAATCTTTTTTCTCATTGACTTAACATGGGCACCAAATTTAGCGATTTTTGAGCTTTTAAAACGCCATAACTTCCAAACCGGAAGTCGGATTGAAATTTGGTTTGCAGATTTGGATTCCTGGAGAAATTCTTCCCTTAGTTCATAACTCATATGTTAAATTTGGAGAAACCTCTAATTTCGACCTACTTTCTGGACGCCATATTTCAAAATCGGTAAGAGTAATCAGAAAATGGATGGCATATTATGAAAGGGCTGTTTCTAAGCTACATGATGATAAAAAGACGAAGACGTTTCGATAAATAACAACGAAGATAATGGACAGAAGGTTGAAAATGTAAGATTTGACCTAGTTCTTGACCTTTGACCTAGATAAAAAATTGACCCAATTTCCCACCAACTAGATACTGAACCTAAATGAACTGTATAATGGTCTTTACTGGATACCTTATAGTTATAGAAAAAACGTCTAAAGAATAATAAAGAAGAATACTGGCAAAAACAATAGACTCCAGATTGACATCTGGAGTCTAATAAGAAGAATACTGGCAAAAACAATAGACTCCAGATTGACATCTGGAGTCTAATAACTAGACTTTGGAAATTGAACGAAGTTCAATTTCAGACTCCAGATTTAGACCTTTTTTAGCCGAGTCATCCAGAATAAGCCGAGTCATCCAGAATAAGCTGAGTCATCCAGAAAAAGATGGATGGATAAAATAGGAAGGTAGGATAGGATAGAATAGGAAGGAACGATAGGATAGAATAAGAAAGAAGGATAGGATAGAACAGAATAGGAAGAAAGGATATGATAGGAGAGGATAGGAAGGAAAAGATACGAAGGAAGGATAGATAGGAAGGATAGGATAGGATAAGATCAAATAGGAAGGATGGATGAATTTTTCAATATTTTCTTCTCTACTCTTGACTTTCTATCAGGATACCATCAGATCGATTTTCCGAAATTTCAAAACGCCATAACTTCCGAACCGGAAGTTGGATCGAAATTTGATTTAAAGATTTGGATTCCTGACAAAATTCTACCCCTAATTCATAACTCATACGTTAAATTTGGCGAATTTTTATTTTGACCTACTTTTCGGACACGCCATAACTTTGGAACAGGAAGTCGGATCGAAATTCGATAAGCAGATTCGGATTTCTGAGACAATTCTACCCTTAATTCATAACTCATATGTTAAATTTGGAGAATTTTTTATTTTGACCTACTTTCCGGACACCATATCTCAAAAGTGGGTCACAATACTCTCTGACGGCAAAAGGCTAACACTATTAGCAAACTCTTGGCTACATGTATACACAATTTCGAAGAATATAATTAAAGTGTAGTGTCAGAATCGCAAAAATAAGGAAAACCTTTGGATTTGACCTAGGTATTTTGGTGTCAAAATTTTGAAGCTAGATGGCTTTTGAGGTCCCCTTCTTTTAAAAGCTTTCATTAAATTAAGCTGAACTCAGTCTATATTTCGTATTTCTCACTTCAAAAAAATCTTTTTTCCCATTGACTTAACATGGGCACCAAATTTAGCGATTTTTGAGCTTCTAAAACGTAACTTTCGAACCGGAAGTCTGATCCAAATTTGGTTTGCAGATTCGGATTCCTGAGATTATTCTACACTTATTTGATAACTCACATGTTGAATTTGGAGAACTTTATGTTCTGACCTACTTTCCGGACGCCATATCTCAAAATCGGTAACAGTAATCAAAAATCTGATGGCACACTTATGAAAGGGCTGTTTCTAAGCTACATGATGAAAAAAAGATAATGTTGTTTCGATAAATAACGACGAAGATATTAGGCGGAAGGTTGAAAATGTAAGATTTGACCTAGTTCTTGACCTTTGACCTAGATAAAAAATTGACCCAATTTCCGAGAAACTAGATACTGGACCTAAATTGACCATATACATGTCTTGACTCAATGTCTTCTGACTACTGAGAAAACGTGTAGAGAATAATAACTAGACATTTAAAATCGCCATGGGGGCGATTTCGTAGAATGCCGTTCCTCGCCGCAGCAGCAAATTCGGTGCACAATTGACCTTTTTCAAGGTCAAGCAGAGGTCGAATTCCAAAACCGAAAGCATATTTAGAATCAGGGACATCCATACTTCATACTTGCAAAGAATTGGAATGAAAATCACCCAAATTATAAACCCTAGAGATATGTTAAATGGGAAGAGTAAGGCATGCAAAAAATAACTACAGTGGCTCCTTGAACAGGTAAAACAAGAAATAAGTTTTACGTCATTTTACGGTGAAGGTCATAGGTCAAGGTCAAAATGTTGACCTAATTTACTCTAGTTTAGTACAGTGTAATACAATGGTACCAATTTCGAATCAATTTGAGCAATTTTAGCAATTTAACCTTTTTGACCTTTTCAAGGTCACCCGGAGGTCAAATTCCAAAACCACAAGCATATTTAGAATCAGGGACATCCATACTTCATACTTGCAAAGAATTGGAATGAAAATCCTAGTTTTCAACTTTGAGGTCATTTGAAGGTCAATGTCAAAGGTCAAGGTCAAAATGGTGACCTAATTTACTCTATCCGAGTACAGTGTAATACAATGGTACCAATTTGGAATCAATTTGAGCGATTTTGATTTTTGAACTTGTTGACCTTTTCAAGGTCACTCAGAGGTCGGATTCCAAAACCGAAAGCATATTTGGAATCAGGGGCTTCTATTCTTTATATCTGCTCAGAATTGGGATCGGATACACAGTTTTCAAATTTTGCCCCACTGGGGTGCCCCATTTTTCAAATTTGGGGCACCCAATTTTAAAACCCGGAATATATGTGAAATGGCAATTGTGAGGGATGGCATATGCAAATTTTGGGTAAAAAATAAAAATGGTTACTCCTTGTACGTGCAAAAATGTAAAAATTTGCGATTTGACCTTGGCTAATTAGGGAGGGGCTAATTAAAAAAATGAAGGCATTTCCCTGTAGCCCAGGAACATGTCAAGGTTGATGGTATATGCTAATTAGCTGACATGTCGGTGTGTGCGGAGAAATCTTGCGTGGAATAATAATAATAATAAAAATAAGAAAAAGGCGAAAACTATAGAATGCCGTTTCTTCGAAACCGGCATTCTAATAAAGAAGAAGAAGAAGAAGAAGAAGAAGAAGAAGAAGAAGAAGAAGAATACTGACAAAAGCTATAGACTCCAGATTTACATCTGGAGTCTAATAATAAGAATACAGGCAAAAACAATAGACTCCAGATTTTCAATCTGGAGTCTAATAAGAAGAAGAAGAATACTGGCAAAAACAATAGACTCCAGATTGACATCTGGAGTCTAATAATAATAATAAGAAAACTGGCAAAAGCAATAGACTCCAGATTTTCAATCTGGAGTCTAATAATGGAAATACCCAATGGTTTAATACAAAATGTGGAGTCAAACAGGGCTGTACCTTATCAACTACTCTATTTTCAATCGTCATGACTGACCTTCAAGATGAACTTTTAAAATCTGATGTAGGTATTACATTTAATAACTCAAAATTCCCTAGCCTCATGTGGGCCGATGATATAGTACTTTTAGGCAATTCTGAAAATGATCTCAATAAGATGCTCAAAATCACTAATGATTTTGCTATTAAATATGGTTTTAGGTTTAGTGAGAAAAAATCAAAAGTCATGGTTATAGGCAAGAAGATTGTTAAGAACAAGTTATGGAAATTAGGCGATCTCAACTTAAAAGAAGTCCAAACCTATAAATATTTAGGTATTCATATTGATCGATCCTTGAAGGATAACTACCACATAATTGATCAACAAATTCAAAAGTCAAAGACTCTGAAGAACTTTATTACATTCATACTGAGCAAACATTTAAATGCTAAACGTATTGAATTTGGTAATACGCTTTATACAACAAAATTCCTCTCGGGGCTGTTACATGGCTGTGGTGTTTGGGTTACGAATACCAAGACCATCCTTGATAAACTCCGGACAATGCAATATGACATGGCCAGGGGTATTTTCAATATAAAAAGTACCCCTGCATATGTTGCTATCATTAATGAACTTGGTTGGACACCAATTAAGTACATAGTCCTCAAGCGACAAATCCAATATTTTCTCCATTTACAGACTCTTGATCAGGGGTCATTCATAAGATTACTACTAACAAGAATGCAAGAACGATTTGCATGTAACAAATCAAATAGTTGGAAATATGTCGAGCACATAAATGATATCTTTAAACTGATTGACCTTAAAGGCATTGACAATAACTTAAATACTTTGATAGAAAATTATGAATCTTCTATTCAGAAGACATGCGACTCTGAGATACAAATTGAAATGAATGGAAAGTCTTCCTTGACACTGTATAGACAGCTTATTGATCTTAAACATAAAGGTTTACAGTACTATTTAAGAAATGATTTTGATTTTGCAAGCGCACGATTAAAATTTCTTGCTCGGACCGGGAAACTAGGCCTTAAAGGTGAAACATATAAATGGGCAAATGTACAAGTTAATAGCCCATTCTGTGATTTTTGCTCTGATAAAGAAGAGAATATAGAACATAGATTACTATTTTGTTCTAATTTTGCAGGGGAAAGATCCAAATTTTATAAAATACTTGAGGATAAAATTCCCATACATTTAACAGGGATATTCTTTAGCGCCCCAACTGACACAAAATTGAAATGGTTACTGGGAGATGAGGCATACATCTTTGGGGGGCACGAATATGGTGTTTTATTGGACTCTTTAGTAAAAAGCTTTTTAAATAAGATTTTAAGTAAATATTAACATACCTATGTTTTAATTCTTTTTAAGACTCATTTTAGTTTGATAAAATGTTGTTTTTAACCAACATGGCATTTTGGATATTTTCGATTAGATGTACCTTAATGTAAGAGTGCCACTGTTAAAAAAGTGTATATCTAAATAAATAAATAAATAAATAAATAAATATTAGATTAACTTTGTTTTTCGCTGGAGTTAATTGACTTATATGTAAGATACTGGAGACGATCGATGAGTACTCGGATTCAAGTTAAAAATCGGGAGGAAGGAGGAAAAAACGGGAGGACACAGACAAAATCGGGGGATGTTTACCTAAAACATGCGAAGTTTTTTGTAGGAATCGGGGGAAATCGGGAGAAAAAATCGGGAGATGATGAAAAATTACAAAATTAGAAAATCGGGAGATGGCAAAATTGCGCAGGAGATGGGTTAAAAAAACAGGAATCTCCCGATTTAAATCGGGAGTTGGCAACTGTGCTGTTTGCAAATTAAACTTATCAGAAACATTTTACATTTGCACATATGGCCTATGAAACATATATAAACCACATCTTGAATCATTCATAGACACATTTGAAACAAATAATTTTGCTAAAATTGTTTGATAAGTATGCCAACTGTATTTTAATAAAAGAAAGAATTACATGTATAAGAGTGCAAATTAAATGTTTCTTGTGTACCATAAGCCCAGTTAGGGTTGACTATTTTGTACGACAAGTGACACTATGGTTTAAAAATATGTATTTCATACCTACTGAGGTTCTAGGTACATAACGAGCGGGAATATATAGTGTATCTAGGGACTGGCATCCCGGTCACGCTCCTGAAAATTTTTTTTTTTTAATTTTTTTCAAATTTTTTTTCAAAATTTTTTTAAAATTTTTTTTTCAAATTTTTTTTTCAAATTTTTTTTCAAATTTTTTTTCAATTTTTTTTCAAAATTTTTGTCAAATTTTTTCAAAATTATTTTAACTTTCAAGTTTTTTTAAATTTCGTTTTTTCAAATGTTTTGAAAATCTCGCAAACTTTAAGACCAAGAAAACGCCTAGTACTTAAAGTATGTTTAATTTGGAATTTTGGATCTTTATAAGGTATGATGTACCTAGAACCTCAGTAGGTATGAAATACATCTGTTATGTACGGTCGGTTTTCGATACAGGGTTTATCCCGCGGGAAATATGTGGTCTCTGCGGTCCCTCGGGAGATACACATATTTCCCTTGGGAAAAACCCTGTATCCAAAACCTCCCAGTACATAACCCTTATGTATTTCATACCTACTGAGGTTCTAGGTACATAACGAGCGGGAATATATAGTGTATCTAGGGACCGGGATGGATACACGTTTTTTTTTCCAAATTTTTTTTCCAATATTTTTTACCAAATTCTTTTTTCAATTTCTTTTTTTTCATTTTTTGAAAACCTCGCAAACTTTAAGACCAAGAAAACCCCTAGTACCTTAAATAGGTTTTGGAATTTTGGATCTTTATAAGGTATGATGTACCTAGAACCTCAGTATGTATGAAATACATCTGTAATGTACGGTCGGTCGCGGTCCCTCGGGAGATACACACATTTCCCTTGGGATAAACCCTGTATCCAAAACCTCCCAGTACATAACCTTTATACCTTCTTAAGTCCTTGAATATGTAAATAAAATG